>CM052894.1:25364694-25513468 GCA_028534135.1 Potos flavus | reverse complement strand
CTTTGTTTTTTTCAAGATAAATTTGCGGGTGATTAATAAACCAGGTGTCTGGAAGAAACCGTGCTATGGTTTGACGTACGATGGTGTATTTCTACATCTTACTGTTCAGGTCTAAAATGCAACTTGGTGTGTGGGTTAACCACTAACCACTAACCATTTGTGTAACCATCCCACCCTTAGGCTGTGTGGAGCTCAGTGGAGCATCACTTGGCGCAGGCGGGAGAGAGAAGCAGCAATGCTCATGGCCTTGTAGTTAAAGAGGAGGGGAGCTCTTTCTTCATACTCCTCATTGAGTTTAGGGTTGCACAGAAACCTTCTAGAATTTCCTCCTTTGCTTGCTTTGATAGGTTTTGTTTTATTTGTTTTGTTTACTAGCATTCTGCAAACCATTACATGCTTGGGCCGGAGATCAGGAGTGAGCCCCGTTTCTCTAAGTCCAACAAAACACCCAATGAGTTCACTTGGTAAATTGCAGGCTGGATTATGAGAGATGTATCAATCACAAAGGTGGGAGGAGGTCCTCTTCTTCTGTCCAGAACACAAGCTCTGAAAATTTGATAGCAGTGTGCGCTGGCTGGTTTTCTATGTTCCAGAACCTTGTAGACACCCTGAGCTGAAATTGTAAGGATGGAAAGTGACCAGAGGCAGGGCCTGAGCCTGGAGGATGGGGTGGGATAACTGTTTGTGGGGTACTCTGTGCATGTTCTCTATGGCTCCTTTGTCTGATTGACCCATTTAGTCTTACCACCACCCTATGAGGTAGGTCCTACTGTCATTCCCATTTTAGAGATGATTGGAGCTTGAGGAGTCTAAGGTCCCAGGGCTGGTGAGTGGCAGAGCCAAGCTTCAGAGTTGGGTCTCTCTGTCTCCAGAGTCCAAGCCCTCAAATCCCTGGGCTTTAGGGAGAGTCATGGGAAATCAGAGCTAAAGGAGCCCCAAGGGGAAGTGACTTTGGGAACTAACCCAGCAATGCTCATGGGTCTATATGACTGGAGACACTTAACAAATCCTATATGACAAGGAAGGTAAAGCCTCAGAAAACTGAAGCCCGTGATTCCCCTCCCTGCGTCCAGCCCAGAGGCCCTCTCATTGCAGGCCTTCCTCAGCAATGCAGGTAGGAAAAAATGGGAGCCGAGAAGCTCTACTATGTCAGCTCTTACTGGTTTGTAGTCCTTGTCACATGGTTTGTGGGGAAAGAACTTGGAAGTCACAGTGTGAGTGTGAGCTCAGCAGTACTGACCGCAGGCCCACCCTGTGCTTGTCTCAGCATTGACAGGAGACTGGTGAACAAGACCGTAAGCTCCTGCCTTTCTAGAGCTTCCATGCTAGGAGGGGGACAGAGAGGATAAACAAGTAACACGGCGTAATTTGACTTCCAGATAAGCTACCAAATTAGATAGAAAGGTATCTCATGATTATCTGGGAGAGCTATTGAAGCCGTGATTAATCATAGTTAATGAATTATGAATGGAGGTACCAAAGCATCCTCATGAATTTTTAAAAATTGTATTTTGTAAATATCATTATTAGACTATTTGGCAGCTGTCTTATGGTCTGGATTGTGTCACCGTGACCAAGATGCCCCATCGCCATCTGGTGGCAGAATCCCTAAATTGCAGGATGGTGTTTTAGGGGATGAACGTCATAAAATGACAGGAGAGACAGCACCCTGGTTGAAGGTTAACTTCTGAACACGTTGGCTGCAAAGTCCAGAAGGGCACACTTACTTCTGGTTAGTTCCAAGATAAACAGATCTCCATTCCCTTTGTAATTTAGCGGCTGCTTGAGTTCTTAACTGGCTACGTGTAAGAGAAGACGATTTGAACTCAAGCTATTGCTCAGAAATGCTTGTAGTTACACTGAGAAAGAGAGAATAAAAACACGTTGCCTTCCGAGCAGCGGTCTGATTCCCTCAGTGAACCAGACAGTATGTATTTACCGAGCATTGATAATGGTTCTAGACACTACGGGCTACTCTAAAGAAATACAAAACCTATCCTCTGCCTTATGAGGAGATTAAAATCTAGCTAGGGAGAAGAAATGTAGGTTAAGCTGTAGCGACCCAGGCGGGGTAGTATCTAATTGATTACGAATTTGTATGGCACATACTTTAAGCACTATATTGCTGGAGAATGCACTAGGCGTGTAAGAGTGAGGAAAGAATAGGAGGAGGGACACCAATAAACAGGCGTGTGGAAGGCAAGTAGGCAGGTGCATTCAAGGGACAGTGAAGAAGCAGCTGAGCTGAAGCAAAATAAAAACTTAAAAAAGAAGAACTGAAGGAAAAAAAAAAAAAAGGAACGCTTGAATCTAGAAATGCAGCTGGGGAGAGGTTGTTCCCTGAATGCATTTTCTAGAGTGGTGCCTTGTCAACGATTTCTTTGAAGGTGACGTGTTGACAGGGCCGTAGTTTATGGGTTTTTTTTTTTTAATTTAAAAAGAGGATGCGTGGTGAAAGCACGGCTGTGAGACAGAGAAGGTAACCGTGGATGGTGCCTTTCCTTTTACACCACCATCCACCGACAGTGTGGGTCCTCTCCCAACCTCTGCCGCCGCCCCTGAACTAGGCAACCCCCCCACCCCCACCCTCACCCCCAGAGCTATGCTTCTGCCCACTGATATTGGGTCCTGGCTGAGGTCGTCTGAATCTTCCCTCTAGCACCATCTAATGTCTGTGTGAATGCCTCCATGACAGGGAACTCACTACCTTGTGAGGAAGGACTGCCAGAAACAATACTTTATGCCCGGCTCATTGTCTTACTCCAGAACCATGCTTAAAGAGGGTTAGAGTTCCTGGATCCTTGATTCCAGCTTACTGGAGGATGATATCCCTTTTTCCTAAGAACAACGAGAGAATGGTACGGCTCACTGCGCATGCAGCGTGGACAGAACCTTTCTAAAAATAAACTAAATACAGCACTTTGTAACACTTCCAAGAGGCTTCTGGCTTGGGGACCACAGCTAATGCACCAGCTGATAGGAGCCCTGAGCCCCCAAATCCATCTCAGTCAAACCAGAGCACCCCCTCTTCCTTCTCCTTCCCTCCTGTCTTCCCTCACTCACCATCTCTCCTCTCTCCATCTTCCTCTTTTCATTGTCCCCGCTTGGAAACTCCTTCCTTCCCCTACTTTGTCTTCTGCTTTATTTTCTTAGTTAAAGATTTACTTTCTTAAGACCTTGTCCTACTTTGGCAGCCCTTCCACTCACTCCTTCTCCAGGGGCAGAGGGACCATGGCCTCTGCCCCCACCCCACCTCATGACGTGCCGTCCACCGTTTAGACATAATGAGATAGTAGGTTTGACCCCTTTCTTTGAAGTGTGTGCCCATTATAAGGTTAACTTGTGAGAGATGGGTGTGGACGTGTTTTAAAGTCATTTCTAACAGCTGGATGACAGGTTCACTGGTGTTATCTCATTATCTCTGGGTCTCTGTTACGAGCTCAGAGAGGTTAAAGATTTGGCCAAGGTTGCCCAGCTTGAAACTGGCGAAACTGGGACGAAACTAGAAGCCAAATCTAAACTAACTGGTTGACCCAAAAAGAGTAATATCAAGTGCTTTGTTGAGCTTATCAGGTGTTATTTAGGAAAATTTTCTGTCCTTTAAGCCAGGAGAAGCTACAAGACCCCAAAGAAAGCTTCACCTAGGGGAAGGCTCTGGACACGTTAGAGAATTGGGTTTGATGGTGACACTGGTTCAGGCCATGTGCCAGCTTCTTTGCAGTCATCAGATGCCTGTAGACCCCAAGTCTACAGAGCAGTTATTGGGGCACCTGCCCTAAAGGATTGTGAAACAGCTTTGTGCAGCCAGGGAGAGCTATTCACAGTGTACAGAGCCCAGGCGGAGATGGCTGTCCCTGGAGCAAGAGTAAAGGCCTTTAAACACAAATATCCAGATTGCAGGGCTACCCTTATTAGACTCTGGAGTTGCCCCCTCTAGGAACTTGGAATTCCCCCGTCTCACTTCCCCTTCCATCTCCCTGGCTCTGAAGAGTGACTAGCACTTTCCCAGGCAAAATGCGTAGCATAGGAGACAGTGCACTGGCTGGGATTCTGAAAGCTTGCTAACTATCCAACTTTAGACAATCCCTCGACATTTCGGGACCTCGTTTTCTGATCTGTACGTGGGGACCACAAGCGCTCTCATACACTATGAGCAGCAAAGGAGATAACACATATCCCAGTGCACCATAGGCCATAATACGCTCTATGGATGGAAGGTTCCATCCTCATATCCTGACCTCTCCCTGCAGAAGGAAGCTCTTAATGGGTAACACTAGCCCTAGGGTTTCCACCAGCATCTGAGCACCTAATATCAGTCCTATTCTTTAGGATATTTATAGCACTTCCAGCAATGCATATGATTTCCCCCCAAAATTAACCCAATGATGTTTTAAATAAGAAAATGAGAAAAAATTGCAAACCAATTTGGTGAAAAAGCTGTCAGGCATGAATTTGTTACTATCGGTAAATAATAAATTTATCTGTGACCTTTCTAGTCATAAAAGCAAAGAGGGTAAACGTAGTGGGATATTTGGATTCTCATGCAGTGTAAGGAAGTACATCGTTTATCTAGAGAAAGGAGCTTTTTCTTGGCAGTAATTTCTTGAAAGGTTTATCAGACAGATTTCTATAGGACTATGGAAGGCATCAGAAAGTAATACACATTGGCTTCATCTGTAGTTTTGCCAGAGTTTCTGTTCTTCATGTGGAGGTTTCTTATTTCAGGCCTCTATGCAACCTAGGGGTCCAGTAGAAACGTTGAACATCAGTGAAGGCAATTATCAAGGGGAGCCAAGATAATAATTGATTACAGGGGGCATTTCCAAGAGCCCAGAGCTGTGGTTCTCACCCATGGTGTGCACTGGGATCACCCGGGGAGCTTTCAATGATCCTGATGTCTGTGCCCCACTCTGAGATTTGGATATAATTGCTTAAGGGTGTTGCCTGAGTGTCAGGATATTTTAAAGCTTCCCAAGTGGTTCTAATGTGCTGCCAAGGTTGGGAAGCACTGTCCCAGGAGGCATGAATAATTAGCATGTCACTTTGATCCTTTTCTCTGAAGCCCTGCAAGTCCCTGAACCATCAGCATGGGCTGCATCACAGACCGTTGGTAGTGAAATCTCTAATACATGCCTGATGGTCTGTGTGATTGACTCAAGATAAGAACCTGACTTCTCCTCTCACTTCCCATCAGAGGGGACTGCAAAAGTCGGCAATCACATTGAATCTATTGAAGACTTTAGACAGATGCTAAGTGGAGACCCCCGTCTTTGCATGCCATAAAACACAGAGCATACCATTTTGACCTGAAAAATATTAATGCCCATTAATGCTTTGCCGCTTTATCCATTTGATTCCTTTAAAGGGAGAAAAGCAAAAACCTGAGCAGGACTGTGTCTGATTTTAACTAGGTCTTAAGTTGGTGGTTCTCAGAGTGTGGTCTCCAAAGCAGCCGCATCAGCATTACCTGGGAACTTTTTGGAAATGCCCACTCTTGGGCACTACCCCAGACCTAGTGAATGAGAAACTTGGGGAGTGGGGCCAGCAATCTTGCTTTAACAAGCCCTCCAGGTGATTCTGATGCTGAAGTTTGAGAATCACGGTTTTAAACTATCAAGAGAACTCTATCTGTCCCCTCTAATGGACGATATTATGGCTAGAAGCTTAGGATCTCTGCATGTGTGTGTCCCATAAGAATCGCAAAAAGACACGCATTCTTAATATGTCTTGTGATTAGATTAGTTCTTAGAATTTGCTTGATCCGCACGCAAGATAGCCTGAAGTCTGTTAGGGAAGAAAGAATAGATAATGTCCAACAGAGTAACGACTTCCCAACTTGAGGGAAAATAGAAGATTTCTCTTTATGAAGAGGAAACACTCATTGCCTAAACGGTTGTGGAGGTTAGGTATTTTGGTGAAGATGGTCATCAAACATTCGGGATGAGTACTAAATAATTTTAAAACATTCTGGAGCAATTGGAGGACCATAGGATCTAGAAAGTGTAGGAAGAACATCAGAGGATAATCAAGCAGGAAAAATTAACTCACCTACTCAATAAAAAATAAAAATAAAAATAAAAATGGGCAACAGCCCATGCAGCAAAGAAAGGAGGAACGCCGGTGTGGGAGGAAGGCAGGAGTGGGATGAGCCTCAGGTGAGGAAGAGTCAGCCCAGAGCATGTGAGGACAGAGCGGTCTAGGCTTGACTCCAAGCATTGGGTTTGACCATCACCCACAGCCCCCAGGGAGGCCAGGCGTGGGGCGCATCCCAGCCACCGGGGAAAGGAGGGCCTGGGGAGCAGGTGCTGAGGAGTGGGCAGTTGGCGAGGGGCCGGCGTCGGAAGAGCCCTTGCCAAATACCAAGCCATCTCAACCATCCCCTCTCCTGTTTCCAGCCGCACACCCTTCTTGTTCCCACATGTAATCCCAATCCTGCTCCTAAAGGAAAGAGGAGGACTACGAGCAGTTTGTAGTTTCGCCAGGTGTCTAGCTAAATGCGGCGAAGACGGGAGGAAAACACAGAAGGGGCCGTGGCACGTGGGAAGGATGTAGCGCTGTGGGCCATTTTCACTTTTCACCCAGAGCCTTTCACTGAACAACAGTATCACGTTTCCATATTGGGTGGTGCAGAGACCAGCCTGTTTTTACCAGAAATCAGGCTATCAGGCAGACACATGCCCAGAGAACAGGGATGACCGATAAACCTTTCCGTATTCCAGAAAAGACATTCGATCCATACTTTCCCTGACTGGAATTCTGAAGTTCCCTTCTGGTCTGGCTGAGCCTGACTGTCTAGATGCTTCTACTTGTAGGTGAGGCTTAACACATCGGGAAAATCACGAGTAAGATTCCTATGATCTGAGGAGGCAACTGGGAGACCTCTGCTGTGCACTTTCCCCACACAGGAGCAGGAGCCCACATCCGGCGTGGCCAAGTCCAAATCGGAAGTGCCCGCGTGCTCTTGGGCCTCAGCCTCCAGCTTCGTGACGGGAGGACCCGAGCAGCAGAACTTCCCTCCCACAGTCCCCGCCGACTGATCCTCAGGAAGGGGGCCCTTGGCAATAGTATGCGTTTAAAACTTGGCCGTGGGCAACTACCCTGCTAACTGAGGGTACCCTCCATCCTCTCCTGAGTCTCAGGAGAAGAAGGTTTGGCTCCTCCAGGTGCACTGAGGAGCCCAGAGCCAATAAAAAAGAGAGTGGGGACGCCTTGTCCCTCAACTGCTAGGCTGGTATGGCTTGGGAAAGGACCCAGTTCATGGATCCTAGACCACAGAGGTCAGGGGCGCAAAGCACCCTAGCAGAGCTGCTTTTGAGCTCGGAGAAGCTGACCGCGTCCAGAGAGGGCTCTGCCCCGTCCTCTTGAGCTTCCTCCCCGCTCTGCGTCTTTCCTCCAGATCACACGGCAGCAGTACCAGAACGCACTCACCGCCTGCCACATGGACAGCTCGCCCCAGTCCCCCGACATGGAGGCCTTCGCTGACGGAGACTCCACCAAAGCCCCTACGACCCGGGGTACACCCCAGACCCCCAAGGATGACCCTGCCATCACCCTCCTGAGCAACAGGAACAGCCTGCCGTGTGAGTCGGGTGGGCGGGCTGGCCTGGGCTGCCTGGGGCGAGTGCAGCGCCCCCTTCCTCCCTCACCCCTGCCCAGAGCTGCCATCCCATGCCAGCTGGAGTCTCGGGTCTTCTCCAGAGCAGACTGGTCACACACTTGCTGTCCCCCCCAGGCAGCCACTCAGACGGGCTGAGAAGCCCCAGCGAGGTCGTGTACCTGAGGATGGAGGAGATGGCCTTCACCCAGGAGGAAATGACGGACCTCGAGGAGCAGAGCACACAGCAGCTCTCGCTGTCTTCTGCGGCCATTCCTACGACAGCAGGTCAGGGAGGGAAATCGGGGTCCTCGCTGCCGGGCGCTGGGATGGCCCCGGGGAGAGCTGGGTGAAGGACGCCAGCCCCCACGTGGCATTTCCCACCTCCTCTCACAGCAAGCGAGGGAAGGGAAACTCCCACAGACGGACCACCAGCCCCTCCGCAGGCCCCTCCCTCCATTCTCCCAGGAAGACAATGTGTCAGGCAGTGTTAGCAGCAGGTTTCCACCTGGATTCAGATCCTTGCAATTTTCAGCAAGTTACATTAACCTGAGATTCTGTTTCTTAATAGGTAAGATTCTGATCTTAATAGGTAAGTTTCTTCCTTATGTTAAGAGATATAAATCACGATGGCCAGGTCATCCAGTAGCTCTGGGCATAAATGAGATGGCAAACACAGGGGAAATACCAAGCATCACAGTGCTTGGTACCAGGCTCTGGGCATAGTAGGAAGTTCTCATTAGACCTGCCTTACACATGAGGAGACTGAAGTCAGCCATCCCTCCTACTGGCAGGGCTCTCCCTTTCCTTTGGGCTGGAGGTGATGCGCAGAACTTGTCCTGAGCTCCGAGATCACATCACCTCCCTCTGAGACTTTCAACACTTCTATCTTGGCGGTGGTGTTGCTCCGAGCTCCCAGAGTCCCACCAGTCCTGAGATCCTCCTGTACCTGCCTCGCTGAGATCTACTTCTCCAAGCCTTCAGCCACGCCTGTGCTCCCCCCCACCCATCCCCACAAGGCCACAGTTAGCCCACCTGGCCTCCTAGACCTGCTCCAGTCCATAGTCTGAGACCCCTCACATCCAGAGCAATGACCCAACAAGTTCTCTCCGTTTTTGTGGTCAATAAGCCAACATATTTGAACTCGTTGCTAACCCAGAGTCACCATTCCAGGACCTGGCTATCGGACCAATGTTCTTTTTCTCCCTGGCACGCTGAATTTAGTAGTTAAAGCATGTGGCAAGAAATTGTATCAAAGGAATAAGAATGGAGAAGATAGTCTTTGGAACTAGTCTAGTCCATCATTGTTGTTGACACAGTCCACGTCTTTTTGTGACACAGGGGACCTCGCGTGAGGACCCTGAGGCCCAGAGAAGGGGCTTGTCTGGTCTATAATACTGCATTGGAAGCAGGCACCACCAGAAGTGCCCACCACCCCATTCCGCCTCCCAGGTCAGGTTCTTACCTCACGGTCATTAAGGGCCTGGGCCTCTTCCTGGCTTTGAGATTCTGTGCCTCTGAATCCCCACTGGGTTCGGTGGGAGAAGATAGAGACGTGCGCTTAATTGTTAGTGAGCCCCGTGATTTCCCAGGTCTGAGCAAGTATTGGAAGGAGATATCCCACCTCTGGGATCCTCATATGTGCTTTTGGTCTGGCAAAGATACTGAACAGAGAACATCTTGTCCTCTTCTCCCCTCTCCTGCCAAAGAACGTTGGGATAGTTGGATTCTCGCTCCTGACCTCTTTGTTCCCTTTGTGGCCCTAAAGCGCCCCTTGCTGACTAACAAGAGCCCACAGTTCCCTGGGCATCTCTCCCTGTCACGGCCGCCACGGCCTTGCCTCTGGTTTTGAACTGCCCCCTGCTGAGAAGCATCCGCCGGAATTACCCTTCCTAGCTCCCTGGGCGTTAGCAAGACCTGAGTTCTTTCTTCTCTCCTTTCTTTCAGCGTCAGACAGTGAATGCTGTAACATCAACCTGGACACGGAGACCAGCCCCTGCAGTAGCGACTTTGAGGAAACCGTGGGCAAGAAGCTACTGAGAACCTTGAGTGAGTAGCTCCTCACCCAGATGAAAGCCTCCCACCACCTGGTCGCTAGAACAAGCATGTTAGGACATCAGTCCTGGAGGAGGAACCATTGACTCCTTGTGGGAACCGGATGAGGTACACCTGTGAAAATCCATAACAGGGCTTGGGCCGGTACTGTGCCCTTGAGGGTTTGGGCATGTGTCCCATTCAGCTGGTGGTCATCTAGGACAGGAGCCTGCAAGCCATGGTCATGGCCAAATCCTGACCTCCTTCTCCTGCCTGTGAATCAGAGTCCTGTAAATCAAGACTTACTGGATGGTAGACCCATTTGTTATCTATGGTCATAATGGCAGCATTGAGCAGTTGCAACAGGGGCTAGATGGCCTGCAGAAGCTCTAAGATTTATTATCTGGTCCTTTAAAGAAAGAATTTGTGTTCAGGAGTCTCAGTAGCAAGGAAAGCAATACTCTTCATGGAAGAAAGTCGATAGCAGATAGAACAAGGTGAAAAATACCCCTTCCTAAAAACAACAGAGCTGGGGATGGACTGTCCCTCCGTCCTTGAGGACAATTATGGGATTACCCCACCTGCCCCATTGCAGAAGGAGGGTTGTTTCCAAGCTACAGAACATAGGTCCGTGGGCATGGCTCCCAGCTACGCCCACCAAAACACCGGCTCCTGGAATGTCAAAGGCTGGGAGACCAATCCTCTCTCAGGTGTCTGACCGTGAGTTGGGCCAGGGCCTTCAGGGGATGGAGAGATGATCCTGAGGCATTACATGGGCTCCACTCAATCCTCCGGGGGGAAATCTCCCTTCCACTGACACTAGCCTGGCTTTTTGGAGATGTCGTCTCAGGTAGAAGGTGGTGCCCTAATCCTTCCAGATGTACCTATGCTGATTCCTGCACCAGGATTCCATGCAGATTGCTTCCTGCCAAACTGTCAAGGCCTTTGTCTGCATTTGTGCCTCTTCCTGGCCAGAGATTGACCCTTACAAATTGTTTTCCAGGTGGTCGAAAACGGAAGAGGTCACCCGATGGAGAGAGGGCCTCTGAGGAGAACTCCAATTTAATGCCTCTGATCACATGATGGGGCAGAGTGTTTGCTGGGTATGTGAGATTCAGCGTTGAGGGAGAACCCACCCTCCCATCTTCTGCGTCTCCCGAGGCCTCCCACAGGTGACAGAGCATTCTGCTTTCCTTACCACCTCCTCACCCCTCGCTGTCAGCTTGGCAGATTCCCCCTTGTTGCCTCCAGTTTGACTCAGAGCCCTGCTGTGGCCATCACGGATGGAGATGCCTCCGGTGGAACACACTAGAAATGGTCTTTTCCACAGTACAGTCTGGGACTGGAGGAGAAATGACCCCAAGCTGACAATGCCACTCTGGGACCCCTGACTCCTTTTTTTGTTCTTTGGGATCCCCTGATGCCATATTTCATGCTTCGCTTAGCTCAGAAGGTGCCACCGGCGGACAGGCACAGAGACAGTGGAGAAGCAGGTGTGAAGGTTAGTGCAGGAGATGCCCCGAGATTTCCTCCAGGACTTTAAAGCGGTGGGACCCGGCTATGTTGGCATGGGATGGTACAGAACAGAAAACTGTCGGTGACCGGTTTCCTGTTAGATAAGGGTTCTAGCAGCCAGGGAAGTGTGTCTCGGCTGGAATGGAAAGACCGCGAGATGGAACCTCAAGTCACCGTTTTTTCCCAGGGACACATCTTTCTGGCTCCCAATCAGCAGTTCTCGATCCAGCTGTAAATCTCTGGAAGAGGAGAAGCAGAGAACAGCAACCCAACTGCGAGCCAGAGATGGAACTTCAGGTTTTAAGTTGAAATCAAAGCAAACAAACAGAAACTTATGTAGAAAAATTCTAAGCTGTTAAAGCAAGTTTAGCCATGACAAACCAAAGAGTGCCCAGGTCAGCCAAGAAGGATGCAAGCTCTCGTGGGACTTAAGTGTGCGTTACCCAGGAACACTGAAGAATTGCTCTTCTTTTTCATCCGTTCCCTCCGCTCCACCCCACCCCTTACTCCTCCACCCCAGCAGGTCAGCTAAGGGTACTTTATTCCAAGATCTTACTAGATCTTTTTTTCACCTGGATGTCGGAGCAGATGCAATTCCAAGTATGGCCATCAGATGGCAGAATGACTCCATACCTACTATGAGACTAAACTTCAGATCACTAACCACACAGCCAACCAACCTTCAGGAATGTGTGGGAGTAAGTGAAGGTTGTCTTCGGGACGTCTGTCTCCCTTTCTATCTCCCATCTCTTGAGTTCCCTCTATCAGGGATCCAGTGATCCCGTTCTGCCTGCTCAATTTCCAAACCATTCTTAAACCTTTCCCTGGGATATACTATCCAGGCTTACCTCCCCTTCCCCCAAAACCATTAATCTCACACCCCGACACCCATTCAATCAGTAATCACAAGGAGAGAGGGGGAGACTGATAATTCCTCTGGGTTATTTGCATCTCAAAAGAAAATGCTAACCCAAAGGAACCTTTAACTCAGGGGTTCTTAATTTGGGGGTCAGTCACCCCAGGTGGGTCCATTATTGGACTTCAGAGGGTCTGTGAAGCCCCTAATACTGTCAGAGTTTAGTGTATGTGTTCTTAACGTGTGTCGTCCAGAGAGCTGAAGCTTTCGGGAGATTCTCAAAGGTCTGAGACCCACAAAGGGTTAAAAACCACTATTTTTAACTAGTGAAACTTTCGACCCAAAGTTTCTGCAATGCAGAGTGAAGTGAATAGGGGGCAGTTCAAGACATACTTTGAGAGATAAGCAGTCTTCTCCAGCGTTTATCGAACCGATGGGAAAAGCTGGCACCCGCCAAGAAGTGAAGGTCTTTGGAAACCCTTGGCACACCCCAGGGTACCGTCACCTACCCCCACGTAAATTAGTCCCCTCTTCCCCAAGAACCAGAGCAGGTGTTGCAGATGGGAGGGCCACAGCACGTGGAAGGAAAGACTTTCCAGCTGGAGATGCCCTTTCCTGCAGTGGATAATTGACTTCTCCCTCCTTGGCCGGCTCTCCCTGAGGCTCAGCAGTGCATGACGCACGACCCTAGAGAACCCCACAGCTGCCACCCACCCCCAACACCTGCTCCTGCCTAATAGGAAGAGACCAAGCATCAGCCCCTGCGTGCTGGGCACCTAAGACCCAAACCAACCAACAGTGAGTTTCCAGCAAGAACTGTCATCATACAATCTTCTTGCCCTGCTGGCCACTGGCCCAGTAGGGCCTGCCTGGCTAGTCTTCCTTTCATTACCCCTCAGGCCACGGGGCTCAGGCCACTGCTGCTGCGTTCCATCCCTTTGCAAAATCCCAAAGGAGCCTGTCACCACTCCCCTCCCTATTCCCTGCTCCGGTTCCCGAGATTTTCTTCAGGTTAAAAAAAAAAAGTTTAACAAAAAAAGAGGATTTTAAAATAAAGCATTTATGAAGGCTTAATAAATTGTAAATAATTTTTAAATAAGACGAAAATGCTTTTCCTGGAATGTTTTTCTCACCCCTGGAAGAGCTCAGTTCTGACGTGGTTTCACGTTGGAGATGACGGTCGGAGGAGCACATGGAATGGTCTCAGCTGAGGCCCACCTGCGGAAGAGGCAAGGTTCTCAAGGCCAGGTGTGAGGCTGCGGTTAAGGTTACAGGAAAGCCCTGGCGCTCTACTCTGGGCCCCAGATGAGTAAGGTTTTACTGCAGCGAACGCCAGCAATGAAAAGTAAAACCCAAATGAGCAGCCAGAGTGTGAATGAGGGTAAGAAGTACTAAGTCGGTAACGAGAAGGGCTGGCATTTGTTGAACCCACATGATGGGCGAGGCACTGGGCTGGGCGCCTTCCAAGTTCAAGGTCTTGGCGGCCAGCCCCTGAAGCAATGTGCTGGGCCCACTGCCTCCCTTCCACAGACCCTTTGGAGAGGAACCAAAGTGGAACAACTCTAGCAGTTTCCAACCAAAGGCTGGGAAAAGTCCCTGGGGAGTGGGCCGGGCATGTGGGTCAATGATAAGCCAACCAGTACGAGCGAGAGGCAAGAGCCAGGCAGGTGAGGAGGTGTGTTTGGGCATCTAACATCTTCGTGGAAGGAAGATTGGAATTTGACACCTACTAGGGGTTTCTCAAATCCCTACCAAGGTCAAGGTCAATGAGTGGCCTATGGACAACTACGGATTCCTCCCAGGAGCCTCCACAGAGTCTGCTGCCCTTACTAGCGATAATCATAAATGACAGTAGCAGCTGTTTTGGTGAGGGCTTTCTGTGCTGAGTACTGTGCTAGGTATACATTTGGGCTCGTTTCTGTCTCAAAACCACCCTGCGAAGTTTAGTTTCTGAAACTGGCTCCAAGTCATTAAGTGGCTTGCTCAAGGTTTCACGGCCAGGAAGTGGCAGAGTGGCGGTGGGAGCACCCCTCCATCTGAGAAGACTGTGTAAGGAACGGTCCTGCCTCCGGAATGCACGGTGCGCACCTGCATGAGAGGCCCCGGGAAGTCTGACCGCGGTGAAGAAATCTGTAGAACTCCCGAAGCCCAGCTCTCCCCAAACGCGACACGAAACGCCTTTTTCACATGCACGTGGAGGGGACTAGAACATGGAGGGGAACACCAGCCTATATGTCAGGATAGAAGGAGGGCCCAATTCCCCTTAACTGAGGCTTTTTTTTTAACATAAAAAAAGTCTTTTAGCACTTTAGTAGGGACATTTTGGTTTAAAGAAGTGCTTTTAACCATTTTTTTTCCACTCCTGTCTTCCCCCAAGAGAAAAATTAAATTCTCCCTAACAAGAGAAATGAAATACTAAGAACCAAGACCTTGTGGGGTAGGTCTGCGCTGGGGAGGGCCACACACTGCTTCACTGTCTCAGATGTCTTTCGCCCCCTTGGAGGTTCTGTCACCTTCTAGTTTTTTCTTTAGCAACTAGCAAATCCCTCCAGAGCATTCATTTTAAACTGTGGCTTACAAGCCATGAGTGGATCATGAAATCAATTCCATGGGTCTCAATCAACTTTCATTTCTTCAGTGAAACAGAATCCCGTGGGACAGAAACTGTCGGAACACACTGCTCACAGCAAGGGTAAATACTGTTGTGTAAAACTTCCGTTTCAGTTGTGTGTGAGAGAGAGAGAGAGAGATGTAAATCTATTTCTTACCTTGCTTGCCCCAGAGAACTAAAGCTTAGGGCTGGGACACAGCTACGCAGAAAGAGCAGGAGACGGACACTCTGGGTAGAGTTGACAAGTTTTAATGACACAGCCAACACTCACAATCACAGTTGGCTCTTCAAACAAGTTGATCTTTGGGGCAAGATTTTGTGCAGAGTCAAGCAATACACAGAAGCACAGGAGTAACAGAGGCAACATTCTGGCTTCTAGTGAGGGAGCAAGATAACTACATCTCATGATCAAAGAACCTTTTTATTCTTCTTAAATAAAAACCTGAATTTGCTCTGGCCTCCCAAGGGGCTCTGGTCCCAGGCCCCTGTTCCTCAACAAGGGATGCTGTCCCCGTGCGGGGCCGCCTTAAACAGAGGCCACCTCACCAGAGCCGGTTCCAGTCGTTGGGGTCTCTATCCATGACACACAGAGCGAGGCTGGCACAGGCAGGGGACACACGGGACAGAGGGCCGCTTTGGTGGTGCTGGTTCGGGTGCTGTTCCTTCACTGGATTTTGGTGACCGCTTCATGGATGGAGGTAGCCACATAATCTAGATTTTTTGTGGTTAAGCCACACATGTTGATCCGACCACTTGGCAGCAAGTAGATGTGCTTTTCGTTGACCAGATATTCAACCTGCTTGGCTGTTGAAAAAACAAAAGGAATATGATGAGAGTAGGAGGCATCCTCTCAGCAACAGGGGTTCGGAGATTCCATGACAACCGCCGTTTTCCTTCTTTCCCCCAACACAGAGAAGCAAAAGGAGCTATTTTTACCCAATTCAAAAACAGGGAAGTATGCTCAAATGATTCGTATTTTTTTTTAAGATTTCACTTATTTATTTGAGAGAGAGAGAGAGAATGAGAGAGAAAGCATGAGAGGGGGAAGGTCAGAGGGAGCAGAAGACTCCCGGCTGAGCAAGGAGCCCGACATGGGACCCAATCCCGGGACTCCAGGATCATGACCTGAGCCAAAGGCAGTTGCTTAACCAACTGAGCCACCTAGGTGCCCCTTGATTCATATTTCTAATCCCCAGAAAGTTTAATAGGCTCCTCCTGATGGGAAATTTTATTTTAATCTGGGACTACCTCCCAACGGAAGCTTGCATGTTACCTTTACCAAGACACCTTTAAAAACAACCCTCAGACTTAAGAACATTCCACTGATATGAAAAACTGGTTTGAAGTGCTTCCTTCAGCTCTTCCTTAACCCCTGGAAGGAAGGGGGTTTGCTTCTCCCCAAACACACACCTTCTCACAGCACATCGTCCAAGGCCCCGTGCTAGAGGTAGTGGTTAAGTGCTGTGTGCATGAACCCGCAGACTGAGACGCTGCCAAGGCCCCTGTGACCTGGCACTTCTCAGGTCCCTCATTCACACACACACAGGAGGGCTATCCCGTGCATCTGCAGAAATGCTCATGCAGGAAATAGGAAGGGCCTGCCTATCCTTCCCTTATGCCACAATCTCTAGAGATTTTTGGTTTATTGCAAAGCCATGAGACAATTTTATTTGATTTTTGCCTAAATAATTAGCACCCTTCATTAGCCCCACTGATTTGAAAGAAAGGGTAATTGTCATGGACTGGATGTTTGTGTCCCTCCAAAACTGGGTTGAAACTCTAACCTCTAATGTGATGGCATCAGGAGCTGGGGCCTCTGGCAGGTAATGAGGTCTGGGTGACGCCCGGAGAGTGGAGCCCCTGTGTTGGCAGGAGGGTCCTTATAAGAGACTAGAGAGCTGGTGTGTGTGTGCGCATGTGCTCTCTCTCCCTTTCCCTTACCCCCAGCATGGGAGGACACAGCAAGAAGGCAAACAGCTGCAAACAGGAAGAGAGCCCCCACCAGAACTGACCACGCTAGGCCCCCAATCTCAGACTGCCCAGCTGCCAGAACCCTGAGAAAGAAATATCTGTTGTTGAAGTCACCCATCTCATGGCGTAAGGTTAGAGCAGCCCAAACTCAGATGGTAATGAAATCCCAGTAATCAGAGGAGCAGAAGGAGGCAAGATGGTAGAAGAGTAGGGGTCCTCATTTCATCTGGTCCCTTGAGTTTAGCTAAATAGCTATCGAATAGTCTGAATACCTATAAATTCAACCTGAGATGTAAGAAAAGAATTGCTGGAATTCTACAAATAGAAAGGCAACCACTTTTTGCAAGGTAGGAGGTGTGAAGTGAATCGGAGGGGATTTGTCAGAAGATAAACGGCAGGGGAGGGAGCCTCCAAAAGCCAGCTAACGGGAAGTGATAGAGCCCCGGAGCGCCAACTCGGAACTTCTAGAAATCTGCTCCAGTGAGAGACGTCCCTGCCTGAAAGGTGCTCAGCTGGCCTAGAGGGGCAGAATTCTAGGTGAGACCGTATGGTCTCAGGATCCCTGGGGGGCACGGAAAGAACAGGTGCCTAAGCCACTCCAGTGCTTGGGAAACCGGCTATGGTCAGTGAGCCTGGGAGTGGGCGCTCAGCTCAGTTTGCCATAAACCAGGAACCGCTGCAATGGGGTGACTGCTCTCTATCCAGGGGGCCCTGCAAGCGGCAGGCCCCCAGCCGCCCTCCTCCCTCCCCCAGGAGGATCGGTGCGGGTGCGCGCTGCAGGAGTCTGCAGAGTTTGGCACACACAAAAGTGAAGACGGCATTTCCCTGAGAGTTCACTGAAGAGAGAGGGCCTCGATCTTTCAGCTCTGGGGCTGGAGATTGGGGCTCGCCATTTTTATTTTCATCCTCTGAAGCAGCTCGGAAAGGCTTCCGGGGACAAAAGCCACATAGAAGAACGGGAAGCAGCTTACACTGAGCCTGGCCCCCTGGCAAGGGGTGGTGTAACTCTGCCCAGACAAAGACACCTGAGAATTAGCACAGCAGGCCCCGCCCCAGGAGAGCAGCTGGAACATCAGGCCAATTCAGAGTTTACCAGGCACACGAACTGCAAAACTCCAGTGCTGGGGGAAAACAGTATTTAGAATTTGAGGTTTCTTCTCATGATTCTTCTATCAGTTTAAAATTTGCCTTTTCTCTTTTTCCTTTTCAACTAGTTTCTTATTTTATCAACTCTTTATTTTTAAGTCATTTTTTATAATATTCATTTTTACATTTACATTTTATAGATATCCTCTTCATTTTTGGCTTCCTTTCACTGCATTCAATTTTATTATAAGTTTTGCTTTCTTTACAATTTGGGATTTTAGTGTCTTCTAACAAACAGACCAAAATACACCCAGGACCAAGTAAATCACCCTGTTTTGTCCACCTGGGAAATTATATTCTCTCCCCGCCTTTTTTCTTTTTCTTTTCGTTTTGCTTTCTGACCTCTTTGGATTTGTCTAGTGTGTATTTTGCTTGGGTCATGGTTGATATTTTTCATTTTGTTCTGTCATTCATCCATTCTTCTCTGGGAAAAATGACTAGAAGGAGGAATTCACAACAAAGGAAAGAACCAGAGGTAATACACTCTGCCACAGATCTAATTGATATGGACATAAGTAAAGTGTCAGAGCTGGAATTCAGGATAACAAACATAAAATTACTAGCTGGGCTTGAAAAAAGAATAAAAGATACTAGAGAATCTCTTAGTGTAGAAATAAAATCTAATCAGGCTGAAATTAAAAATGTTCTGAGATGCAGTCTAAATTGAATGCTCTAACAGTTAGGATAAATGAGGCAGAAGAGAGACTCAATGACCTAGAAGACAAGATGATGGAAAGGCAGGAAATGGAGGAAAAGAGAGAAAAACAACTAATGGACCATGAGGGCAGGCTTTGAGAAATCAGCAAACAATATTAGAATTACTGGGGTCCCAGAGGAAGAAGAGAGATGTACAGAAGGTATATATGAGCAAATCATAGCTGAGAACACCCCTAATCTGGGGAAGGAAACAGGCATTCAAGTCCAAGAGGTAGAGAGAATTCCCCCCAAAATCAATAAAAATAGATCAACACCCCAACATATAATAGTGAAGCTTGCAAATTTCAGAGATAAAGAGAAAATCCTGAAAGCAGCTGAGGAAAAAGCTCCTTAACCCTACAATGGTAGAAACATTAGACTGGCAGCAGACCTGTCCACAGAGACCTGGCAGGCCAGAAAGAACTGGCATGATATATTTAATGTGCTAAGTGGGAAAAACATGCAGCCAAGAACACTTTATCCAGCAAGGCTGTCATTCAGAATGTACAGAGAGATAAAGAGCTTCCAGGACAAACAGACAAAAGAATCTGTAATCACTAAACCAGCCTTGCAAGAAATATTAAAGGGGATCCTATAAAAGAAGAGAGAGCCCAAAAGTAACACAGACCAGAAAGAAACAAAGACAATCTACAGAAACAGGGACTTTACAAGTAATACAATAGCACTAAATTCATATCTGTTGATGGTTAGTCTGAATGTAAATGGGCTAAATGCTCCAATCAAAAGACACAGGATATCAGATTGGATAAAAAATTAAGACCCATCCATATGCTGTCTACAACAGACTCATTTTAGACCCAAAGACACAGCCAGATTGAAAGTGAGGGGGTGGAGAACTATTTTTCATGCCAAAGGACAGCAAAAGAAAGCTGGTAGCAATCTTCATATCAGACAAATTAGATTTTAAACCAAAAACTGTAGTAAGGGATGAAGAGGGACACTATATCATACTTAAAAGGTCTATCCAACAAGAAGATCTAACAATTATAAATATTTATTGTTCCTAAATTGGGAGCAGCCAATTATATAAACCAATTAATAACCAAATTAAAGAAACACATTGATAATAATACAATAATAGTATGGGACTTCAACACCCCACTCACAGCAATGGACAGGTCATCTAAGCAAAAGATCAACAAGGAAACAAGGGCTTTGAATGACCCACTGGATCAGATGAACTTCACAGATATATACAGAGCAATCCATCCTAAAGCAACAGAATATACATTCTTCCCAAGTACACATGGAACATTCTCTAGGATAGATCACATATTGGGTCACAAATCAGGTCTCAACCAGTACCAAAAGACTGAGATTATTCCCTGCATATTTTCAGACCACAGTGCTTTGGAATTGAAATCCATCACAAGAGGAAATTTGGAAGGAACTCAAACACTTGGACATTAAAGAGCATCCTACTAAAGAATGAAGGGGTTAACCAGGAAATTAACGAATTTTAAAAATTCATGGAAACAAATGAAAATGAAAACACAACCTTTCAAAACCTTTGGGATACAGCAAAGGCGGTCCTAAGAGGGAATATATAGCAATACAAGTCTTTCTCCAAAAATTAGAAAAGTCTCAAATACACAAGCTACCCTGACACCTAAAGGAGTTGGAGAAAGGACAGCAAATAAAGCCTAAACCAAGTAGGAGAAGAGAAATAATAAAGATTAGAGCAGAAATCAATGAAATAGAAACCAAAAGAACAGCAGAACAGATCAATGAAACTAGAAGCTGGTTCTCTGAAAGAATTAATAAGATCAATAAACCCCTAGCCAAAGTTATCAAAAAAAAAAAAAAGAGAGAGAGAGAGAGAGAACCCAAATTAATAAAATCATGACTGAAAGAGGAGAGATCACGACCAACATGAAGGAAATAGAAACAATTTTAACAACATATTAGCAGCAAATATATGCCAACAAATTAGGCAATATGGAAGAAATGGATGCATTCCTGGAAACATATAAACTACCAAAACTGAAACAGGAAGAAACAGAAAACCTGAACAGACCCATAACCAGCAAGGAAATTGAAGCAGTAATCAAAAATCTCCCGACAAACAAGAGTCCAGGCCCAGATGGCTTCCCCAGGTAATTCTACCAAACAAATATACATACATTCATTCATTCATTCAAGATTTTATTTATTTATTTGACAGAGAGAGACACAGCAAGAGAGGGAACACAAGCAGGGGGAGTGGGAGAGGGAGAAGCAGGCCTCCTGCAGAGCAGGGAGCCCAATGTGGGGCTCGATCCCAGCATCCTGGGATCATGACCTGAGCTCAAGGCAGATGCTTAATGACTGAGCCACCCAGGTGTCCCTCTACCAAACATTTAAAGAAGAGCTAATACCTATTTTTCTGAAGATGTTTCAGAAAATGAAAAGGGAAGGAAAACTTCCAAATCATTCTATGAGGCTAGCATTACCTTTTTTTTTTTAAGATTTTATTTATTTATTTGACAGAGAAAAAGAGATCACAAGTAGGCAGAGAGGCAGGCAGAGAGAGAGGGGGAAGCAGGCTCCCCGCTGAGCAGAGAACCCGATGCGGGGCTTGATCCCAGGACCCTGAGATCATGACCTGAGCCGAAGGCAGAGGCTTAACCCACTGAGCCACCCAGGCGCCCCTAGCATTACCTTGATACCAAACAAAGGCCCCACCAAAAAGGAGAATTACAGACCAATAACCCTGATGATTATGGATGCCAAAATTCTTATCAAGATACTTGCCAGTAGGATCCAACATTAAAAGGATTACTCACCACAACCACGTGGGATTTATTCCTGGGCTGCAAGGGTGGTTCAACATTTGCAAATCAATCAACGTGATACATCATATTAATAAAAGAAAGGACAAGAACCATATGATTCCCTCAATTGATGCAGAAAAAGCATTTGGCAAAAAACAGCATCCTTTCTTGATTAAAACTCTCCACAGTGTAGGGATAGAGGGAATATACCTCAATATCATAAAAGCCATATACGAAAAGCCCAGGGTGAATATCAATCTCAATGGGGAAAAACTGAGAGCTTTTCCCCTAAAGTCAGGAACATAACAGCGATGCCCACTCTTACCACTGTTATTCAACATAGTACTAGAAATCCTAGCCTCAGCAATCAGACAAGAAGAAGAAATAAAAGGCATTCAAAATGGCAAAGAAGAAATCAAACTCTCACTCTTCACAGATGACATGATATTTTATGTGGAAAACCCAAAAGACTCCACCCCAAAATTGCTAGAATTCATACAGGAATTCAGCAAAGTGGCAGGATGTAAAATCAATGCACGAAAGTCAGTTGCATTTCTATACACTACCAATGAGACAGAAAAAAGAAATTAAGGAATCGATCCCATTAACAACTGCACCAAAACCCATCAGAGACCTAGGAATAAACCTAACCAAAGAGGTAAAGGATCTCTACTCTAAAAACTGCAGAACACTTATGAAAGAAACTGAGGAAGACACAAAGAAATGGAAAAACATTCCATGCTCATGAATTAGAAGAATAAATATTGTTAAAATGTCTATGCTACCCAGAGCAATCTCCGTATTCAATGCAATCCCTGACAAAATACCACTGACACTCTTCACAGAGCTGGAACAAATAATCCTAAAATTTGTATGGAACCAGAAAAGACCCCGAATAGCCAAAGGAATGTTGAAAAAGAAGACCAAAGCTGGTGGCATCACAATGCCAGACTTCAAGCTCTATTACAAAGCTATAATCATCAAGACAGTATGGTACTGGCACAAAAACAGACACAGAGATCAATGGAACAGAATAGAGAACCCAGAAATGAACCTTCAACTCTATGGTCAACTAATTGTCAACAAAGCAGGAAAGAATATCCAATGGAAAATATACAGTCTCTTCAACAAATGCTGTTGGGAAAATTGGACAGCCCCATGCAGAAGAATGAAACTGAACCATTTCCTTACACCACACACAAAAATAGACTCAAAATGGACGAAAGACCTATATATGAGACAGGAATCCATCAAAATCCTAGAGGAAAACACAGGCAGCAACCTCTTTGACCTCAGCCACAGCAACTTCTTGCTAGTCACGTCTCCAAAGGCAAGGGAAACAAAGGCAAAAATGAACTATTGGGACTTCATCAAGATAAAAAGCTTTTGCACAACAAAGAAAACAACCAAAAGATAACCCAAAGAATGGAAGAAGCTATTTCCCAATGACATATCAGATAAAGAGCTAGTATCCAAAATCTATAAAGAACTTATCAAACTCAACACCCAAAGAATAATCCAATAAAGAAATGGGCAGAAGACATGAATACACATTTCTCCAAAGAAAACATCCAAATGGCCATCAAACACATGAAAAAGTGCTCAACATCACTCAGCATCAGGGAATTACAAATCAAAACCACAGTGAGATACCACCTCACACCAGTCAGAATGGCTAAAATTAACAAGTCAGGAAACAACAAGGGAACCTTTCTACACTGTTAGTGGGAATGCAAGCTGGTAAAGTCACTCTGGAAAACAGTATGGAGGTTCGCCAAGAGGTTAAAAACAGAGCTACCCTACGACCCACCAATTGCACTACTAGGTATTTAACCCAAAAATACAAATGTTGTGATCAGAAGGGGCACCCGCACCCTAATGTTGACAGCAGCAATGTCCACAATAGCTAAACTGCAAAAAGAGCCAAGATGTCCATCGACAGATGAATAGCTAAAGAAGACATGGTCTATAGATACAATGGAATATTACTCAGCCATCAGAAGGGATGAACACTTACCATTTACACTGACATGGATGGAACTGGAGGGTATTATGTTGAGTGAATAAGTCAATCAGAGAAAGACAATTATATGGTTTCACTCCTTTGTGGAATATAAGAAACAGTGCAGAGGATCATAGGGGAAGGAAAGGAAAACTGAATGAGAAGTCATCAGAGAGGGAGACAAACCATGAAGAGACTCTTAACTATGGAAAACAAACTGAGAGTTGCTGGAGAGGAGGTGGAGGGGAATAGGGTATTGGGTGACAGGCACTATGGAGGGCATGTGATGTGATAAGCACTGAGTGTTATATGCAACTGATGAATTACTGAACACCACATCTGAAACTAATGATGTTTGGGTTGGGTATTGGATTGGGTTGGGTTGGGTAAATATATTGGGTAACTAATTTATTTTTAAATTAAAAATAGTAATAATAATCAGAGAAGTAAACACTATGTGTCAGGCAGTATTCTAAGCACTTTATATTAACTTCAGTTAATCTTGATAATAACCTTGTCTTTCCCATTGGATAGATGGTGCAGAAGCAAGTTAGAAGAGCTTTCCAATGTCAGACAGCTAGTCAGTGGCGGGTCTGGGATTTCAAGGCAAGCAGTGTAACTCCCAAGTCTGAGCTCTTAGCCATAAGGCTAAGCGGCCTCTGTATGGAAATGGAAAATCTGGACCCTGTACCCAGTGCTACCATGGACCCCTGCAAACAAGGTGACCTTCAGAAGTCGCCTTGACCAGCATGAGCTGTGTGAACTACAGTCAGGCAAGAAGACAAGGCCCATCCTCACACACCATCAGAGCCACGGGCACACCAGTATTTGTAAAGCCAAAGAGCCCCACTGGCAGATGTGGTTCCAGGGCTCCAATTCTGTTTTTTGTTTGTTTGTTTTTAAGATTTTATTGTTAAGGGGCACCTGGGTGGCTCAGTCATTAGGCATCTGCCTTCAGCTCAGGTCACGATCTCAGGGTCCTGGGATCAAGCCCCGCATCGGGCTCCCTGCTCAGCGGGAAGCCTGCTCTCCTTCTCCCCTTCCCCCTGCTTGTGTTCTCTCTTGCTGTGTCTCTCTCTGTCAAATAAATAAAAAATCTTAAAAAAGAAAAAAAAAAAAAGATTTTATTGTCATGTCTACACCCAGTGTGGGGCTCAAACTCACAACCTCGAGATCCAGAGTTGCATGCTCCACCACTGAGCCAGCCAGGTGCCCCGACTCTGTCTTTTTTTTTTTTTTTTAAATGAAAATGAAACTTCTCGCCTTTCGTCAGGGGAGGGGGAGCATCACAGTTCAGAAGCTAAATTTATGGACTCTTTCCCTAGAAAAAGACTAATACACACAGACACAATTTTTCAAATATCATTTCAGGGGCTTCACAGATCTGCTAGAGCAGGGCACAGACGACAGGCTGCCAACCCCTGTTCAGAAGGACAGTGTGTCATCAGGGAGCACCGCAGCGGGAGCATGGTAGAACCGAGGTGGTGGGTACAATCCCTGCAACTGTTCTGTTTTAAAATTTTTCCTAATAAAATGTTGGGATGGAAAAACAAAACAAAACAAAACAAAACAAAACAAAAACCGTGTTTTTAAAAAGGGTAAGTAGTGCCATGCACTAAAAATGTAATTTACATGTTATAGGCACAGGTCTGTTCTCACCATTTTTTAATTCATAAGAAAACTAACTTCCTACTCTGAGAGTGGGATAATATGGATATTTTGTGGGGAGACATCCCCACCTTGTGAACTTTTAGAATATTATTAATAAATACCATTTCCATTACATTTAATAGTCTAAAAATTGTAAAGGATGGTTTTACTTATTTAAGTGACTAATGCCCTATTCCAGAATCATGAGGACACCTATGGCTAACTGAGCTGTCCCTTTACTTTTGAGAAGCCTCATTTTACCCCAAACTACTCCTAGGGATCTACTGTATACAGTTGCCGCCACCTTTCTTGTTTATATTTCCTTCTGCTTCTTCTGAGCTCATTTCACACAGGCACCCTGACAGCCCTGGTTTACTGTGCTGCCCAGCACCTCTCATGTTCCACTTAGTTACCCATGCCAGGCACAAACTGTCCCTACAGCCACGAGGACACAAGCTCCACACACAGGCGAGTGGCCACATCGGCATCAGGTGACCTGTGGCTTGGCCAGTAGGTGCTTGGGAATTACTTGTTAAATGAATGAATCCTCTGTCATCAGAAGGACAGCCGATTGCTGATAAGCCCCACTGATGGCTGACCAAGATCACACATAGACTTCCATAGACTTTCATAGACTTTCAATGGGCTCTCAACTCCCAACTATCAACCTAAGTTCTTATTTATGAAATAGATACTCCAAAACCTCTTCTTTCATGGCATTGCTTGGAGACTAGGAAAGACCTGTTAAGAAATTCGGTCCCTGAATAATCAGGTATAATAATTAAACTTAGGATTAAGGAAAAGGCAAAAGGTACCCGAGCATTTACGAAAGACCTTTCATGAAGCAAGGCTCCTGGCTATCAATCCTGTTACTTCCCAGCCCACAAAAACGAAAATATCCTCATTACAGGTCAGCAGGTTCTCGCTAAGAAAACCAAACTTGTCCTGGCCCAAAATTATGGCTGACCAAAGAGGTGACAGCTAAAGGAGTCAAACCCAAGAGCACGGAGAGCAGGGCTGTGTCCGAGAGTGAGCACTGGAGGTGGCTGGGGGACACTTACGGTTCAAGCCAGTGAAGCTGAACATTCCGATTTGCTCAGTGATGTGGTTCCAGGTTCCAGGAGTCTTGAGGGCTTCTAAGCGTGCCCTGAGTTCAGATCTCATGGTCAGAATCCGGTCAGCCATTGTCTTCACATTACCTGTCCTGAGTGGACAGCAATATAAATATCAATCCAGATAGGGCAGCAGATGGCTCACAGAAGCACATAGGCTTCAAAAACGTAATGTAATCTACACACTGAAAATGAGATCACGACCTGCCTGTGGTAGTATGTGGGTGCCAGGATGGGTGGACGAGCAGGCCAGAGACATTTACCAGGCAGAAGGAAGAAAGTGAGCTTCTGGTGGAGTTTAGTGCTCCTCTTGGATCTACTGGCGGTAATGCCACTCGTGTTTTAACCCAGAATTCACCTAAGCACTGACCCAGATGGGGATAATGAAGCAAACCGTAGATTTAACTACTATATAAAAGTTACTGTTTCAAAATAAGGCAAAATATATGCAAATTAAATAAGAATGAAGAGTCCAAATTGTCCCACTGTTTGCAGTTCGATAATCTATTCTGTCAGGAATTCCTTCCTGTGTTTCCCAATTGTTAGGGGAGGAAGCGTAGTGCTGGGAGGGCGGGGGGTGGGCAGGAGAGAAACGCCCCATTCCTCGAATGCTTCCTCCTCTGGGCCTGCGATGTGTACTCACATGCGTGTGTTACACGCATGGGAGTAGGTGCCAGCCTCATTTTACAGAAGTGCCTGAGACTCAGAGTTTCAAGTAATTTTGTCCTGCCTCTGCCGAAATCAAAGGAAGAGAGAGTTAAATGTTCTGTTCTCCATTCCCACACCTCACCCATCAGGCTCCATGCCCCTTACCATTCCTTAAAGAGCTCGGGGTTAGAGAGGGTACAGGCCACAATCCGCGCACCCTGAGCAGGGGGGTTAGACCAAGTAATTCGCACAATCTTCTCCATCTGGGAAAGGACCCGCAGGATGCTATCAGGATCTTTTGCAACCACGGTCAGATTGCCCACTCGCTCATCTAAAGAGAGGGCAGGAGAGTCAGCTCGGGGCACTGAGGCGGGTGGGGCGGGGCAGGGCTGAAACTCAGGAGAGCACTCACTGTAGAGCCCGAAGTTCTTGGAGAAGGACTGAGCACAGAAGAGCTCAAATCCTTCAGACACGAAATAGCGAACGGCCCAGGCATCTTTCTCTAGGTCTCCAGATGCAAAGCCCTGATAGGCTGAGTCAAAGAAGGGGAACAGAAACCGGCGCTGCGAGGAAGGAAAGCGAGTCAGGGCAGGAGATCCTTCTGGAACCAACCTCAGACACCAGACTTTCCTTCCCCAGCTGGTGCCCACACAGAATTCCTAACACTACCCATTTCTCCTCACTCTCCCTTTCTGCATTCAACCACCACTTTACATGTTTCGCTGTTCAGCTGGATACCAACCAACAAATCTAACAATTTCAGTAAACCTGATTTTTTTAAGTATATCGTCCTAGGGCGTCACGATGCCGCTTTGCCAACAGGACTTATCTGTACGGCATGGAGGTAGTGTCCTGTGTGGGCGGAGTCTTCCCTCTGAATTCCTGGTGTGATACGCTTAATCGGCTGGGGCTCCCCAGGGAGCCCCAACAAATTGTCCCCAACAATTTGGGGCTAGTCTAGTGGGCACTCAAGACAAAGGAGACCTTGGAGTCCCTACTCTCACCCCTCCGACCTCCTCAAGGAACTCCCCACAACCGAGCTTACCCCTCCTACTGGGCTCGTGCTCTGAGTGGACACCACTCCTATGCCCCCAGCTGTCCAAGCCAGAGGCCTGGCACGTCCTCCACTCCTCCCCTGCTAGCTCCACCCTCGCATCCGGCTACACCCAATCACATCCCAGTTCCTGTCACCCATCTCCCGGGAGCTCGAGACTCCTCTCAGGTCTGCCCCTGCCACCACGCGCTCTCATTTCCCGGGCGGCTCCCACTCGGGTCGTGGCAACAGCCTCCTCACTGCTCTCTGGGCCTGTCTAATCTTGCCTCCCTCTGAGCCACTCTCTGCTACGTAGCCTGAAGACCACAAAGTTTTGATGATATCAAAGTTTTCAGTGGCTCCCCACTGCCCTCCAAATAAAGTCCAATGCCTCAGCACAGGATCTGGCCCTCATTTACCTCTGACTCACTCACCTGAGAACTCTAGGCTGTACCGAGAATTACTTCCAATTCCTTAAATGGGCCGTGACTTCTGCCTTGGGCAATGATCACACTCCTCCCTCCGTAGGGAACACTCCATCCCTGCCAGCCCCACCTCTTCTCATCCTTCAAGTTTCAACATGGCGTCTTCTGCCACCACTGTACTCCGAGCACGCACATGCGTGCACGCACACACACACACGCACACACGCACGCACACATTCTCGAAGTCTGGGCTCCGTGCCTCCACGTAACCCCTTCAACACAGCCACAGTATTCCGCTGTCTCCCCAGACAGGCTGGATGCTCTCTGAGGGCAGGGACCATCTCTGCCGTGCTCACTCTCGCACCCTCCTTGGTGCCTGGCACATAAGTTTCTCAATGAGTATTCTTTAAACACGTTAATGAAACTAGAAATTCCAACCTAGAAAGTTATCCCAAAGAAATAATAAAAAGGAGTCTTATACATAATTGTTTAGAAGAACAAGAAACCTGAGATCTAAATGTCCATCGACTGATTTAATCAATCGCTAATGTACCACAGCCATGCATGGGAACTGTGCAACAGAACTTTAAATGGCATGTAAAGGAATTCCAATGAAAGACAAAGTATGTTACAAAACTGTATACATAAAATGATGTCATCTTTGTGTTTACATGTGTAACTACTTAAAAAAAAAACCAATATATATACCAAAATAGTAACAGTAGCTTTCAGTTAATACTTATTTTCTTCTTTGGTCTTTTCTCCATTTCCCAAACTCTTCTGTAAACAGGTATTGCTTTTGAATACATAAAAAAATAATACGATTTTTCAAGAGATGCTTGGAAAGGGCAGTTACCTTCATGACGGAGGCAATCTGCTTCCACTGCTCCGGAGTTGGGTCAGTCCCAGTTGGGTTGTGAGCACAGGCGTGGAGGACAAAGATGGAGAACTCAGGGGCACTCTGAGGGGAAGGAAGCTACGTCAGCTCTGATGCTAGCAGGAATATCTGGGGGTCAGAGTCAGTGACACTCTGGGCAAGGGGCAGTGTATTTCTTCCTTATATGCTAACTCAGAAACCACCATTTTCGTTTGAGTAGGGCTGTTTCAGACTCTCCCTTATCAACTGATCCAAAGGCCTTTCCCTGCTCCTGACACCATGGGGCTCTGTTTACTTTTCATCTACTTGCCCACCTCCAGATCATTCAGGAAACCCTGGAGATCGAGTCCTCTCTTCGCTGCATCCCAATAGCGATAGGACCGAATGTCTTTAAATCCAGTGGCAGAAAACACACCATTATGATTCTCTGTAAGCAGAAGGGTGAAAAGTTAAATGCTCTGACAAACACGAAGGCCTAACCGGAAGGGACGCACGTCAGCTGCCGGGGCCCTCGCAGGCTCAGCACTCACTGGGTCACACTGAGGTGAGGGGTGAAGACTTAGAATGACTGCAACCACCAAGAACAAGTTCAACCAGTCAGTCATGCTAAACTTCCATCCCACTATGGTGAGACTTCCTGTTTCCACACTTTCTGCCTCCTCAGGGAAGTTTCGACATAGGCTAAAACACGAGTCTACCAGGAGTCTTGAGAACAAGGATTCCTAATCTGGCCAGGAGCATCGGGTTACTCACGTACTGCCGTAACCCACTGCTCCAGCCATTCCCAGATGTCAGCTGATCCAGGGCTGGGTTACATTTTCTGCATCAACAGTGAGAGTCATGAGGGTAATTCCCCCCGCTCCTCTGTTTCTCCTCTCGCTGCAGCTCAAGGACTCACCCCAGGTTGGTGAGGACACATAGACGGGCGTGTCCCTGTTGTTGGTTCCATTGTACCATCGGGCTAAGAACTCGGCTCCGATTCGGAGTGCACCTGTCCCCCCCAGACACTGCACACCTCCAACCTGAAAGAGAAGCAGCAGCAGGGTCACTGGCTGGTAATTTTATTTATTAGAGAGAAAGAGAACCCAAGCAAAGGAAGGGGCAGAGGGAGAGGGAGAAGCAGACTCCCCACTGAGCGGGGAGCCCAATGCAAGGCTCGATCCCAAGACCCCGAGATCATGACCTGAGCTGAAGGCAGATGCTCAACCAACTGAGCCACCCAGGCACTCCCACTTTCAAGGTCTTGCCTTCACATGTCATCTATCTGGAATCTTCATACAAATCACTACACCGAGGTGATGTTAAGCCATATGCGCGTTTATTTTTCATGGATTTGTCACCAGCTAAGTTGAATGTCAACTTTATTCACGATTTCACATTTCAAACACCTAAGCAATTCTGGAATGTCGATACTTCTATACAAATGAGCAAGGCTCCCCTTGAACCTGGTTTTCAGATATCATGGATATGTGACAGGTATATGTGGACATCAGTGCAAACATTCCCAAGTATAATCTTTTATTTCCTTTCTCTCCCACTTCAAAATGCAAAGTCGTTAACTAAAAGAAATCAGAAGGTCAGTAGACTAGATTGAAAACATGTTTAGAAGAAATAACCCACTTCAGTAACATTAAACTAATCCTTAACATTCATGACATATATGACACTTAACATCAAATTCTCAAGAAATTATCATTCCCTAAAAATATACTGAACACGGCACAGCTTCAGTGAAACACAAACTGCATCAGCAATGAAAAGAGAAACATTTGGGGTGAACCAATAATGTATCAATTCGGTCATTCTGTGAGCTGAATTTTGGCAAACTGTTCCACAGCCCGAGGAAGGCCTGAATTTGGGATGAAGGAAACAAGTGTAAAGTTCCAAAGGAGCCAGGCAACTAGCCTTGGGCAGGTGTCCAGAACCAGAAAAATCCAGTAACACACGGTGTGCATGATGCCAGGAGGTAATCTACACTCCTGATTTAGCTACATGGCCGGAAGAAATCCCTGCCGGACTTGACAACACTTGTCCGAGACCACCGTTTGCCGATGTGAGGACTCCATTGTGAGGAGCAGGAGAATGGACCAGAAGCTGCTTGTGGCCAAGACCATGGTGCATGAACCTGGGCACCCCTAGCAGTTCACCCAGTGACACACAGGGGACTTCATCAGCAGATGAGGAAGAAGACAGTGTTGAAAGGATGAGCCCCAGTGAACGCCCTAAACCTCCCAGAGGCGACAGTCAACGTAAGGACCTGGGATGGCATCACATGGCCCACAAGCCCTCCTACCGGCGGCGGCTCAGGCATTTCCGAAGCGGAAATATTGCAGTGCAGGAGGTGAAAACTGACATATGGTCTGGATCCTAAGGTCTGAAAATAGAAAGCAGTAAGAGGCAGGTCTCCTCAAAATGGTTGATGGACCTGGTAATGTTAAATCTGGAGAAGACAAATCTAAGGGAAGACATGATTACTGATTGTTTTCCGGTCCATTCATTCATTCATGTTTTGGCCGAGGGGCCCTGGGTGGCACAGTCGGTTAAGCGTCCAACTTGGTTTCAGCTCAGGCCATGATCTCAGGGTCATGGGCTCAAGCCCTGCTTTGGGCTCCATGCTCGGCACAGAGTCTGCTTAAGACTCTCTCTACCTCTTCCCTCTCTCCCTACCCCCTGCACGCTCTCTCTCTCCCAAATAAATCAATCTTTAAAAAAAAGGTTTTGGCTGAAATGTCATTTCTACTTCTATCATGACCACCCTAGTGAAAACCATCTCTACCCCAAATCCCACACTCGTCCCCCCTAATCTGCCTCTTCTACTCTATTTTCACAGCATTTCTATTCTTTTAATCTATTCTATCATGACCTTATCTACTACGTTTACAGTTGGCTTCTCCTCACAAACCTGTGAGTCAGGGCAGAAAATTTTGGGTCTTTTGGTCACTGCTGTGCTCCAGCTTCTAGAACAGTGCCTAGCCTACCCTGAGTGGTAAGCACTCATCTGCTGACTGACTGACTGAATTCAAACATCTGCGAATCTCTGATATGCCAGGCTAGGAGCTAAATGCTGACGATCTACAAGATAAATAAGTAAGCCATCATCCCTGCCCTGAGGGAAGTCATGATCTTGTGGGAGACAGACTAAAATTATACATCATGGTAATAAGCACAGTAAGTACAGTTACTCCTAAGCTGTGAGCAAAGTCCTGTGATAACTCAGCGCAGGCAGAGAGAGCTAAGGATTCAGCATGAAGTGACCCTTGGCCGGGCCCTGTATGACTTACAGGCTCCTAGAATGGCAGGAACACTGGGGGGATGGGGGCTGTGAGTCACTGGAGGACAGGATGAAGGCTGGCTACAAATTATACCACAGGCCCAGCCTGAAGTCTAGATTTGCCCTGTAGATAATGGAGGGGCTACCGTGTGTGTATGTGTGGGGCAGGGAGCAGGTGACATGATTATCAGCTTTCTTTGCTACGGAATATCATCCTAGTTGCACTGTGCAGAATCGTTAAGATTATTTTTTTATTTGAGCGAGAGAAAGGGGGGAGAGAGAGAGAGAAAGAAAGAGTATGAGCAGGGGAGAAGAGCAGAGGGAGAAGCAGACTCCCGGCTGAGCAGGGAGCCCGATGTGGGACTCCATCCCAGGACCTGGGATCATGACCTGAGCCGAAGGCAGATGCCTAACTGACTGAGCCACCCAGGCACCCCTGCACTGTGCAAACTCCAATAGAATGGGGAGGAGACTAGAGGCAGGAGGCTACCACAAGAATCCAAATGAGAGGATGGTGGGCTGAACTAAGACAGCAGCTTGGGGATGGTGAGGATGTCCAGGGAAAAAGGAAATACTCAGAGCTCCCCCAGCTGGCTTATAGATGCCATCTAAATTTGTTTCTGATCAAAAACACAACACAGGACGAAGCAGACTAAGAGGGAGGGCCATGTTCCACAAGTCTCACAGAAAGAAATGACCAAAACAGGAGCACTGGGCAGAGGAACAAACCTGCCCAAGATGGTCAGTTAAGTGTGTAAGAACCGTACAGTTTCAGAGGAAGAAGGTCCCCAACACAGAAACTGTCTTTCTTTGTCAACAACGGAATTCCACCAAGTCTATCCACAGCATCTCTCGAGATAACCCCAGCTGCCTAAGTCCTCCACTCTCCAACTTCATCGGGACTCTCCTCCAGCAAAACTCGTTAATTACTTGCCTAATCATGACCTGAGTTCCAGCACTTTCACTCAGAATCTCCCTGTGTGCCCCTCATTTTCTCCCCTGCTTACGAAGGATAACAGCATGTGGAGAGTAAATCAGATGATTCCAAGACGTGGTCCCTTCCATCACGAAGGCTGCACTACGACGCTGGCCCAGAGGAGCAGTAAGGGCAGCCGGCTTAAACTACACAATACCTACGGGGCTATCGCAAAACCCCAAGCCCATCCCCTGCCTACCCCTGCAGCCAGGTTTATCTTCTTTGAACACTTTGACTGGGTATCTCCTCTGCTCAAACCTTCAGGTGGTTTCCCCTGTCCAAGGTGCCAAAATCAGCCTGGACATGCTCCCAGCTCCAATCAGGTAAGTAGTTCTCTCTTCCGCCTAGACCCACTTACCTCCTGACCCTGCATTCCCACTACTTCAAACAAATACCTCTCCTTTTCCCTCCCTCTGTACTTCATGGTTCCCAACTCTGACTGTACTTTGGAGTCACCTGGGGAGCTTTTAAAACTATGCCCTTGCAGGGAAGGGAACTGGGGGGAGGAAGAGGGAGCTGGGAGGGAAAGGGCAGGGAGGGGGGCACCTGGGTGGCTCAGTCGGTTAAGCGTCTGCCTTTGGCTCAGGTCATGATCCCAGGGTCCTGGGATCGAGCCCCACGTCGGGCTCTCTGCTCAGTGGGGAGCCTGCTTCTTTCTCACCCTCTACCTGCCGCTCCCTTTGCTTCTGCTTGCGCTCTCTCTTTCTTTCTGTCAAATAAATAAAATCTTTAAAAAAAAAGGGGGGGCAAGGAGGACAGGGAGTGAAGGGGCAGGGAACAGTAGTACCCTCCAAGATTCTGACTGAACTGGTCTGGACTGGGGTCCACCCATCTGTATGTGTGTATGTCAAATTCCCCAGGTGATACTATTCTACACTTAACTCCCGGAATTGGGAACCAGTGTCCTGGTCTCATTCCCCAAAGCAGCTCACATCCCAATTCTATCCCTACCACTATCCCTGTCCTCTGAATCCCCTTCTCCCCAGAAAGACACATATACACAGAATTCTGCATAAAATGTCAGGGTGTGGGGGGCGCCTGGGTGGTTCAGTCAGTTAAGCATCCGACTCCTGATTTCAGCTCAGGCATGATCTCAGGGTTATGAGACTGAGCCCCAGATCGGGCTCTGTGCTGGGCGTGGAACCTGCTTGGGACTCTCTCTGTCCCTCTCCCTCTGCCCCCACCCCCACTTGCACACACTCTCTCTCAAAAAAAAAAAAATTTTTTTTTAAGGGGTTCAGAGGCCCCTTAAATAATCCCCTATGCAAGTGTTCCCTATGGAACAATGAACCACACACCAGTCCTTTCCTAACATAGATGAGATGTAGGGGTAAGAGGGTAAATTCCTCGTCCATGGTCAAAGGAGCAGATCTGGGTCCAGACCCTGATCTCTTGATCATTCCATGAAACTCAAAGCGAACGGCTTTGACCCCTGCAGCTGTGATGTGATCGTCTATGGCACACGACCCAGCAGCCACAGACGCCCAGCTCACTGTCCGGGCCACACCACATGCACTACCCGGGCGTCAACATCACACTACTTAAACCCTTACCAACATTTCAACAGACATAACATCTAACACTTTAAACCAAATTCAGTTTTCAACCTTTTCTCACCTTTGCAGTTTCTGAAGAAAATACAGTTGACCCTGAATGACACAGGCTTGAATTGCACGGGTCCACGTACACCTGGACTTTTTGCTTTTTTTCCCCGCAAATCCAGTGCAATACTGGAAATGTATTTCCCCTTCCTTATGGTTTTCTTAATACCATTTTCTTTTCTCTCACTTTATTGTAAGAACGCATACAAAATACGTGTCAACTGAATGTTCGGGTTATCCACAGGCGGCCAATAGCCCATCAGCAGGTCAGCTTTGGGGGAGTCAATAGTAATATAAGGATTTTCGATGGAGTCAGCATCCCTAACCCCCACACTGTTCAAGGGCCAACTGTCCATCCTTACCCAAAACTCACCCGTTTCTCCTGGATAGCTGGGCTGTTATCCCCGAGGGCCAGGTGGGAAGCACAGGTCCGGAACTCTGCAAGGCCCAGGATCGGCAGGTACTCGTGGTTCAGGCTGTCGTCATTAGCGATCTTCTGCTCCACCTTCCTCACGACCGGCAAAACCCAGGGCTGGCAGTCGTCTGTGCGATAAGCTGGAACACGGCAAAGAATCACATAAGAGGGAGGAGGCAGGCTTCACTCCAGCAAGAGTGGGCACTGAGACTGGCGCCTTCTGCCTCCTTCCATCAAACAGAACAAAGAGCCAAATGAAAGTCAAGTTCATTTACTGACTGCCCACCTGCTTCGGGCCAGGCACTGGGCGAGGCGCTAGGGCAGGCAGGACAGCCATGGTGCCTACCCTTACAGATACTCAAGCTCTTAAATATGTGACCTCGAAAAGACAGAACGCTGAAATAACAGTGGGACATCGCAGAGCCTGACGGACGGGAAGAGTGCATGAGACAGCACTCTGCACACTCAGGAACACCTTGCAGTGGCTCTGTTGATCGTGCTAGCACACTGAGATCTGTAAAGCCATGAGCTCAGAATCTTCCCCCTTCTGCATCTCCCCAAGAGATTTCCGGAAAAGTGCTAGGTGCTACTTCACATGACTGCTACAACTTCAAACATAAAATGTGGAGAGGGGGTGGCAGAAGGCCTACCTCCTCCTCTTGTCCTGGAAGAACAGAAGTGGGACAAATCGTGAGCAAAGGCCCCGGGGCTGAAGATTGCAGTAGATGGCTACACAATCACCCGACTACCTATCTGATGTCTGCACACATCTTTGTCCCCTCTCTGCCACGGCTGACCATTTTGACGGTTCCTCCTACTTCATGTTCCACACTTTTATTGATCTAAATGTATCTATTTCATAATATTTAATCCTGCCTACAGCAAATTTCTAAGCACCTTGACACTAAAAGTATTTCTGGTCCCGTTATCCTATCACTGATTTTTTTCCCCCTCTGGTACCATATGATTATCTCAGGATTATAGCTTTAGAGGGCAGCAGCTATGGCTTGCGCCCAAGCCAGTGATTTAAGCAGATTCCTGACAGGGGTCATTTGACTCTGCTGGAATGTTTAGGCCTCCAACAGACCTGCACTTTTGCAATTTTGAAACTGAAAATTTTAGAGTAATTCTGATTGTTTTATCTTATTGACTTCTGCCCGACATGAATCCCTGACTTCTTTTTAAAATCCACTTTTTAGGGTGGTTGAGATTGTTCACTGAACAACGTATGTTGACTGTAGGAAATTTTTAAAAGCCCAGAAAGCAAATGATAAACATTATGATTAATATGTAATCCCAGCCCTCAGAGACAAAGAGTATAAACATTTTGGTGTACAGCCTTCTGAGCTTTATTTTACATGAGCATATTCTTTTATAAAATCTGCATCATATCGTATATAAAATTTTCAACACGCTTTTTTCCACTTACTAAATACAAGTATTTTCCATTGTCATTAGCTATTCTTCTAATAGGTGATATATTCACATATCCCCGCTCCATCCTAAGCCTCCATCTATCTCATTCCAAATCCTCGCCCTCCAATAAATAACAGCTCTTCTTAATTTCTTTTGTATCCTTCCAGAATTTCCCTATGCATACATAAGCAAATACAGCCCCCATGTCCCCCTTTTTACACAAAAGGTAACATACAGCATACTATATATGCTACATGTGTTTATATATGTATGTGTTATATATATATGTTAATATATATGTTACATAGGTGTGTGTATATATATATATACACACACTGTTCTGTTCCTTGTTTTTTCTAAAGATCTTTTTCTATTTGTGCACTGAGTGCCCTTGATTCTTTTTTTTTTTTTTTAATTTTTTATTTATCTTGAGAAAGAGAGAAAGAGCACAAGCGAGTCCAAGTGGGGGGAGGCACAGAGGGAGAGAGAATCTCAAGCAGATGCCAGGCTGAGCACAGAGCCCCCACTGGGCTCGATCTCACAACCCTGGGATCATGACCTGAGCCGAAATCAAGAGTCACATGCTTAACCAACTGAGTCACCCAGGTGCCCTCTTTCATTCTTTTTTTTACAGCTGCATAACTGATGAATGTACCATAATTTGTTTTGCCAGTCTCTTGTTGATGGACGTTTGAGTTGCTTCCAATCTCTGGCTGTTACAAAACAATGTTTCAATGAACAACCTCATACATAAGTCATCTTACATGTAAATATATCCATAAGATGCAGGGTTGAAAATGGAACTGTAGGCTAAGAAGTATGTGTAAAAATTTGTAGTTTTGACAGATATACCCAAATTGGCCTCCATAGGGATTTTATCAGTTAACACTCCTACCATCAATGTATAAGTGTCTGCTTCCCACAGCCTCATCCAGAGTAAATTTTTGCCAGTATGAGGATGCAAATCGTACCTCGGGGTAGTTTTAATTCACATTTCTCTTATTATGAATTCAATTGGGCATTTGTCTTATTTACTTATTTACTCTCATACTTACTTATTTAAGTAGGTTCCACGCTCAGAATGGAGCCCAGCACGGGACTTGAACTCATGTGGCTGAGATCAAGACATGAGCTGAGATCAGGAGTTGGAGGCTTAACCAACTGAGCCACTCAGGTGCCCCCATTTTTCATATTTATGATCCATTTACAACACAATTTTAGTGGCTAGACAACATTCCTTTCCATGTATAATTTATTAACTATTTGTGTTGCTTCCGATTATTTGATATTATAAACACTGTGATAAATATTCTTATATCTTTACATATATTCATGAGTGTTCCCTTAGAATAAACTTTCTATATATAATATTATAGTCAAGGGGCACCTGGGTGGCTCAGTCATTAAGTGTCCACCTTCGGCTCGGGTCATGATCCTAGGGTTCTGGGATCGAGCCCTGTATAGGGCTCCCTGCTCAGTGGGAAGCCTGCTTCTCCCTCTCCTACTCCCCCTGCTTGTGTGCCCTCTCTCACTGTCTCTCTCTCTCTCTCTCTGTCAAATAAATAAATAAAATCTTTAAAAAAAATACAGTCAAAAATCATAAAACAAATAAGACTTTATAAGATCATTTTGATTTGGGGTCTTTCGTCCATCAACAAACTCTACCCTCTAGGGGTGTGTCATCTACGATTCCGATAAGCATCTCAAACTAGTAATAAGAATGCAGACAGAGAGGGGCGCCTGGGTGGCTCAGTGGGTTAAGCCTCTGCCTTCGGCTCAGGTCATGATCTCAGGGTCCTGGGATCGAGCCCCGCATCGGGCTCTCTGCTCAGCAGGGAGCCTGCTTCCCTCTCTCTCTCTCTGCCTGCCTCTCTGCCTACTTGTGATCGCTCTCTGTCAAATAAATAAATAAAATCTTAAAAAAAAAAAAGAATATAGACAGAGCTGCAGACTGACACAGCCACTAACCAATCAATAGTCTCTGGGTAGGCGGCTCACAATACTGTCACAACACTCACGTGTCTACCCCCTGGCCTACAAAATCCCTTCCAAACAAGTCATAAAGACTACTCTATCAGGTGGGATTTGGGTCTGGTTTTTTCTTTTCAAGATTTTGTTTATTTACTTGAAATGAGAGAGAGAGCATGCATGCGTGTGCGCAAGAGCGGGGGTGGGGGGGACAGAGGGAGAGGGAGAAGCAGGCTCCTCAGTGAGCAGGGAGCCCGATGCAGGGCTCGATCCCAGGACCCTGGGATGATGACCCGAGCCCAAGATCATGACCCGAGCCCAAGGCTTGACTGAGCCACCCAGGCACCCCTGGTGTGGTTTTTTTAAAGAGATATCAAAATAATCATTTCTAAGTAAGAGTTGTCCCTGAAGGAAATGATCACAATGCTAACATTGTTCATAATATTCTTGGAATTCTTCTTTTGGAATTATTTTTAGACAGGATGTCTAATTATTTTGAATATCCTCAATGGTGCCAAATCTTTGTCCTTTGAAAGTAAATTTGATTTTTGGAAATGGAACTTGCAGCAAGGGCAAACACATCTCTAAACCACAACAGAAGGGATACTATTTAGGTGTACAATGTGGGTGTTCATAGAAACACCAGTTCTCTTATGCTTCACATCTGTGTTTAGAGGTTATGAATATTACATAATTATGCCATATGTATTATATTTATGATAACATGTCATTTGTAAACCGTATATTATAAATAAATAGGAAAGACAAAAAAGTCCCAGAATCGCTGTTCTTACCCATACTGTATATTCTGTACTACTCTAAAAAATCCTGTCATATGACTAGACGCAAGGAGGCATTGTATCTATATTGTGACAATGGAGAAATTGGCCAACTAATACCTCCCCTGCCTCCTTCACTGTCCAGTTTCACCCAGGTTCAGTTCCAGATTTATTCCCCATGCCTTGCCTACCTGCCCTAATAAAGCAGAACAGCAGAAGGCTCTTGGTGATTAGAGCAATGAGGTCAAGCATTATTAACAACTATGATTTCTGCTCTCCCAGTGGATTTTCATTCCTGTTTGTCAGACCACTTGAGTTTCTCATTCATGTTTTCATTCACTCATTCATTTAACAAGGACTTACTGAATCTACCAAGAACCAGACACTGGCTACAAGTAGCTACACAGAAATGGGCAAGGTAAAATAAGATACTGTCTGCTCTGGAGGAAACAGAATATATAGCCCTTAATTCTCTTGTAACGAGTCAGGGAAGATTTTACAGAGAATGAAGGATGAAAAGTGAGTAAGATTTAAAACGTAGTCAAGGGAAGGGCATTCCAGTGTTGAAGCAGAATCTTCCCTTCTGCCCTTCTAGTTTCTTTGGCTGGTCTAATAATTAAATTGCTATAACAGATTAACAGCAGAAAAAAAGTTTAATAACCTCTGCCACCTGTATACATGGGAGAGACCCAGGACAACTGAGTAACTCCCCAAAGTGGCCAAAGCTATCACCTTAAATCCCGCCTTCAGCTAAAGACAAAAGATGTTGGGGTTGGGGAGTCAGTTCTGGGAGGTGATGGGTAAAAGCATAGGAAACAAGAGAAAGATCGAGATGCAGATTTAAGCCCCGCCTCTCCACTGATAAGTTCCTTCAGATTTAGAGTCACGTTAGAGAGAGAGAGAGTCTTACAAATGGATATTTCCCTTATAAATATAAATGTTTCTTATAAGAGGGTAACTTCTACTTGGTTTTCAGAGCTTCTCCTGTATGTACAGTTTCTTAAAAATAACCAGCTTAGGAAGCGCCAGGGGGCTCAGTTGGTTAAGTGGCTGCTTTCAGCTCAGGTCCTGATCCAGAGTCCTAGGATCTATTGAGCGCCCACATCAGGCTCCCTGCTCAGTGGAGAGCTTGCTTCCCCCTCTCCCTCTGCCTGCCGCTCTGCCTACTTGTGATCTCTCTCTCTCTCAAATAAATAAATAAAATCTTTAAAAAAAAAAAAGATTGAGGGGAAGGTGGAAATGATGAGTTGCTTTCTGAACATGTTGAATTTGAGGTGGTCATAGGATGTGTTTAGCAAACTGTACCAAGTATGGGTCTGGCATTCAGGGAAGAAGCGCAGGATGGAAAGAAAGATTCCGTAATTACAGACATCGACGGTACCTGAGCCATCGTAATAACAAGGACTTACTGAATACTTAGTACCTATGAGGCGTTGTGCTAAGTGCTTTACTTTTTCTTCTAACCCCCGTTTAATTCCTATAATGACTCACAATATAGATACTATGATCTAGAAACTGAGGTCAGAAGAGTTGAATAATTTGCCCGAGATCAAGTGGATTATAAGAGCTAGGCTGTCATACTATTAAGTTCATGGATCCATGTGGTTTTTTCTAAGAACAAGAGAAAGCCTGAAGCAAGCAGGCCCCAGAGGCCTGTGTGAGGGGCCTCTTTATCACACAAGTTTCAGGGGAGTACAGGAGTGTTGCTTTCCAGAAGAAAGGAAGAACACAGAGAATTAAACAATCAAACCGTCCCCCTCCTCTCCTCTGAACATCTCCACTTCCCTCACCCCCCCACCCCCGCCTCAGGAGCCCCTGCACATACGTCTGCCTCTTTTTTTTTTTTTTTTAAGATTTTATTTATTTATTTGACAGAGAGATATCACAAGTAGGCAGAGAGGCAGGCAGAGAGAGAGGGGGAAGCAGGCTCCCTGTTGAGCAGAGAGCCCAATGCAGGGCTTGATCCCAGGACCCTGAGATCATGATCTGAGCCAAAGGCAGAGGCTTTAACCCACTGAGCCACCCAGGCGCCCCACGTATGCCTCTTTAAGGCCCTTTTCCAACTAGAGTGGTAGGACGAGGGCCGGGGAGTATTCAAAAACACCTGATACAGCACATATATCCAACAATTTTATGTGAAGATGCTAGAAATCCCCATTAAAAACCACAATACATATTAAAATAAGAGCAGGTTATCTGGAACCAAAGGAAGCTCAATTCACGTGATAAACAGACTGGAGTCTATGAAGCAATGTCTTGTTCAGGCTGCACCAGGCTGGACCCATGTCTCCCCTGCCCTTGAAGCCACTCGTCTCAAACTCTGAGAAGCACCAAAATGGTCAGCTCAGGGCACGTCATACTTAAATGTGACGCTCTGCTTTAACTAGAAGGAAATTATGGAAACAGTCCCAGCAAGAATATCTCTGGAGAAACTCAGCAAGTAGAAACTAGGTAGTGAAATTATAGTTGCAACTTATTTTAATCACGTCCAACATCACTAGAACTTGAGCTGGATAATCTCCCCTGGGTTTTATCTTAATGTGTGTGTGTGTGTGAGGGGAAGTATCTTCCCCAAAGTCAGTGATTAATTACATTTCCTTCACAAAGGATATACTTGGGGATGTGTATTAACTAGAGCTAGAACATACAAAAGCTAGAAGGAGATCTCGCATTCTACTCTAATCAGACCGTTATCTGAGCACCTGCCATCCACAAAAAAAGATCATAAAAAGAAAAATAATATTTTTATCACGCTTTTCACTTATATATCACATTTCACACATAATTGTTCATTTAATCCTTAGCCAACCGATGAGGCCAATAACATCATTATCCTACACGTAATGTGCTAGTGAATCTCTGAGTAGAATTTGAGAGAGAGGCATTCCATCCCCACTCCTCATTTAACAGACTGAGTTCCAGGATGTTAAACAGCCCTCCCAAGGTCACGTTGCAGGGACGGCCTGTATTTAGATCTCCCAGCTCTTCCCACTACAGTGCACTGGCAGCCTCTGGACCACCTGAAGGACCCAAAATAGAGGAGAAGACAGTTCCATCACCAAATAGCCATATGACCTGGGGCAAATTGCTTCATCCAACTGGGCTTCAGCTTCCTTACGTCTACAACCCTCCAGAGTCCTTGTAAATATTAAATAAGATAACACACATAAATTATTTGTTCCTGGTAAGGAGGGGGCGTTCCTGGGTTCCTGGGAAACATGACAAAGGCACCGGCACAGGTGAGGTGACAACCCGAACTGCAAACTCTAGTTTGAGCCAATCACTTCTGGCCTGGGCTGGCAGGGCACTTTTTCTCTGCACGAGCAGTTTATTTCTGAACCAATGAACCAGAAATGATTTCATTTTGCAGTTCTTAAGCTGAAAATTTTTATACATCTTCTGGGCAACCCAGCCAAGGAAATGCCAAAACCACTCTTACATAACCCCTACTTATTTGTGAGACACTATTCTAAGTACTTGAAATGTATCTGATTCTCACAAAAACCCTGTAAGATAGTTTAATGGTAACTGAGTCCAAAAAAAAAAAAAAAAAGACATTTTTAAAAGATGTATAATTCAACATCAACATATATATCTGGCCCTAAATAAATACTTGGAGGTTTTAAATTGGATTTAAATTAAGAGCTTGAATGGTGCCCGATTCCAATTCAACTCAAGGCAAACTTTCAGTACTTCTCCCACTCAGTAAAAACATCACTTACTCTCCATGGCTGAAACTATGTGGTATTTACTTTTTAAAAAATGCTTTATTATGGAAAATTTCAAACACACACAAAAGTCACAAGAATGATATAATGGATGCCTATGTATCCATCATCTAGCTTAAACAAAACATACATTTTAATGGCTTTTTTTCTCATCCCTCTCCCACACTCCTTAGTGAAGACTTATTTTTAACAAGTCCTATGTACAGTCACTGTGGGAAGCCTGATTCTGAACCTCCTTCTCACCACCAGCCACTACAAAATAGTTCGATTTTCTCTTTCCAAAATTCCTGGTCCTTTTACTCTAAATCTGTTCCTTAGCATGGAACGTCATCATATTTTCTTCAACCTGGCTGGTCTTTCTGTGTTGTCAAGTGTCTTTGGGGCTTCAAACACTTAACTTAGAGTGATAAGAAATAACAAATTCACCAAAGGTTAGAGTTATTCTGAGGCACTCCAGTCTAAACCCTTCTCTTGCAGAAGGGGAAACTGAGGCCCACGCTCTGAGCCGTCCAAACAAGAAATACAAGCAAGAACCCAAGACAATAATGTGCAAAAAGTGAGCTTCTACTTCCTTTCCATTCTTCCCAATCCTTCCTACCATCTCTACCCATTCCTACCACATCTGTGAGGACCAGAATATTATTCCCAGGTCTTTCTAGGCTGCATTAACCTGTCTCAGAAGCATTTTATATTTCTATTATATCATACCTTGATGTTAAAATCCTTGAGACCAAAAGTAAGCCTCAGTCTTTCCCCCCACGAGGCTTGGGTAAAGTGCTCATTGGTTGTGACCTACCTGGTAGTCACTCAAATATTCACTGACCTAGACCAGAGCTTCCTAAAGCTTAGAGTTCTCCTTCATCCGTTCTCCAGCAACCAGGACATCAAGCCTATCAGGATTTCTAGCTTCTTCCCTCTCCTTATGATCTCTGGCCTCCCCATTTATTAACAGTTGAAAGGATGTAGTATAAAGAACACAGAATGGGAAATCGGAAAAACTGGGTTTGTGTCCTGGCTGCTAGATCTGTACTGTGGACCTTGGACACATCTTTTTCCAGGGACTCCACATGCCCATCTGTAAAATGGGCAGGTTGAAAAACAGCCTAGTGATTCTAGCTTCCTCTCCAGCCAGCGCCAAGCTGGGCCTCGGCCTCTCCCACCGCACCCACCGCCTAGGTTAGGTCCACTCCACTCCCCAGGTTGCTCCTACTCGCTGCATCTTTACCTCCCACTCCCAGGTTGACCTTGCGGGGGTCCGGATCCTCCCGGAAGTCGGCAGTGAGCTTAAAGACCAGGACCGGCTGGGCTTGCGGAACCTCGGCGAACACCGACGGAGGCGCCATGGCAGGAGAGCTCGAGACAGCCGAGAGCGTTCACTCTGCGTCTGGAGCCACTGGATCCGGTCTACCCACCGCGACTGGAGGAGACTCTCACCTTCACCTAGCCGGCAGGGGCGGGCCCGCGGCCTCCAATGGTCTAGCTGCGCCCGAAACTTGGCAACGCGGCTAACCAATCGGGAGCTTCTGACGCAGAAAGGACAGGAGGGAGGGCACGCTCTTAGCCAATCCAAGCGGAGAATCTTATCGGGGGCCTCATGATGCAACCAATGCACTGGGCGCCGGCTGAGAGGGGACCCGGACTAGGGTTGATTGGCAGAGCGGACTCCTATGGCAGAGGGCGTTCTTCCTGGGGCCTCCCGGGCTGCGGGGAGGAGGCGAGCGGCCCTGGGGCAAGGGAGGTGGCCTCCCTGACCTTCGAGAGCCCGGCGGGGAGGAAGGTGGCCGGCGGGAATTCCGGAGGACCGGCCTTCCGGCACCCAGGAGCAGGCGTTCTCGGGGCCGAGCCGGGCAGCGCGGGCCTTCCTAAGCCGGGCTGGCAGCCAGATCCCCGGCGTCTGCGCGCTCGGGACGAAAAGTCCTTGGCCTGAACGTGCAGCTCCGGAGCCCGCGCAGCGACCTTGACCATCCTGCCGTTTGTTCTCCCTGAAGAAAATACGGGTGGCCCGCCTGCCTGGGTTTCAGGCAGGGGACATCCTACTAAAAGTGGGGGAATGACCTGGAATTCCTTTCTGCTGCTCTTAGAGTTTGACATTTTTGCCCCCCCCCCGCCCCCATTCCTTACAAAGAGGGGCCTGGTCCTCAAGGACCTTCAGGATCTGGGCACGGTGTCCCTCTCCAGCTTTGCTCCCCCGTACGCACTCAACCAGATCTTGCTGTCATCATCTGGCTGGTACAGAAACTGCCTCTTCTTTTAGTCTGGCTGTTCCTTCTTCCCCAGCTCCTCTCTCCACCTGGTGACCTTCAAGATCCAGGGTAAATAAATGCCAACTTCATAAGGACTCTCCTTAACCCCTACTCTGGTCAAAATCTGCTTCTCTTTTCCTGTGCTTCTTGTACTTTGTTGGCAATATTACCATTTCAGAAAATGCCCTAGTTAAGAACCTAGCTCTGGACCCAGAACACCTAGGTTTAGATTCTGGCTCTGTCATTTACTGACTTAGGCAGGTTTAAGCAAGTGACTTAACCTCTCTGTTCCTGCTCTGTAAAGTGGAGATAATAGTATTTTCCTTAGGGCTGTTTTGGGGATTATATGAGTTAATACATATAAAGTGTTTAGTTGCATATAGTAAGCACCCCTAAATGTTAGCTGTTGTTGTCATTGCCCATCTGCCACACCCCTTGTAGATGGTAAGCTGCTTTTGGTTAGAGATCTTACCCTGTGTAAGTATCCCCTAGTTTTTTGCACTTAGCAATAAATGGTGGAAGGACAAATCCATTCTCTTGGTGTTTCAGGAGAAAACAATACCTCAGCCTCTGTTCATTGATAATATGAAAAATCTCAAAATGAATTTTCCATTCATAGTAATGAATACAAGCCAAAGAAACTTTGGGCAACACTTGCCAACCTTTGTATCGCCTGCTTTTTTTCAGAAGCTTTGCCTCTGCTTTTAAAGCTGACTGGGTGTCAGAGTTTTAAAGCTAACTCTGGGTGTTTCATTAACAATGCTTTCCCCTAAGATTGCAAGTTCAACACTGAGGGTGAAATGACAACAAACTGTTAGTGGTTCCAAAGGCAGAGGCAAAGGGCAACTGCTGAGAGGGGTGTTCTACAGCCCAGCCTTCTCAGAGTGTGAGAAGGATGATCTTCACAGCATTGGCCAACAATATCATGGTCATTTCTTACGTCATTCCCTGGGGGAAAAACAACCCATGGTTACCTAAACATGATGAACTTAGCTAAGTCCAAATAAATATTTATTGACAATCTAAGCAGCTCCATAACCAAGTCAAGGAGATAGGGGCAAAGAAAGTGGCATATGCAGTTTTTCTTCATGTCTTCATAGTATCTGTTCTAAATTTTAGAAAGGGGCAAACAGTTAACTGGTTGTAGTGGGGAGGGAAAGTACCTATTATGTGTGATCCAAGTCTCAAACTTTTTCCTTGGTGATATTAGGTTCTTGGAGATTACATTCAGTTCCCTCTGTCTTGAGCCCTGCACACTACCCCTCTACACAAAATGCCAATCTTGAAATAAACAAAATGCTTTCCAGGCCATTGCTAATTTTAACACTTTGACTTGGAATTGAGCAACGCTGCCTCCTTGCTGAATGAATAGAACAACCAAAAGACTCTTTAGAGGCAAACATTGCCCATACAAGTAAGCATCCAGGTAAAGTGAGTGTCCAGGGAGAGAGCAATAGGGTCAAAGGAAAGAAGGACTAGTATTCTCTTTGCCTCATGATTTGCTATGACTATCTGTCATGGCATCCTCCCTACCATCTCCTTTCTGGCTTTCTTTCTTTCCCATTTTCTTCAAAAGAATTGGGAGGGAGGAACTGGAAACCCAGACAGCAACAGCTTCATCTGAAATGAATTCCTTTAGAATATACTCCCCCGGAAATCGGAAAGCCTTCAGGGCTGAGCAGCATTGCCCCAAGCATAAGAGGCAGTCCAGGCCAGGTCAGCCATGGACATTGCACGGACCTCTAACCAAATCCAAACCTGCTTATTGTATTCAGTTTTGCCCCTGATACCCAGAAGGTCTAAACTTAGGAATAAGTCGGGAGAGGGAGGAGTTTTTCACACTTTGCACTCAAGGACAAAGTGCCTTGGAATAGGCATATGCTGTCACTAAGGGTAGGATATTATTCAAAAGCTGATTTGTGTGCTCAACAAGTGTTTCTTTAGAAGCCAAACCTGCAAGAGGAGGTCTGTTCAAGAATCACTGTGTGGCTAAATAGTGGCCAATAAGATAAGCATAGAGCCCGCAAGGCGGTGTTGTCCTTCTCTTGCTGTGTTGTTTACTCTTGCTGAGAAAAGTGATCGCTTATCAACCTCGTCCTTCAAATTAACTGGCTTGCTTCCTGGGCATGCCTTAGTGGAACTATCATCTCCTTTTGCTTCTCTTCTCTCACTTCTCTCCTTCCTCCTGTATGTAGGACTCTTCTCCCCAGCTGCACATATGGATGGGACCAAGTGAGGGTCTGTCGTTCCTTCCTAACTCATAGAAGGGTATGTGCAATGAGGCCTGAAGTAGACAGCAGCTAACGTTAGTTCCTGAACCGGGCACCCACATGGGCAGAACTTTTTTTAAAGCTGCTGGGACCTTTGCATAACAGAGATATCAATAGGATGACAACTATTGAGGGTTTTATCTACTTGCTGAACATAATTCAGTTCCAGGGCACATTTAGAAATTCCTGTGCTGGTGCACCTGGCTGGCTCAGTCAGCGGAACGTGTAACTCTTGATCTCGGGGTTTTGAGTTCAAGCCCACACTGGGTGCAGAGATTACTTAAGAATAAAATCTTTAAAGAGGTACCTGGGTGGCTCGGTTGGTTAAGAGCTGACTCTTGACTTCAGCTCAGGTCTTGATCCTTGGGTCTTGATCTCAAGCCCCATGTTGGGCTCCATGCACGGAGCCTACTTAAAAAAATAAAATAAAAATTTTTTAAATAAAATCTTTAAAAAAAAGAAATTGTTGTGCTGTAGAGTTTTTGTACTTAAGAAGCAGTATAGCTTGTGGTTAAAAGCATGGCCTCTGGAACTAGTTTCCTCTGTATGCCTCAATTTCCTCATCTCACCTAAAACGTGGGGATAATAACAGTTCTACCTCATGGGGGTGGTGTGAGGATAAATTATGTATTTTTTAAAGATTTATTTATTTACTTGAGAGAGAGTGTGTGTGATCAGGGAGAGGGCCAGAGAGAGAGAGAGAGAAGCAGACTCCCCACTGAGTGTGGAGCCCGATGTGGGGCTCTATCTCATAACTCTGAGATCATGACCTGAGCCGAAATCAAGAGTCGGACACTCACGCCCAAGTGCCCCAGAATTAAGTGATTTAATGGAAAACGCTTTGAATCATACAGGACACTTAATAAGTACTAAATATGTTCTCAGTCACCACCATCATCATTATTATCATCACAGATGTTGTTTACAAGCACTTGCCTTTGAGATTTGTTTAGTTTGTTTATTGAAAGAGAGCTGCCTAGTAAAACAATGCATGTGCTTTGCACCTATAATCAAATTCTAGTTTGATTACTAGTCAACTAGTCCTCTTACTAGTCTTGAAACTTGGAATGAGCTACTTAAATTGGGACAAAAAGATTTTTGCTTAGTGTTGACACACACACCTTTAACACAGTTGTAGAAATTATTGCTATTATTTTATTTTTATGGTGATGATGATGATTACTATAGAGATTACACTTTGGTCCCTGGGTAGCTATAGGGTATTAGTTAGGCTAACTCTGAAATCTCTCTGCCCTGGCCTCTTGCAGGCATATACTCTGAAATTTTTTAAAGATGAAAAAGAAAGCAGAGAACACAAGTTCTTAAATATTTAGAGTCCTCCAAAAAGTCTTTGTAGAGATCTGTAAAATCTCAAAGTGATTTAAAGGTAACAAGACAACATAATTAATACTTAATTAAAATATAACAATGTTAATAATAATTCCTTGTGTTTCTATATTATCTCTTTCTGAAGAGTAGAAGGTGTTTTAGAAATGCTATTCCACTACTCTCTCAACATTGCAAGGCGACTGTTGTCTCCTGTCAAAAAACACAAAGGAAATGGATAGCTTTAGCAAAAAGCAAATGAAAACACTTCAAGTGGGCGCCTGGGTGGCTCAGTGGGGTTAAAGCTTCTGCCTTCGGCTCAGGTCACGATCTCAGGGTCCTGGGATCAAGTCCCACATTGGGCTCTCTCTCTCTTCCTGCCTCTCTGCCTACTTCTGATCTCTCTCTCTCTGTCAAATAAATAAATAAAATCTTAAAAAAAAAAAAAGAAAAGAAAACACTTCAAGTAACAGAAGAATGGGAAGTCTGCAGACCTTAAGTCATAAGAAAAGTTCCTCTCCTTGCCCTGTTTCTCCCTAAATGCATCACAAATACACCCTCTTACTTCTAGAGCAAGGTCTTAAGCTTTCCTCCCGGCCTCCCACCCCAAGCTGGGATATACATTTTTTGTTGGGTATGTCCTAACGTCCTATGCTTTGATGCAGGATGAAGGTAGGTGATGTGATAATGAAGGAACACACTAAATGGGTTTGCCAAAAACAAATTTCTTTCAAAGAACTCCTAAAGGGATAGTCTAATGCAATGTAATATATTATCCTAATCCATTCCACATAGCTCTTGAGGATATAGAAATGTATTGCTAAATTTCAACATCCAGCAGTAGAGGGCAGCACTGCCCTTCTTTTGCAAAATGCTGAGTGCTCATAAGAAGGAAAATAAAAGACACTCTTGACCACAGTGTCTGTGTGTTTACTTTTACCTAATGCTTTAGAAAAAGAAACTATTAGAGTCTTTTTCTTATTGTTTAGGTGATTAGGTAGAAAGAACGTCAGAGCCTGTATTGCCTTGAAGTAAATGGTGAAAAACACAGAATATGCTCAGGATATGGGTTCTGTCTAGCAAAGATAAACAGTAGCTTGACCCGGGGCAATCAGATAGGGTTATTGTATGAACAGACCTAATTCTCCTGCACTTTCTGGGTAGAAGTCAATCTACCCAACTAGCAGGATGTGGTTTTAAAAATGTGTGTAACTCATATGGTCTTAGCCCTGATAACTAGTTTTAAATCCTGATTCACGGACTTCATTTGGCTGTCTGTGTTAGATTTCCTCTCTGTCAGACCTGGGTCAGATCAGACCTATCTCAACTATACTACTTGTATTATGACCTTAAAGAATGATGTCAGGCATGATGGTAAGAAATGTCTTTCATGGGACCGTAGTTGGCTAAAGGACTGTGTGTATATAGCGGTGAAACTGAAGGCTTGTGTGCTAGTCCTCATTTTTTTTGCACTATGATTTGAGTTTCTCTGTCCACTAAGTAGCAAGAAAAAAATAATCTATTATTTTGTACTAAAAGTTACTTGATGCTCCTTGGCAAGATGACAGAGAGGAGAGAATAATCTTAACTTTAGCAAACACATAACCGTAGTATCCCTAGCACATTTGGGTTCTGCTCCAACCCTCAAAACTTCTTTGGCAGCAAATCTTCAGTGCCAATTCAGATAAATTCTACCAGGAGTAAGAGCTGGAAGACAGAGTCTAGTTCCGAGCTTTCTTTGTGAACTTGGAAAAATTACAACCTCTGAGCCTCTGTTTCCTCGTCTGTTAAACAGAGATAATGCCTCCTAGATCTAGTAAAAGGATCAATTTAGAAACTATTAAAGTGCTTTGAAAGCCGTTGAAGTAGCTAACGACTGTAGCCTAAAGAGATTCCTGCCTTTTCTAAAAATAAGACGGTGTGTCTTTTCTCCGCCTGTGGTAACATTATATTACCTGAGATGGTTCGTTTTCATGGGTACTTAACATCTTCCTCCAACTAGACTGCTTGTCAGTTCCTTGAGAACTGAAACCATCAACTATACTTCCCGGTACCCTCTATGAGAATATATTTGGTACATAATAGGTACTCCAACATGTGCTGCTTGATGAAAAGCAAAAACCACAACGTAGAATTAACTTTTTATTGAATCGTAGTGAAAAAACCACACATAATGTAAAATTTACCATCTTGACCATCTTAAAGTGTGTGTATGGTAGTGTTAACTATATGCACATTGTTGAGCAATAGATTTCTAGAACTTTTTCATCATAGGTATTTCTATTTCAATTTAGTTATTCTTAATAACTGTCTTCTACATCTCATGGTGTCCAAAGTGCTTCTTTATTGATTAGGCAAAAAGTAGGAAAAAAATATAGGACTGTCCCTCTGTGGCTAGGGATGTATGGAACAAGCTTATCAAAAGACTTCTACTCTTTTAAATCCTTCCTGCCCTCATCGAGATTCTGCCCTAGTCTCTCTCTAATACACAGATAAGTCATTTTCTATAAACTTGGGACCATACGCCAGAAAGGGAGTGCCTCTATAAAATGCCTCTATAAAATGTGTTCACAAGTCATTTACATCTAACATATAATTAAACATTTATATGAAGGAAAGTATTATATTACAATGGCTACACTTGCCAATTATTTGATTTTTCAGGATATCTGACTTTTGTTAATTACTGAAAATAAAGTACTATTTTAAATCGTTAATGGTATCATAGTAACACTTTAATTTAGCTGGTATGGGGAGGACTGGAGTACAGGGGGAAACTGTCCTCCAAAAAGACCCTGCTTTGGCTATCGATCTATGTGCTGTTAGGGCTCTCAGGAGAGCGTGACAATATTGAACTCTCAGTATGTGGTTTTAGAAACTGCATCTTCTCAAGCACAGAGCACCATCTAAAGTGACTGCTGATTATCATGTTAAATTCATTCGAGATAAAAAATTTGGTTTTCTCTTTTCCACCAAGTGAAAACAAAAATAAACTCTAGGTGGATTGAAGATGTAAAATTTTAAACTACGAACAAACTATGGAAAATAGAGGAGATTTTTTAAAAACAGCGTTAGGGTAGAAGAGACTTTCCCAATCATGACACAATCTCAGAAGCCATAAAGAAAAAAATTGACTTTGTATGACGATAGATACCATAAATAGAAATATGATGACTTGGAAAAACTGGAGCATCTGTTATATGCTCAGCGCTTCCTTGTATTGATAGAAAAATGAATTAAGGATATACAAAAATCAATCAAGAAAGAATAAATACAAATGGCCAATAAACATACCAAAATCATCCTTATTATTAAATTGAAACCACACCAATTCATCCATTTTTGTCCATCAGACTGATAAAAACTAAAAATATTGGTAAATGATGTTGTTGAGAGTACAGGAGAAAAGGCACTCTCATGCACTATCGGTGAGAATGTGGACAGATGAAATGCTTTCTTACAGTGCATTTTGGCAATATCGGTCAAAATTAAAATGGACATATCATTTTATGAAGCAAGTTCTCCTCTAGGAATCTATCCGAATAAAGTTCATACAAGTTTGACAAGATAGGTAGGTACATAGGTAAACAGCTGTGCATTGCTACAATGCTACATTGCTTTAGTAGAAAAATACTAGGGGCACCTGGGTGGCTCAGTCATTAAGCGTCTGCCTTCGGCTCAGATCACGATCCCAGGGTCCTGGGATCCGGCCCCCCGGCTTCATGGGAAGCCCCTTCTCCCCCTCCCACTCCCCCTGCTCCTGTTCCCTCTCTTGCTGTATCTCTCTCCGTCAAATAAATAAGTAATTTTAAAAAAGAAGAAGAAAAATGCTAAACGACAGACTTTCCAACAAACATGTCATTTTATAATGTAAAAAATCAAGTTTTTATTGAAAAAATAAGAGATTTGAAAGAGATTTCACAAGAATACAAAATTAAGATAGTCTCTAACAATGGTAATTAGAACAGGAAGACAAATAGTTGCCCAAAGCACTACAGATGTTACCATTTAAAACTTCAAAAGTTATGAGAAACTACTTTTAATGAAGAACAATGTTGCGTGCTGTAGTTTAGAGCTAATCTGGAAATCGAGAGAACTATCAAAAATCACTTCTTAATAAAATAGTGATTTTTAAAAATGTAAATCCCAGACTCCGTATCCCAGGACCTAAATAAAACTGTTCCTGGCATCCAGTAGACAATAAATATTGGCTGAATGAATGAATGACAATGACACTTCCATCAGAGTTGGCCTAAGACTTGATGCCAAACTACCTAAGGATTAGTGCTTGATATATAACAAGTGTTTAGTAGATAAGAGTTCACTACTTTCCTGGAGGCCTGTTGGTGCTTAATAATTGCCTGGCACAATATAAGAGTTTGTTTATTTAAAACCATGTATATAGTGCTTCCCATATGCCAGGTATTGTTTTAAGTGCTTTATAAATACTAACTCATTCAAATTACAAGAAGCTGAAGTAGCTGGTCTTATTATCCCACTTAAAAGACGAGGCAATTGAAGCAAAAAGCAATTGAGCAATTCGCCCAAGATGGCACCGCTGGACAATGGTGGGGATACGAACACAGATAGTCTAGCTTCAGGGTTCCTGCCCCACTGTGCCACATTTGCTGGTCATGTGAGAAAATTTATCAAATGAAAGAATGAATGTTACTGCTTTTAGAAATTATATTGTGCTTTTAATCTAGGAAGCTCAGAATATTTTATATTAAATCATGCCTGAAAGTTAATCTTACAACTTCCCTTTGAGGGAGAGCATATTTTAAAAACATTTAAAATGTATTACGAGTTCATGAATTGTGGTTGAAAAGACCATGGGCGGGCCTTGTTCCTGGTGATGAAGTCACTATATTTGCTTTCTGATGTCATAGAATTTCCATATGACAGTTTAAAGTCCTGAGCAGAAAGACATCCTACTGTAGAAATGGAAGAGGCCTAAGGGCTTACAGAGAACAATTATATAACAAGATCAAAATTATCGAAAGGGGTAAGGGGGTGTGAGTTGTAATCTTCCACGTGACTAACGCATTGGATCTCCACCTTTTCCAATTAGGAATTCTTCTTCTGCAGCGAGGCTTTGTAGACCTCTTGAGAACTTTTTGTTTTAGTTTTAACCTAATTTAACTTCATCTCATAACATCCTACCGCTGTTTCCTTTTCATGATTTATTCATTCATGTATTCAATTCATTCAATTAATATTTATTGACCATCTACTATCTGCCAGGCATAGCACTGGGTGCTAAGGATAACATGGTGAACAAAAAAAAAGTCCTTGTCCTTATGGCTTCTCTAATCTGATGGGGAAGACAGATAGCAAGAACACTGCATAAATGAAATTATGAACATTACAGCCATGAGAAGGGCTACATACCTTCACAGAAAAGGCACATGAGAGTATATGAGAGGGGGAAGGAATCTAATTGAGGCCAGTTCTTTCCCTCCACCATAGACATTATTCCTCTTCTACTTCCCGTCCCAGCAGCACCTCTTAGATTCTACAGCTTGCACATATTAATCTTCAATTTCTAGAATCCATTTTGGCATCCAGTATATGCAAGAGAAAATGGCCCATTAAAAATAATACCTCTATTGTCTCATTATTGCTTCTAGTTCTTTTGTTCCAAAAGATAAAAACACAAAACATCATGTTTAAAAATCTAATTCCCATTAGTAATACATATTTTTTAATTTAAAGATTGAATTGGTTTCATTAAATGATTCATGAACATGCCCCTGTTTAGGGCATGGGATTCTAGGATGAGAGCGTCCTGGTTTAGCTGATGTAGAAGACAGGCTTCTTTGCCCTCCATCCTTCCCCACCCTGTATTCCTTTCTCCCTTCACACTTTCCTTTGTTTTACCAAGTGCTAATCAGTCTGATGACACCCTATGTCTGCTACTGGATTGGGTTCTCCATTGTATTTAGCTCATTACCCTTTACCTACATGTTTATTAATCAGAGTGTGGTCCTTGGCATCAGTGTCATGTAGGTGCTTGTTAGAAATGCAAAATCTCTGGCCCCACCCCAGACCTACTAAGGCAGAATCTGCATACGGAGAAGATCCCCAGATTTTTTTCTAAGCACATTAAAATTGAGAGGCATCATTTTATCCCTATTAGCTTCCGGGAATGTAAAATGGACAAGGTCATTCCTGCCTGGCCCACCTTGCTCATAGCTTTGAATTAACGATGCTCTGAAATGTCAAAAAACAGAACAAAAGGCATTTTTAAGAGATGAAAATGCTATGTAACTATTAAACATCAGTTTAACACTATTTATTTTCACCTAGACAATTCGATTTACTAAACCTGTTTTCAGAGGAAACAAAGATTACTCCTGACCACTTACTTGATGAACTCTGTTCCTATAAAAATTGGTTGCACTATTTTAAAATGCCCTAGCGTTCTGGGTTTTTTTGTGTGTAATGTATAGATCAACGATCCTTGCTGCACATGAGAATTTTCAGATTTTTTTTTCTGAAAACCCAAAGCCTGAGCCCTACTCTCAAAGATTATTCTGATTTAGCGGGTCTGTGGTGCAGCTTGGACAGATGCACTTTTTTAAGGTTCCCCAGGTAAATCTAAGGTACTGCTAGGGTTAAGAATCATTGATGGAGGGGCGCCTGGGTGGTTCAGTGGGTTAGGGCCTCTGCCTTCGGCTAGGGGCATGATCTCGGGGTCCTGGGATAGAGCCCTGCATCAGGCTTTCTGCTCAGCAGGGAACCTGCTTCCCCAGCTCTCTCTGCCTGCCTTTCTGCCTACTTGTGATCTCCCTCTGTCAAATAAATAAATAAAAAATCTTAAAAAAAAAAAAAGAATCATTGATGGAAATAAATAAGAGATGAGGAGAGTTAGACCTATGGTGTAATGAACAAACATAGAAGTAGCAACTGCAATTGTTTTTAGGAATTCATTCTACAAGAATATGTATCCAAAGAGGTATGTGCACAGAGCCTTATTTGTGAGAACAAACATACGGGAAACAATTTTAATGTCCACCAATTAGCAAATGATCACATAAGCAGGACACATCCATATAATACAATACTGTGCTAATGTTAAAGTGAATGAGGAAGACATATCGCCTGCCATGAGAATATCTCCAAGACATATATATATATATATATATATATTTTTTTTTTTTTAAGATTTTATTTATTTATTTGACAGAGAGATCACAAGCAGGCAGAGAAGCAGGCAGACAGAGAGGAGGAAGCAGGCTCCCCGCTGAGCAGAGAGCCCAATGCGGGGCTCGATCCCAGGACCCTGAGATCATGACCCGAGCCAAAGGCAGAGGCTTTAACCCACTGAGCCACCCAGGTGCCCCTCTCCAAGATATATATTATTAAATTTTTAAAAGTTCCCTAACAATATGTGATAAATGATCTCATTTGTGGGAAAAAACAAGTGTGCATATATACATACATGGGTATGTAAATATTTAGAAAGATCACTGAAGGATACTCACCAAACTACCGACAGTGGTTACCTCTGGGAAGAAGAATGGGTGGGTAGGGGACTTTTCACTGTGTAAACTTCTAAATATTTTACAAGAATGTATCAATGCGTTCCTTGTGTAAGTATTCAAAAGACATTCCAGGGCTACTGGCTGTCATACCATCTGTAATCCTGGATAATAGACTAATCATTATTTTAATATCATAATCTTGAATATAATCGTATAATAAATAGTACAGTGGCTGACAAAAATAAAACAAATCTATAGTACCCACACAACACAAACACTGCTGGGACACCGAGCATTTCTGGCATTCGACCTGTCACTTCTCAACTCAGGGATTACTGGAATTATGCTCTGACCTCTCAAGATCCCATCCCATCTGATGTTCTACTTGGCAATGACCCTAATGACTGCTCTAGTTCCTTGAGTAAGAACTCCCCTGTGCAAGCAAATCCCACTTCTAGAAGGATCTCTATATTAGCACTCTGTAAATTCTCCGTTGTCCAGCCCTAGAAATCACTAAGGACAGAAGGCCACCTACAGCTCAGCCTTGCTGAGAGCCAGGCCTCCTCCATTTTAGGTCATCGGGAAGAGCAGGCTGACGAAGCTACAGTATGAGGGCTGTGCATCCTGTCTAGGAAAAGAGTCTCCAAGCCGGCTGGGATAGCTCTTCCTCTTTGAAATGGTGAGTAAGCCCTGGAAGTGTATAATGAGAGATATTGCTTACGAATCTGTCCCTCTCGGCCCCAGGCCACTTCTCATTCTCTGAGAGAAGCTGAAGGATTTTACACTAATAGCATTGGAATAAAGTCAGCTCAGAGGCCGCCTGACGAAGAGCAAGGCTTCCAGCCCCCAGTGGGGCCCTGTTGACAGCTCCTTAGAAACTGTCTCTCTCCCGAGCCCCCTTTCATTTCTTCAAGTTACAGAGTCTGACAGAGTTTGATGGGGGAAACAAGGCAAGAACATCCCCTGCAGCAACCAAAGTTCCTGCCAGTCTCTCTGTGTCTGACAGACAAGGAGGGTCCATGTCACCTACAAAACGTCTCCCTCACCTGAGACGAGTGTGCCCGGACGGGCCCTGCGGGAGGGATCCCAACAAGACCCACCTACCCCAACTGAGATTTCTCTCGAAAGAAAATCATTGTAACCAGACAGTTCCTGGAAACCAAATGCCCCCTCTAGTCCCCAGAAAAGTGTGTAACACCTCATGACTCCAAGGCAGTTACGCTTTCATTTACGAAAGTCTTTTCCGGGTTACACCCTCCACGTGATCTTTGAGGGCTGGGGACCATCTGAGATCTGAGAAGTCCGTCTGCGATTCCGAGCAGAATGTCTAGAACTCCAGCCTTGCCAAATTACCAGGAAGAGGGGTGTGAGGAAACCAAACGCTGCTCTGCTCCAGACTGCGGAGAGAGAACACGCTGGGGGCTCTCCGATGGTAAACCCGCCTCAGAAACATCTCTGAAGTTCGTTTAAAATGCAGATCCTGACTAAAAAGGTCTGGGGTGGGTCCAAGGAATCTGCATTTTACAAACTCTCTAGGGGATTCTGGATGCAGGTGATCCTGGGACCCCACTTTGAGAAACACTGCTGCTACCGGTGCCAACACCCCCAGCCAGGGCTCGTAATGGTGCTTCCAGCACACCCCTTGGCCAACAAGGCTGGAGCTGGGTCCCAGCAGCTGTTTGCATTGGAAGTGGAGCCAGCTGTCTCTAGGCTTCTCCTTCCGGTAACAATACTCCCCAGAGGCCACTCCCAGCAGAGAGGCATCTCTGAGACCCATCATTCAGACCCATCATTCATCTCTGAGACCCATCATCTCTGAGACCCATCATTCAGAGCCCCCAACAGAAGCAACACTCAACAAAGATCTGCTGAGCCCCCCTCTGCCACATGGTCCTAGTGGTTGATTTGAACCAACTGATTTTTTTTTTTTTTTTGAAACCAACTGATTTTTATTAGATCACAGGTTTTTAAACTTCAGTGTGCACCAAAATGACCAGGGCAGCTTCATTAAAACCCACAGACCCAGGCCGCATCCCAGAACCACCCCTGGGATGGAGCTGGTCGAATAGGTAGTTTAACAAGCTAACAGGTAATGCAGATTTACACCAGAGCTTGAGAACCATCATCCAGAAGAAAAGCATCATAAAACTCCAGCCACGGTACTGTAAAAATTGAAATCTAAAACATTATTTTATTTCTTTATTTATTCATTCATTCATTTATTCATTTAGATTTTTTTTTTTTTTTTAGATTTTATTGATTTATTTATTTGACAGAGAGAGAGACAACAAGAGAGGTAACACAAGCAGGGAGAGTGGGAGAGGGAGAAGCAGGCTTCCCACTGAGCAGGGAGCCCAATGAGGGACTCGATCCCAGGACCCTGGGATCCTGACCTGAGCTGAAGGCAGGTCAGCTTAAACCCTCTCTTTACTTATTTCAGACAAGGGGTGAAGGGACAGAGGGAGAGAGAGAATCCCAAAGCAGACTCCCTGCTTAGTGCAGAGCCCAGTCAATGCAGAGCTCCGTCCCAGGACCCTGAGATGGTGACCAGAGCCAAGACCAAGAGTTGGCCGCTTAACCAACTAGGCTACACCCAGGTGCCCGGAAATCTAAAACATTATTAACACTGAACACAATTGGTTCTCCTTCCTTGCTCTCTTAATGTCCCTAATAATTTTCCACCCAAGTATTCAGATACTTTCCTAGAGGAAAATAGCTACTAGACTATCTGACTTGCTAAGTACCAATATGCTGTGGTTTAAGAAAACCTATACTCAAAAATCCAAACTTTTAAAATGAATTAAAGATTATTTTTATCATGACAAAAATATAGTGATAATAACTAATATTTATTCATTTCTTACTATGTGCCAGGTACTCCTCTAAGCATTTTTTAAATGTTAAATTAATGGGGCACCTGGCTGCCTCCATCAGAAGAGTGTGGGAGTCTTGATCTCAAAGTCATGAGTTCAAGCCCCACATTGGGTGTAGAGATTACTTAAGTGAGTAAATAAAAGCTGAAATGTTAAAACAACTAGCATATATTGAGCATTTGCTTTGCAATGAAAAAGATTATTTCATTTGTCTATCATTTCACTTAAGCATTTTAGATGGAGGAACAGAAAAGGAAACTGAGGCACAAGCAAGTTAATTTACTTGGCAGACATTGCACAGCTGTGAAGCAGTAGGGCTGTATTTGAATCCAGAGACCAATGCTTAACCATTTTACCTCCTTGCTCATATTAATTGTAATAGTGCTTTATTCAACAGATATCTGTCATAAGGCTATTCAGTGCCAGTATTGGGGGTTACATTCTAAGTACACAGTGACAAACAAGACAAATACGGCTCTTGCTTTCACAGTGCCCATGATCTGTTGAAGGATCCAATGTTAACAGGTTATTCAGTGCAGTGTGAGGAGCCCGGTACCAGGAAATCACGGGTCAGGGGATAAGACACACAGCCTAGTCCTGGAGGAGTAAGGAGGGTTTCTCACAAAAAGCGAGGCGTGAGTGAAAATCTAGAGGGTGAGTATGAATTGGCCAAGGAAAGAGAAGGTGAAAGGAGAGTCGGGGCTGAGGAGAGTAGTTGTGGAGGCCTGGCGTTGAGTCCATGATGCGGGGAGTCAAGGAAATGAAAATTGATTGGTACGTTGGGAGCAGGGAGGACGAGGGCAATGTGTGAACAGTGTGATTGGAGAGACAAATCTGAACCAGGTTTTGAAGTGTTAAAGGATATTAGTGTGGGGAAAACGGGTGTCCCTCAGAGCATGGAGCTGAGGGGAGCTATTTGGCCTCAACCATTGACTTGCAAATCACAGGGAGATCATATCACCCAGGGAAGGGAGAACCCAGAGGCCTTGGGACCACCAACATTCCAGGCCTGGAAAGAGGAGGAGGAGCCCCCAGAAGAGATTCAAGAGGTATAAGAGGAAAACAATGAGAGGTGACTCAATTTATCCAAGATCACAAAGCTAGTAAGTGGCAAACTCAGAATTCAAAATGTCTCTTTCTAAAGCCACGTTCTTGACCTTTACATCTCTTAAATATTGTTTTCTTCTACTACCTAAAATTGTGGTTGATATTAAATTTTTATTTATACATATTTTTCCAGTAGCACATTTATACCCAACAAAACCAAAAACAAACAAAAAAAAACTTGTCAAGAAATTGGTTCACTGGATCCTTGAATTGCGTTAAGGAAGCAAACTCATGAAACAGGCTTCTCCCTGCCTCATCTCTCTCCTGGTGTGTCCCACCGTATCTTTGGTTTGGATATCCTTTGTTCTACCTAAGAATGTCTCCTAGGGCATAGCCATGTAGAACCCACGGGCAAAGGCTTAGGATTTCTCTTCAGAGGGCTGCCTGTGTGGCGCCAACGCCCCTGTACAAACCCAGGAACCACTCGGGCATCCAGAATTCTCCAACGTGCAAACCAAACATTAGTAATAATCTTGTTCCCGACCACGTGTGTGTCTTCTCCAAGAGACAGATTAACGAAAACTCTGGCTGCTTTAGTTAACTGTTTATTATTTTATTAAAGCAATGAATGCTCATTCTAAAAAATATATAGATATAGATATTTATATCTATATCTATATAGACAGATATATGTGCAGAATATGCAACAGTTCAGAGGTTAGAGTGAAAATAAACTCTTATATTCTCCTGCCTGCCTGTCACCTCCACACCATTGCCTATAACCCCATTCCCGGAAATACCATTGTTAACAATTCGATATATATCTCTACGTGCATTTTTCTACACATATATAGAGTTCTTAAATGAAAAGGATCACATTATCTCCCCGTAGACACGCCCACGGTCTGAAGGTGCCATTATTTCTTTAACTAGTCCTCCACTGACAGCCGTTTGTATTCTTTCTGGGGATTTTTTGGCCTGCTTTTACTCTCCAGAGCGTGAAGGCCCCAAAAGAATGTTGTTTGGCCTCAACTTTGGACTGATCATTTTTCTGAATTTGCCATTGTTTGTCCTTATGTTTCCTCCCTTTTTGAGCTTAGTGGATGCTTCTCTCCTGCTGTTCCCTCTAATCAGACTACTACTCAGCGTAAGGTATGTTTGTGGCTTTAAAGGTCTCCTTACAGAGTCTAGGACTCTGTGGAGGAGGTAAGTTCACCAAATAAACAAACTATTGTCCTAACTTTACATTCTTATTCTAGAGGATTTTGGAGACACTGGAAAGAGTTCACTTGTTATCTGGGAATCAGCTTAAAAACCTCCTTAGGTTTGAACTGTGCTTTTCATTTCCCTTCAAAGAGCGCCCCAGACGGAGATGGACTGGCTATATTTAAAGTGAAGGCATAGCCTATAACTTCCAAGAGCTTAGGTCTGCTACAGTCTGTTGGGAAGCAAAATTAAGTGAGGAAACAATTAGAGAGCCGTTGTGTGTTAATTATGTAATTCTGTGTTAGGAGCCCCTGGGTAACAGAGCTCAGGGAAGAGAGAGCTGGAGGAGTTCTCTGCCTTCAAGGGGAAAGCACCTGAGCTGGCCTAGGAGGCAGGAGATGACATTCAGAGAAGTCTAGGCAGAAGGTGGAAGGCTTTTCAAGTACCTGGTAACTGTTCATATTTTTTTTTAATCTGACCTTTTTTTAGTTTTTGTTTAGGATTTGCCAACCCACATGAGAACCTTAGCGTGACGAGGGCAAGGACCATACCTTGTTCACTCCTGAATCCCTGGTTCCTGCAACAGCGCCTGGCACATGGCAGATGGCCGACGGGTACGAGAACAGATGAATGAATGAGCACATGACCCCGGGGTGTGTGAGGAACTGTGGGAAGACTGGCCTATCTGGGAAGAAGTGTGTGTCCTTGAGGAGTGGGGGACTCTCCAACAGACCAGCAAAGGGGCACCTAAGTGGGTCTACGTGAGATTCAAACCACAGGGCGGGTGAACCTAGCTGAACAGGGTATGGGCGCCACTGACAACTGGCAAGGTCGACCCTGTTATAGAGTGCAAAGGGGGACTTGAATCTGAAATTAAACTAAAGCACAAACAAAACAAAATTGTTCTGCACTGTGCTTGGTCAGCCAACAGCTATACTTAAAGAAGAAACAAGATCTGTTCAGTCCTTGTTAAGAACACAGTAAAATGTTAATGGGATCGTAAGACTTTTATTACTACCTACAATGATCATCTTCACCTTTAAGCAGATAGGTTCATCGCCTCATTTTGAACCAGTTATTGACTAAAAGATATTTTGTTGTTGTTGTTTCCCCATAAGCTGTTGTTTTGTAGATCTTTCTGTCTCATACTTGCACAATTGATTATTGGACCTAAATGCAGAGCTTCGCATTCCTGGTACATCCTATCTTATTGATTTTAGACCATCTTTCACCTTATGGAATTCATTTTAAACCTTGATCCTATCATCAATCACAGTTATTCCTCTTAGCTGGGTGTAATCCTTATATGTGATCTGCAATCCCCCAGGGAGTGGGATGCCTGGAGGTAATTTCAAGAGCTCTAAGGGGCAGGCAGTGTTTACCAGTGGACACACCACCAGCCAAGTATAAGAAAGAAAGATGTGTGGCCCTATAACTGCAGATACCGGGCACAAAACGGTGGGGGGTGAGGGTGGGTCTGGGAGGGAGTGACTGCTAGACCTCCAGGTTAGCGCAAACCGAGCCAGACTGCAGCTGATGCAACCCACAAAGGGTTTCTTTTAGGAACCGGCATTTTAGAACTAAAAGTGGGGGGAAGTAGCCTGACACATTTTGAGGCAGGCAGGGAGGGGAAGGGGCATGTTGGTTTCGAAGCCAAACTGGGGGATGAGAAAAGGATGAGCCCCTCCCTCGCTGCTGGGCAGATGTCAACTTCTTTTAGAATGACGGGCTACTTTGACTATTCTTCCCCTCCAGCTCTCAGGAAGAGATCCCGCTTTGTGTGGTAGGATGTTCTCCCCACTTAGTCACCCTGCAGGTTTTTCACTGGAATTCTGCATCTCTGAGTCTCCTACGCGCCCGCACTCCGCCTCTGCTGTAAAATCAATTCCGACTGGCTTCCATCGCCAGTTATGAGTACACGTTCCATCTGCTCCCGGCATGTATGCACACCCTCCTGCCGCACCCCTGCGCGCTCCCCTGCCTACAACCCCCCCCCCGCCCCCCAGGAACGCTATCTCCTCCAGCAGCTCAGGAACACAGATGTTTTCACCCTGCCGCTGCAGCACACGGGTATTTTCCCAGTGTCTCTGTGTGTATGCTCCAGGCACCGTCTCTCTGGGGAGGGAGAGAGTAAATGTTTTCATTCCAAACCCTCAGGGTCAGGTCTTGTTTGTCTAAACTGTGTTTGTTGCTGTAATTATCAGATTAGCTGATCTCTGGCAGCAAGTTGGGGGGCGGGGGGAGGGGGGAAATTAACCCTTTGTGAGAAGGTTGCTGTGCTCCATCATGGGAATCCCTTTGGGCGCCGCTGTCATTTCTCTTCTAACCTGGACGATTTGCCTAGATTCTTTTTTGCCAGCCCTAGAGGCCTCAGGAAGTCTCTGAGTTAGCCCAACCATCCAATGGGCTCCACCGCTGGGATCCAAAAGGCATTTAGCAGGGTTGAAAGGCCATCTCTCCCGGGATCTGCTGGGAAAAGAAAAAAAGAGAGCTTAAGGAGGATCCGGATAAGTAACTCAACAAAGGGTATGGGTGTCTCTCAGGCCGAATAAGGAAACCAGGAGTATGTGCTGGATCGCTTCAGCTTGTCCACCCACGCCCTCCGCCTTAGCATAAATGCAGTGAGACTACCCGGCCCCATTTAGGTTTGTTTTGGGATTCTCTGTTGTTCCAAAGAATATGAAGATCATTTTTCACCACTGCTATTTAAAAACAACAACAACAACAACAACTCAGCAGTCTCGCCTGGTTAAGCCATTCCCGAGCCTTTGTCATCAGACTCAAATGGCCGGTCATGTCAAGGCTTTACCATCTGCCCTCGTCTCCCACCCTCAGCACCACTGAACTCTCTGGTCTCCAAAGATACCATAAACACAGAGATTACTCTCTCCTCTCAACACCAAGAGGAACAACTCTTTTGCATTTCCATTATCTATTTTACAAATGACTAAAGATTGTCTCCTCAAATGTAGTGTACGCTCTTTGAGGACAAGAAGTATCCTTGAGCCCCGCATGTTGGTCACCTGGTAGAGGATCTAAACGTATCAATAGCAGGTGCTTAGTCAATTCCTGTTGATGGCATTTTTCTAAATGTTCTTTCCATTTCTTACCTCTGTTCCTTTCTGTTTTGTGTTTGATTTGTTTTGTTAGTTTGCTTGTTTACAGATCATTTATTCCTAGAATAGTCTTCCAATTTATATTCATCAACTTAGTTCTTCCTCTTCATTCCAAGTACACACACACACACACAACACACACACACACACAAATAGAAGGAAACTAACATTTACTGAGTGTCTATATACTCAGCACTATGCAAACTTATTCTATGTGCTTTTCAAATATCTTGTTTGAAACTCACATTGGTTTGTGAGAAAAGTGCTGTTACATGGAAGGAAGTGGAAACTTAGAGAGTTAAGTCTCATACATAAGCTTCCACAGTTATAAGTGGTACGATGAAGATTCAGCCCCTGGTGATTGTGACCCGAAAATCCATACAAACCCCACCTTTCTAGTTAGGAAGTGGAGAAAGGTTCAGACAATTAAGGAAAACACACTTTTGCCCAAAACCTAATTAAAAATCAACCAATCTCTCTTCGGTATTTTTCCCCAACAAATACAACTATAATTATATCTGTATTAAAAAATAAAAGAAGCTCAAACCCAATAAACATTTTGAACAATAATTCTGTACAATAAAATAGTTTGGGAATAGCCTTAGCATTAGTGATAAGTTGAATTTGGTTCATCTGCCCGTGTCCATACTGTTTATAAAGCTGTCATTATTTGAAGGCAAATATGATTTTAAAATATTCTGTGTGCCCACACGCTGATGCATCAAACTCATTAAAAAAGAAAGAAAGAGGGGCACCTGGGTGTCTCAGTCGTTAAGCATCTGCCTTCAGCTCAGGTCATGATCCCAGGGTCCTGGGATTGAGCCCCACATCGGGCTCCCTGCTCGGGGGAAGCCTGCTTCTCCCTCTCCTACTCCCCCTGCTTGTGTTCCCTCTATCACTGTGTCTCTCTGTCATATAAGTAAATAAAATCTTAAAAAAAAGAAAGAAAGAAAGAAAGAAAGAAAGAAAGAAAGAAAGAAAGAAAGAAAGAAAGAAAGGAAGGAAGGAAGGAAGGAAGGAAGGAAGGAAGGAAGGAAGGAAGAAAAGCAGCTTCTGACATAGAATATTCCTGTGTCCTGAGAGCATGAACTCTTTCCTCTCTCCGAATGCTGCCAGACCTGGTTCCAGATGTGGATTGGACATAGACAGAGGCTGTTGGGAAGAAATGTTCCCAACCAGAACTGGAGAGGAGTTTCCATATTGTGCTCCTGGGCTATCCCAGAAGCAAAATTTAGATGGATTTCCGTGGAAGCAGACAGCCAGGGATCCAGCTTACTTCTCTTCTGCCAGAGGGATGTCTGTTCAACATGCAGCCAGCTAAGACACTATCCTCCTTTTCTACCCAAAGGTCTCCTTTCCCTGACACCTGCTCTTCCACTGCTTCTTGTATCCTTCACCACAAGCCACGCAAGGAAAAAGATCCAGCAGATCTTGAATAGGTCACGTGAGCTGTGTTTGTCAGTTGTTCTGGTAAAAGCCAATGGCAGTGAGGTTGAAATGATTGTTTTGTTCCCAAGCCAGAAATCTCACTCTCACTTGGGGAGAAACTCATTTGGCTACATTAAAAAAGTTTTTAAGTAGACTGGGAAATGAAAGCAGAGAAGATACAAGTGCTGAAAGGGAATTCAAAGAAGGGTTTATTGTAAAAGATAAGAAGGCAGGAAAAATAGAAAGGTGATTTGGGCACCGAATGGCAGAGTCCTCACCATGTAGAAAGCAAAATGAGGCAGTCTTTCAACAAAAGAATCTCAGGTTCCTAAAATACCTTACTTGATCCTGGCTCTGAATGGTGAGCTTGTTGTTATTAAAACCTTTGCGATCCCACTCTGCCACTAATAGCTGTGTGACCTACGGTAAGGCACCTACCCTCTCTGGGATGTATCTGCAAAGTTGGGGCGTGGACCAGATGACACTGAGATTCCTTCTCTCGTTGATATGCCATTATATTCTAGATCCTTTTAGGAGAGCGAAGAGGAAAAGTTATTTAGAGAAATCAAATTTTCTTGATTTCATGTATACAAAATGCTTAGAATAATGCCTGGCACATAGCAAGTCTATAGCAGTGTTAGCTGTTACTATTATGCCTGATGATGAGGCTGATGAGAATGAATCCACGTGCTACAAACACATTTTTATCTCCACATCTGTAAATTTCAAAAAGACAAACAACCCAGGACTCTGTTAACTTTAAAGCCCTTCCTCTTGCAAAGAACCTGACTGGGGGAGAATGACCGTGGCTACTGAGAATGAAGACTAATTGTCACTCATGGAGGGATAGTTTGCTAAGCAAACCACCACCGTGACCAAACATGAGAATGTTTTCTTTGAAAATTCAGCTTTCTTACTTGGCCGTGAAAGGGACCCGGGCTGCTGTGGAAATTAGTGAGTGTCCCCTTCCCTGGATTCAGGGATGCAGACGTCAGGTGACACGGTGGACTACATTGACTTTGAAGAGGCTCTCTGCCAAAGTCTCCATAATTCCAAAGCAAAGTCAACCAAGAATTACGAAGTGTCCCAATGCCTGTGGGCTATAGAGTAGTTGAGGCTGGGTTTGAACCAGAATACCTCATCCTGTAAGAGCATAATGTCAAGGGCATAACATTGGCCTGGCATATTTTGCATTTTAAATGGCGAAGCTATGTCTTCTAAACCCTTAGTTGAAATGTGATTCATGGAACGCAGTACCGAGCAAAATCCTAGTTCATTCTCTCTTGTCGATGCTGAAACTGAAAATTGAAAGCACTAAGGGAATAATAGAGCCACACAGTAAGAAAAGGGCCAAACCCAGAGCTCTGGATTTTTCCTAGCTCTTCCTCTCTATGAAGAGTCGGAGTTGCCTTGGGCTGAAGTTGAGTGGAAACTCATATGTGGTGTTAGAGCAAGATGTTAGAGCAAGATGAATGGGGAGTAAGACAGAAAAGTAAATAAATAACCAGAACAGAAGGGCAAAAGGGCAGGAGATAGACAGTTGGAGAGGCAGAGGGAGAGAAAATAAGGAAGTGAAGGAACTTTTTTAAACAAAGTCTGCGCTCGGAATAAAAGAGATGTAGAGAGACATTTCTGAAGGAAGAGGATTGCAAAGAAAGATGGTAAAATGCATCAGGTAATAAGAAATCAAAGCAGGAGAGAGTGATTAAGGTAAAAAGAAATAAAGAAGTCTGTTATAATTTAACCTAGGTTATCTGGTGAGAGTATCTGGAGGAGACGATCGATCACTGTCTCTGTGAAAAAGATTCTTAGCCAGAAACTTCAGGATCGGGAGAAGCGATGGCCTGTCTACTCGCCAGGGATCTCAGCCTATGCAACACAACACTAGTCCATTGTCAACACGGTAAGAAGGCAAAGCTTCTGTGGAGCCACATAAGAGCCTTCACCCTGCTTGTCTCTGGAGGGCTCCCTTCCTCCCTCCTTTCGCCTCTCTCCTGTTCCCTTCTTGACATCAGTTACCACTCCTCACTGACTCTGGGGGGCTCGGTCTGGAGAATCTTTAATGCCTTCCAACCCTCTGAGTCAAAAATTCTCCATTTTTGCTTTCATATTTCTTTCTTCTTTGTATTGATGCTGTCTCCTTTATTGGGCTCTGGGGTTCAGGGAATAAAGCGAGGAGAAGCCGAGGGGCAGGGACAACTCACATGACTGCTTAACCATATAGCTATTGCTCAGCTATCTCTTTTTTTCTGGCAGAAAAAAGCTGAAAGAGTTGATTCCAGAGAGGTTGCTTGTTATCAGATATCAGAAACCCCTAGAAGCAGAAGCCAGGTTTCCAAACAGCTGTTATTTTATTAACGACGATAACAATGAGGAACTGAGTAACTTAATGAGTACTTAATGATAAAACCATAGAACCTGCCCTTGAGGGGCCCCCAACCCAGAATTGGTAGCCCTAAGTCTCGACAGTTCCACGGTGCTCATCACTGCCTGGTCCGGGGCACCGAGGTGCTGGGTACACATGCTGAGCTTGCGACAGTCATCACGGCATTTCATCCTCAGAACGTCCCAGGGAGGCAGGTGCTGTTGTCCTCCCCACTTTATGGATGAGGAAGTACAAGCCTGAAGATTAAATGATTCACCAAGATCGCTCAACCTACGACAGACTGGGATTCAAACAGTGCTTGGAGGTGCTTTACTACACCGCCTTCAAGAGTCCCTTTCTGCATCCACCAAGATCCATTGAGTGACTCAAGATCGACTGCAAGAGGAGTGAGATCCCCAGATTCATCTGACTCCTATTTCAACACTCATTTTGAGGATTCATGCTTGAGAGCCACTCCCATGAGCCCTTTCTTACTGTGTCACCTGTGATCCAACCTGCTTTAACCTGTCTGTGCTCTTACCTGTCTGAACCCGAAGATGCCCACACTGAGGGATCCTTGGCCCAGGTTCCTCCCTCTCTTCCCCCCTCTCCACCAATCCATCCACAACCCCAACTACATCAAGCCTTTCCAACAATGGTGGTATTACCCCCAACTAACTGCACATGCCTCTGACCTTTGGGGCTCCTACTTGTTGCCTGTCCTCTTCATAAATTAAATTAATGAATCAAGAAACATAAACCTCCTTTGAGACATGAAGGCCTGCTCTTGAGAATCTTGTCCTCCAATCCAAGGCATGATGTCTTCTTTACAAGTACTTTCTGCCCATAGCAACAGTCCAATAAAAACCTTTGCCTGGGCTCTCTGCTCATTTCGAATTTGAAATCACTAGCTTTGGGAGATTATCCAGAAAGCATTCATGTAACCGGGATCTGGGGATAGAAGAGGACAGAAATGTTTTCATATAACAACTATTAATACAGTGATTACAAGTCACATTATTAGTTTTACTTTCTCTAACAATACTTTTTTAGCCCAGTTTGAGGGTTACAATTGTCTGAAAACAATAATGTAATATTAAATATTATAATTCAGACTTTCATTTTTTTTTAGATCAACTTCCCCATTCCTCCAATCCCCCCCAACCCTGCCTTCCCCACTTCCTCCAGGCATCCAAAATGGTACAACCTATAATCATAGGGCCTGGTATCCTATGAATGTTCAGTAAATATTAACCAACTGCTGTCTAAATGAATTAATCTATTAACTTCTGGTATACATGCTTTTTCTGTCTCTCGAATTCAAGTCATTTCCTCTCCTTTCACTAACATGGGCATTCATGCGTTCAGTTCAAATAGTTGTTTACTTAGGGCTATTACGGCCTCCGCAAATGTGCTGCTTCATAATGGTGCAAGACAATATGAGAACAAGTACACATATGAGGGCCACCGCGATGGGGAAATGGAAAGAACGGGCCCCTGAGCACAGCAGACCTGCGTTTAAAGGCTACCTCTTCAGTGTAATTGGGGCACTGACACCTAGAGCATAAGGACATGGATAATAGTGACCATTTGGGGATGTTATTGAGTGCTGTGTGCATTTAGCTCTTCAATCCTCCCCAATACCCAACATAAGAGGGAAATGGGATGTGGAGCAGTGGAATGATTTGCCCAGCCTGAGGTCTCACCACTAGCGATGGACGCTGCTGGAACCTGAACACACTCTTAACTCTTCCTTACAACACCCTGTCTGCGGGCACGCCCACCCACTGTGTGCTCCTCTCACACCAGCGCTCAGTATGTTAGTTTCCTTTACCATCACCCCCACCACCACTACCAAAGAGGACACTAGGTTCCAGGTATCATGTCACTTGAAAGTTGGAGAGATGTGAATGTTCCGGCTCTAGGAGCAATGGTCCATTTGGCCCCCAGATCCACTGTTGGCCCAGGAAGGATGAAGGAGTCAGAATTCGGCTTCCTTCCCCTTGAGATCTGGGAGTGCAGATGGGGCATAGAACTACAGCCAGATCAACCCTGAGCCACTCTGGAAGGACTCCATTACATCATGAAAAGGGTCCCCCTTCAGTCAGGACATCTACTCTGACGCTTTTGTCTTTCCTGATTGTAATTTGGTTTGGTTTCGTCTTAAATTCACAGTAAATGTGCCTTTACTTTTGATAAGTGCTCTCCTTGTTTCTGCTCAAAACAGGGAAGAAGGGGATCTGTCTCCATCCAGGCTGGCTCAAGGAGAGGAATGGAAGTGTCCTTTGGGTTAGATGTAGTGATGACTGCTGGAGAACTGGGTGGCGGGAAGGAAGGTGCCCGGAAATGGGCAGCTAGAGAGGGGAGCCAGGGGAGATGAGTCAGAAAACTGTGATGACTCGTCTCTTACTGCAGGGGATTCCACTGCCAGCTCTCACCAGCAGGCTCTTCCAGTCCCCCACGGAAGGCAGTCAGTCCTCCAGGGGGTTGGAAATAGAGATGGCTAATGCCTTGGAGTAGAAGGAAAAGACAGGGTGCAGGCGGTAGAGTAGAGAAAGAAAGACATTCCAAAGCTTTGGAGCCAAAGACACCGGGTGTGAGATTTGATTCAGTTACCGAAGCTCTCTGGGTGCCCCCGTGTATAACGGAGACGATCCCCCCACCTCTCAGGGAGGCTGGGCAATCCAGTGCAGTTATGTTCATAAAGGGCCTGGCAGGGTAAGTGCCCCTTGAGCGAGCGCCTGGGGAAAATACAACATTCAGGCTACAGCCCCGATAAGCGGTACAATTTGACTTTTGCTGAATCTTACCCAAAATGGGGTCAGACAAAAATTCACTGGAGTTAGTCTATTTGGGAAAGAAAAAAAAAAGCTGCAAAAGAACTCTGTTGTTGGAGAGGGGGAAATGGAAGGGCACATCCTAGAAAGGAAAATACATTGTAAATCTAGGACAAAATCTAGAGTACCTCAATAGAAAGTCTAAATTTAACCATTAAAAAAAAAAAAAGTCCTGATGCCTGAAGTGGGAAACCATTTCGCTGGCCATTCAAGTAAGATGTTAATAACGAGAATAGAAAAGAGGCTTTTAGAGAATGATGGTGAAGATAAGGTTAAAGAAAGGAAAGCCCACATGTGACTCCTTTTTTTAAAACAGTGGTGAAATACATTTAACATAAAACTTACCGTCTTAACCATTTTTAAGCATACAGTTCAGTTGTGGTAAGTACTTTCCCATTGTCATGTGACCATTACCACCACCCATCTCCGAACCTCTTTATCTTCCCACACTGAAACTCTGTCCCCATCAAACACTAACTCCCCATCTGCCCTCCCCCAGCCCCTGGCATCCACCCTTCTCTTGTCCATCCCTATGAATTTGGCCATTCCAGCTACCTCATAGGTGGAATCATACAGTATGTGTCCTTTTGTGGCTGGCTTATTTTACTTAGTATAATGGGCTCCCAACTCTTAAGCTATATATATATTATATATATCAACTAAATATATATATCTATATCTCTATAGGCATGTAGACATAGATATATAGATATGTGTATTCTGAAATCATTTGCAAAGTGATTTGAATAAACTGAAAATGCAGATCCTATCAGGCTGGCATGATAAAATGCATTTTCCAAGAAAAATGCAGATGACTCTTCCCAGACCTGGAGGAAGAAGTGGATGCAGTTGAAGTGGGGACCCAGTGAAACCCCAAATGCAGTTTTGGGGACCAGAGACCTCTGTCCCTTTCTTGAATTCCTTTTTGTTGCCACAACATAAGAGTCCAGAGGGGTGTTGACCATAATATTCTAGCATTTCCCTTCATGTGTCCCGTAGGATCATTATTACCCCTTCCTAGAATGGTTACTCAAGCTCGCAATCAGCAGGCAGGTGGTGAATTAAACAGATCATATTTACTTAGAACTTGCCATGTGCCAGCCACAGCCAACAGTTTAAAGTGGATAGTTTTAAAGAGGAAATTATAGTGAGCACCAGAGTCACCTCCCGTCTTTTCTCCTTTCTTTCCCAGATTATGAAGCAGTTGTGAAATTTGGAAGGGCTGAGTCTTCCTTCAGCTCTTGGAATGTACTTTGGTTTAAGTGAATCAGCAAAGTCCTTCACACTGGCCATAGTGATTGGTTTGGGACTCGGTCCATGCCATAATTACAGCTAATGAGACACGTTCACAGAGGTGAACCAGGAAGCACAGTCTCAGACATCCCATACTGAGAGAATAAACAGTCTTAGTATAAAGGCAACGCTATGGACATCAAAGTCCTTGATGATGCAGTTTAGGCTCTAGATCACCTAATCTTGAGTCTTACCCTAATTCCCTTCGGTTATCTGGGCCAACAAATGCGTCTTATGGTTTAAGCCCCCTGAGTTGGATCTTCTGTTACTTATGACCAAAATTTTCCTAACTGATCGCTATGGACTGAATTGTGTTCCTTCCAAATTCATTTGTTGAATCCCCACCCCCAACACAATGGTATTTGAAGATAAGGTCTTTGGTTAAGACGAGGTTATGAGGGTGGAGCCCCATGATGGGTGTAGTGTGCTTATAAGAAAACACAGCAGAGGCACGTGTGTGGCTCAGTGGGTTAAGCATCTGCCTTCCGCTCAGGTCGTGATCTCAGGGTCGCAGGATAGAGTCAGGCTGCCTGCTCAGCCTGGAGTTTGCTTCTCCCTCTCCCTTTGCCCCTTCCACTCATGCTCTCTCTCTCTCAAATAAATAAATAAAATCTTTAAAAAAAAAAAAAAAGAAGAAGAAGGACACATGGCAGAGAGCCTTTGTCTCTCTCTGCCATGTAAGGACATAGTGGGAAGGCAGCTGTCTGTAAGCCAGGAAGAGAGCCTCATCAGAACCTGACCATGGCAGCCCCATAGCTCTAAAATGAATCACAAGCAAGCTGCCCTTGGGGGTCTCTGAGAATGGCAACATCACTTAAGTAAATACAAAGGACGAGAAGAACAAGGAGGAGGAGGAGGTAAAAAAAACAAAGGAGGAGAGGGAAGGAAGAAGAGGTGAGAAGCAGTATGATGAAGGACACTGCATCTCCCTCGTTCCCACCAGAAGAGCAGAGGACAATGAAAGAACCATCACGGGTCTGGGGCAGGGCCACAAAGGGTCCACATTAGCGCCAATATCTTCAAAATCTTGTATTTTTATCATAAAAAGTCATGCAAGTTCTGGATTCTACTTAATAATGTGTCTTTACATTTTTCCATAAAAATGTTTCCCTAAAAATCTCGAGAAGTGCTATTTTATCCCAAATCTTTGAAACAATCTCCTGGCCCTGCCCTGTCTACTCTGGCACAGCATACCCCAATGGGAGTAGCATAAGTGCATGGAAAGGGTGCTGGCCTCTGAGTTTTCTATTGTGGATTCTTTTTCCAGTTTCATCCCTTCCTAGCCAAATGACCTGGCAAAATCACTCACCTTTAAGCTTCTCTTGCTTCCTGAGTAAAAGAGAACATGACATCTTTTCTCCCTTTCTCACAGGGCTGGCAAGCTCCAAGGAATTAATAGGAGAGAAAGGACTTGGGAGACCAGGAAACTCTGACCCCACGGCCCAGTAGGGTCGTATTAGTATTATTCCGAGACCATTTTGGAAGTTTCCCCAGCCCAGACTAATCCATTCTTGCACCAAACTTTCCTGTTCATTCTGATACCTGTTTATCCAATTCTTGCACCTGAGTTAGGAAGAGGAGTACAGAGAGCAAAAAGAATGAGGAAGGGCTATTTATAATCAGTTGCCAAAGAGGATAAGAGAAAAGTCATCTTATGCTCATGTGACTTGGCCTGTTTTAGTTCTCTGCATTCTCCGTCTTCCTCCTTTATTATGGAATCTCTGGTTTCTATACTCAGAGGAATCCTGAGTCTGTAGCCCATGCACTTGCCTTATGAATAAATTCCCTAAGATACAAGGTAGAGCTGGAAAAACAAGTTGGTTTCACCTTCAACACCAGCTATGATTAATTAATTGCAGAAAACACTGTATTAAGAAGTAAAACAAAAACAAAAACAAAACAAAAACCACTCAATGGGAAAGATTGTAGAGATTGATTAGAGATGCCTGCCACTGACACAGAAAGTAAGGACAGCAGCACTGGGCTGTGGCTGGCCACCCCTGGTTTATAGGCTTACAACGAGACAACTCTTAAATACGCAGCAAATATTGAAAGTTGGAAGGTTCCCAGAAAAATCTCAAATGTGAGGGTTTTTATCATTGGGGTCCTGGATCCCTGGGGCATTTATAAAATCAGTAATAGGGGTGCCTGGGTGGCTCAGTGGGTTAAGCCTCTGCCTTCGGCTCAGGTCATGATCTCAGGGTGTTGGGATCGAGCCCTGCATCGGGCTCTCTGCTCAGTGGGGAGCCTGCTTCCCCTCTCTCTCTGCCTACTTGTAATCTCTCTCTCTGTCAAATAAATAAATAAAATCTTAAAAAAAAAAGAACACTCCTCCTTAAAAAAAAATAAAATAAAATAAAATCAGTAATAATGGCTTATGTCTTATCTTTTAATAGTATGAAAGGCAAACTCCTTGTCTCTGATGAGATTGACTAGGTTAACTAAATGTCAAGTTTCTTTCCTTTTGGATAGAATAGTATCTACTCTCTTCACTGACCCTAGGTGTATCGTACTAGTCTCTATGACTTAAATTTGTTGTAATTACAGAAATTTTTGGAATATTATTGGTTAACTTGACAGTCCAGCATTGAACCCACGAGTAATTGTGGACATAAACAGAGTGAAAACCTAAGATAAGTGACTGCAGGGAATAATCCTTAAATTAAATTTAAAAAAAAAAAAAGCTTAGTGATTAAGAGGTTGGGAATCACTGTTCTAAAGAAATCTTAATTATTTTAGTAATTAAGATTACAATGTCAGTCTTAATGAAACTGCTTCAAATCATATCCTATATTTCTGAGAACTCTAGGGGTTTCAGATTTGGATGACTCCATGAGTTTATTTCAAAATATCTATTTCTGGGGCTCCTGGGTGGCTCAATTAGTTAAGCGTCTGCCTTTGGCTCAGGTCACGATCTCAGGGTCCTGGGATCGAGCCCCCCATCAGGCTCCCTGCTCTGCAGGGAGTTTGCTTCTCCCTCTCCTTCTGCCTGCTTGTGCTCTCTCTCTCTCAAATAAATAAGTAGAATCTTTAAAACAAAAACAAACAAAAAAACAAAAAACCTACTTCTATCTTAGCATGTATTACTTGAGTTTTTTTAAAATAGCAAATAGCTTTCATTCAATAATTAAATAACTTTTTGTTGGGGAATTCTAAAGGGTTTGGCTCTGTGTACATGCACTGCATTTAAGCTTTTAGGAATTTATTTTACCACTTTGGTACTTTCAGTTTGCTTGAAAGCAGGCCCTCTTGGCTGAAAGGCCCAGATGGCATTTAAAAGCTGTCAATTTCTTTAGGCAACTAGACTTCTTAGCTGAGTAGAGTGTGTTTGTTTAGTTTTGGTCATGTCCTTTTGTGCTACAAGAAGCTACATGACATCAATAAAAGATGTAGTAATTAAATATTTTTGGATTTTCTTATTCTGTTTTATTTTTTTCTAGGTTTCTTTAGGGCCCACCATTTATTTCCATATTCTGAGTTTCCCTTGCTCATGAATTCTTGCACTTTAAGCAGGGAAGGCCTGCAAGATGGGTAACAATGTCAGAGAAAACCCGCCATAGAGAGCGACATGCTCAGGGCTGGGGCGCCCTTTAGGGGAATTGAGCATGGAGGAGATTACAGGCTCCTGGGTCTCTCCTAAAAGCAGTAATAAAGGGCCTCTCTATTGATACTTCCCTGCTCCAGTCTTTCTTTTCCTCATTCTCTTAAAATTTTCCCTTCTCACTTTGCATCCGTTCTTGTTTCCTTTCCCCTTTGTGTTTCTCGTCTGTCCCTTTTTTTTCCAATTTTCCTTCCATTCTCCTGCTTTCCTGTCCTCTTATTTCTCTCTTCTCCCATCCCTTCTTTCCTGTCCTATCTCCCATTCTCTGCCCTTTCTGTGAAAACCATTTTCCACTTATGGCATCAGACTGTGGTTCCTACAGTATGTTCTACCAAGTGCTAGATCCATGAGATACATTGTGGAAAACAAAAAAGATGAGAGTGGGGGCCGGATCTGTGCTTAAATATAAAGCTCGGAAACCACTGCCTCCCCCCCCCAACACGCACATCTTGGAGCTTCAGCGTCCCTCATTAGCATTTTACAGGAGATGTCCTGCTGTGAAGAAACTGGTCTAACCCGGTTTATACCACTATTCCCAAAACCTTCTTGACCCCAGTGTATTTTCCCTCCAAACAAAACAAAGAGGCAACCCACGGAATGGGAGAAGATATTCGCAAATGACACTACCGACAAAGGGCTGATATTCCTCCAAATAAATGAATTTCGTTGAGAATACATTTTGGGAATCTTCCCATGGCAGATGGGAGCCTCTAATCTTGACTCACCCTGGGGCTTCAGAGAACTGACTTCATCCAGGCTTGCCTGATGTCAAACAGTCTTCTCTCCTGTCTGAGGCTTCCTCAAGGCCATCACAGCCAGGGTGTCCTTTTCTGTCTGTCCCCCTGGCTGCCCAACACTGCCGTCACCGACCACCATCCGCCACCTAGACTTGAAAAGTTCCATACCGCTCACCTCTTACGTTAAATGTTTAAGGTTGATTAGTTTTTGTTTTTCGCCTAACAGATGGTCAGAGATGGTTTCTAAAGGATAATATGCAGCGTGGTAACAAGCAGGGGAAGGTTTTGATTTCCTGCTGGGGGCCCTGTACATTGGTAAAACCATTTCAGGTTGCAATTTGACGATACATAGCCAAAGTCTCAAGATGCTACTTTAGGGACTTTATCCTAAGAAAATAATTAAGGATGTAAGCAAAGATTTAGCTACAAGGATTTGTTTACTGGAGTGTTGTTTGTAATTGTAAAAACTTGGAAAGAAGCCTGATATCCGACAGTGGGAGTCTGCTTGAGCGTACGGCAGATTCGAATGGCGGGCAATATGCAGCCCTTTCAAGTAGAGTTTTAGGTAAGTATGAAATAGATGCCCCAAATGAATTCCACGTAAAAAACATATATATGTATATATGTACAGTGGGAGCCCATTTTTGTAAAATCAACATCCATGAGTGGTATATATGCATACGAATATGTAAAACCTGAAAAGAGTATCCACGAAAATTTAGCAGTAATTATCTCTTAATGGATAATGGAATTTCAGCTGCTTCTTGTTGATCGGAGCTTTCTGATTTTTATGTAAAGAGCTTGGGCTTTTTGTTTATTGGAAGGAAACAGTAAGTTAGAAAAACTAGAGAAAATAGTTGACGATCCTGTACAAGCTTTGCTATGATCTGAACTCCCAGCTGACTCCACATAGGGTCCTGTCCACACCAACGGGGCCTTTCCCATCTCCTGGGGGAACCGTGCTCCATAGGGAAGGTCTAAGACAGTCTCAACCTTCCTGCGGCTATCCGAGGAAATCCGGGTACAAGAGCCGGCTTCTACGTTGTGATGCTGCAATTTACTGGGAAAAAAAAAGATCAACACATCCCACCATCTATTTATTTAATATTAAAAATAATATTTCACTGAGTTTGGCTGGCGTCAGCTAGAGCAGTTACTCATACAGGAATTCAAACAAAAGCAGCATTGGCCCCAAGCCAGTGGGCTGGTGCTGGGTGGTCCACGTCCGTCCTCAGCCCAGAGGAGCTCCTAGTAGCTTTCAGACCTGCTTCGGGTTGGGAAGATGATGTATTCATTTATTTATTAGAAATGTTTTAACAGGAAATGCTAATAGTTTGCATTTAGGCAGAGTCGCCCCCGGGACAGCTGGAGGCACCCAGCAGACATGGCTGGGGAGGAGAATGCTGCTTTTAGCCTTGGAGTCACATCGGGGCCTGTGGTAAGAGTCTACACTGCGGCCCGGCACCCCACATTAGCCCAAAGGATCCTAGTGGTTTTGCTTCAGGACGAAAGAGGAAAGAGCAGGGCCATTCTCTTAGCTGCCCTGTTTCCCTTCTCTGCTGCCATTTGTTTCTGGGCCCCCGGAGGTGGGTTCTTGACGCGGCTTTGAGCAGAGATGTTGGCTGTGCCAGGAACAAACAGGCCTGTGTACACTCACCTCCGGGTGGGCGTGTGCGAGCTGCCGTGTAAGCAAGCCCCCGTGTAAGTCGAACCCACTTGGAGTGTGGCTGTGGGCTTCGGGAGTCCTGTGTGAGTTCAGGGCTCATACGTGCACATCCTTTCTGTGTGTGAGGAGGGGTGAAAGACAAGTGTCTGCAGGGGATTCCAGGCGTGTCCTTGAGCTCCGGAGCGCATTCCAATGTTGGGTCGCGTTCGTGGGTAGTTCTGTGGTGCCCAGAGGCAAAAGGAAAAACTGAGGGGAGTCAAAATCGAGCACAAATGCGTGCGCCTGAGAGGAACGTGAGCAGGTTTGAGTGTTTTTAAAAATCCTCTTCCAGCTATTCTGGAAGAGTATAGAACTTTACTGGTGGGGGAAGGGCGTGATTCCAGAGCCGTGGGGAATGGGGCGCAATGTGTAACCTAGTCTGGCCCGACAAAAGGGCTGTTCCTGTGCTTCCAGATAACAATGGAGGTGAAGCCTGACCCTGGAAACCAGTCAAGATTCCTGGAGATAAACCCTCGGGCAGCGAGAACACTGTCAATGAAAAGAAACTGACCTTTTGCCTTCTGGAGTCACAGAATTCCCACAAATGCTGTGTCCTCATCAGCCCTGGCAGGCTCGCCGCCGCAGCCCCAGACTTCCACGCCAGTTCATAAACAGCACAGACGGCGCTGCTGGAAGCTCGGAGGAGGGGGCCGGGCTGGGAGTCAGGCTTCCCCACCTCCAGCACCTCAGAAAACAGGATGCCCTCCCAACCTCAATTTTCTTCTGGAGGCTTACCTTCCCTCCAGGCTCACAAAGCTATGAGAGAGCCCCTAAAGGGTTTTCCTCTGCCCGTGTGGTTGGATCTGCCAGAATATTGTCTTTGATGGCTTTGCCTTTCTCAGGACGGCCCCTCTGCCTCATGATTCAAAACTGGGAGAGTGGAAAAACAGAGACAAGATGGAAAGAAAGGAGGAGGAGAACAAGAGACGGGGTCTCATGGGCTGACACCGTCGAGAGGTTCAGGACAGAAGAAATGGAAAGTGAAGGGTGAAGAGAATGAGACGTTCCAGAGCTAATGAAATGTAAGAGTTGCTGAGAAAAGGAAAGCGATGCTTAAGAATTGTTCCTAAAGCTTATGAATTGCATGCTTTTTAATGCTCTTGGAGAATGGCAAGCGAAATTCTTCATTAGCTTTAAAATAGTTTTGTTTGCTAGACTTTTCAGTTCATTGTTGCTCTGAGACTGGGTCACATGGATGTCCAGCTTATATCTGGGTTATAAGATAACTTCCTCCTCATTTGCCATATCTAAACAATTACCAAACCTGGTAATATTTTTCCCTTCCAGGCTTACCACTCTCTACTGCCCAGCAACACCATACATGCTAGCTCGACTTCCTCATGTCTCAAACTTTTTTACCTTTGGACATCAGATCATTCTCTTTCCTACACCCAATGCTCTGTAGTCTGCAATCCTTCCGGCTCCTGTATATGCAATTCTCAAAACAACAACAATAATGATGATGATGATACCAACAGTAACTTTATATTGAGCTCATTCTATGCAGACACTGTTCTAAGTGCTTTGCCCATATGAGTTCATTTAATTCTTATAACAACGCTACGAGGCGGTACTATGGGAACTAAGACGGGAAGGATGAGTGACTTTCCCAAGTTGATACAACTCTCAGCGTCTCAGATAGGACTTGAACCCAGGCTCCAGAGTCTGCCTTATTTCTAAAGTGCACTTACCCTTTCATACTTCCGTAGGTGCCTGAGATGTCCTTGTCCTTCCTCTGCATCTCCAGGGCCTTTCCATTTGTTACTGCTTCACATTTTGCACCTCCCCCCCCCCCCATTCAACACTGTCAAATAAGTGCTTGTCCTTCTCTATCGTCAGATTTACATGGTTACTTAGCAATTTCCACTGGTATCCAAATAGAAGACCTCAGAGTGTGCACGTGCAAGGAATCTGACTTACAGAGATCCACTTTAGGTTGAAGTCTTTAGGGACACTTAATCTAAGAGCAGGGAGCGTATGTTTATAAATCTTACCTTTGGTTTCATCATCTTCTTCATAATGTCTTTGACGTGTCAGCTGTAAAGCAAACCACAGAATGGCCAGACTTGAGTGAGACAAAGATTTAATGCCGCTGCTCTAGTTCAAGTGGCTCTACCTAGAACTACAGTCGTGTTTTGCTGGTCATGGTGAAGTACACACACAGTGATTTAATGCAGCTTAGTTTATATTCGGAGGCAGCTCTATTCCAACAACTTGGAGTGAGTGGTGGGGTTGCTACGATAGTGAAGGGCAATTCACTTGGTCAGGAATGGTTTTCAGGTGAAAAAAACTAGAGTTTTGGTTGAGAAGTCTTTTTAATTCTTTTAAATGGATAAAGAACTTTTAGGATACAAGCACGTTTTGAAACTTAAAGGCAGACTTCCAATTCTGGCCAAGATGAAGGACTGGTTTCTCCCATCTGAAACAACCGAAAAAGTTGACAAAATATCTGAAACACAGTTTGAAAGGCACCAGATATTAAGCAAGAGATAGTGATGCCTGCCAGATGGGAAACAAATGAAGTCAGCCCTACAATTACCCCTGCTTACCACCTTGAGAGAGTTTCCAGGTCACAGTGCAGCGAAGGGGAGCCCAGGCCAAGCCAGGCAAGCTCAGTGACTTGAGAAGACAAAGCTGAGAGTCTGAGGAGACCAGGGCTGCTAGCGCAGAGTATAAGAAAGAAGGGAATGGAGCAGAAAGAGGAAATTCTGGAGGTTTTCAGAGGGTTCCCACTTGGGTCTTCAGCTGAGGACTTATCAGGACATACATGTAAGGAAACTATCTGAGGCCAGAGAAAGAACCAAAAAGATTAGAGGTAATCGACTGGCATTCACATAGGGCTGAGAACAGTGTCTGTCCTCACCAGCCAGACTTGAAAACCTCAAGATTCATGGAGGTGGGGTGGGGAGTGGGGGAGGGAGGCATAGAGTATCCAGAAGAGTATTGCCTCGGTAGGAAGGGCTAATTAGTCCTAGACTGAACACTGCTCTGGTCCTGACTAACAGATGTTAAAAACAAGACCCAAAGGATCCAACTAGTTCCAGGTGATTTAACCAAATCCTAGAATGAAGCTCCAGAATATTTATAGGAATACAGAAATATCCAGCACCCAACAAAATAGCAACCAAATGCCTAGATTCTAATAAAAAAAAATTACTAGCCATGCAAAAAAGCAGGAAGTACAATCCACAGGGAGGAGGTGAAATGGTCACTTGAAACTGATACAGGATAGCTACAGATGTTAGATTGAGCAGGGAAGGATATTAAAGCAGTTGGAACTGTGTTACACATGTTTCAAAAATGAAGTAAAGACATGAGAGATATGTTTCTTTAAGGAAATAAATACCTTTTGTTTTCTTTCTAATTACATGGTTAGAACATGTTTTTAAAATAGACTACAGGGATGAACAATATTTTACTTTTTCCAAAAATATTTTGGCATTATGTTAATAGATTCCTTGTTTATTATGTTTTTGTTTTATAATCTATTTTGTGTGTTGCTGTGGATTTTTTATTGTGGTAAAAAATGCATAACATAAAATTTACCGTGTTAACTATTTCTGAATATACAGTTGAGTAGTGCTAAATATATTCACATTGTTTTAGAATCAATATCCAGAACTTTTTCGTCTTGCAAAACTAAAACTCTATAGTGATTAAACAACAATTCCCCGTTTCTCCTTCCCTCCTATTCCTGGAAACCACCATTCTACTTTATGTTTCTTTAAATCTGACTACTCAAGATACCTCATATAAGTGGAATCAGACAGTATTTGTCTTTTTGTGATTTATTTTACTTAACTTAATGTCTGTAAGTTTCATCCACGTTGTAGCATGTGTCAGAATTTCCTACCTTTTTAAAGTTGAATAATATTCCACTTATGTATATACAACATTTTGTTTATCCATTCATCCATCAATAGACACTTGGTTTTCTTCGACCTCTTGGCTATTATGAATAGTGCTACCGTGAACATGGGTGTGCAAACATCTCTTTGAGATCCTGCTTTCAATTCTTCTGAATATACACCCAGAAGTGCAATTGCTGTATCATATGCTAATTCTATATTTAATTTTCTGAGGAACTGCCTTACCACTTTCCATAGTGGCTGCACCATTTTACATCCCCACCAATAGCACACAAGAGTTCCAATTTCTTTCTTTTTTTTTTTTTTAAAGATTTTATTTATTTATTTGACAGAGAGAAAGAGAGATCACAAGTAGGGAGAAAGGCAGGCAGAGAGAGAGGGGGAAGCAGGCTCCCTGCTGAGCAGAGAGCCCGATGCAGGGCTCGATCCCAGGACCCCGAGATCATGACCTGAGCCGAAGGCAGAGGCTTTAACCCACTGAGCCACCCAGGCGCCCAAGAGTTCCAATTTCAATAGATCTTTACCAACACTTATTTTCTGTTGTTGCCTTTTAATAATACCTATCCCAATGAGTGTAAGGTGATAATTTGTTGTGGTTTTGATTCACAATGATTAGTGATGTTGGGCATTTTTCATATGCTTATTGGCTATTTGTATATCATCTCTCTAGAGAAAAACTATTTTAGTCCTTTGACCACTTTTTGATTGGGTTATTATTTTGTTGTTGTTGTTGAGTTGTAAGGGGAACATACACTTTGAAAAGAAAAAGATCCAAATTATATTTGTAGACATGAAAACGGCAATGTGTGAGATGAAAAAATATACTCGATGAGATTAATGGCATGTTAGACATGGGGAAAAAAGATTAGGGACCTTGAAGATAGGGCAATAGAACTACCCAAAATAAAACAGAAAGAAAATATAGTAATTTTTACTCTGTAAAACATTATGGAGATTCCTCAAAAAGTTAAAAATAGATCTACCCTACTACCCAGCAATTGCACAACTAGGTATTTATCCAAAGGATACAAAAATAGTGATTCAAAGGGGCACCTGCATCCGAATGTTTATAACACCAATGTCCACAATAGTCAAAATATGGAAAAAGCCCAGATGTCATTGAGAGATGAATGGATAAAGAAGATGTGGTGCATATATACAATGGAATATTACTCAGCCATCAAAAAGAATGAAATCTTGCCATTTGCAATGGTGTGGATGGAACTAGAAGGCATTATGCTAAATGAAATAAGTCTGAGAAAGACAAATACCATGATTTCACTCATACGTGAAATTTAAGAAACAAAACAGATGAATATGGGGAAGGGAAGGAAAAATAAAATAAGACAAAAACAGAGAGGGAGAAAAACTATAAGAGGCTCTTAATCATGGGAAACAAACTGAGGGCTGCTGGAGGGGAGGGGAGAAAGGGATGGGGTAACTGGGTGATGGGCATTAAGGAGGGCACTTGATATAACGAGCACTGGGTGTTATATATAACTGACGAATTTAGTGATTCATAACCCCTGCAACTAATAATATACTGTACACTAACTAAATTGAATTTAAATAAAAAATTTTTTAAAAAAGAAAAAGAAAATATGGTAAGTTTTAAAAATGGAGTACCAGCGATCTATGGGACAATTTCAAGCAGTCTAAAATACATGTCGTTAGAATTCTCTAAGGAGAGAAGGAAGAGAAGAAAGAAAAATGTTTTTAAAAAATGACAAAAATTTTTTCTGAACATTAAGAAAACCCATAGATCCAAGAAGCTCAGTGAATTCTTAGCACAAGGCACGTGAAAAACTATACCAAGGCACATCATAAACAAATTGTTCAAAAGGAAGGATGAAATAAATATATTAAAAGAAGCCAGAAAAAGAAAAAAAGAACACTGCTCTGTAGGGAAACAAAAAAAGGTTAATGGCAGATTTCTTTCTGGAAATAATGTAAACAAGGAAATAATGGAGGAACATCATTAAAGTTTTAAAAAATATTGTCAACCAAGAATTTTTTTAAAAGATTTTATTTATTTATTTATTTATTTATTTATTTATCAGAGAAAGAGCACAAGCAGGGGGAGCAGCAGGCAGAGGGAGAAGCAGGCTCCCTGCTGAGCAAGGAGCCCAATGTGGGACTAGATCCCAGACCTTGGGATCATGACCTGAGCCAAAGGCAGCCGCTTAACTGACTGAGCCACCCAAGGGTTCCTTAACCAAGAATTTTATATCTGGTGAAAATATCCTTCTAAAATAAAGGCTGAAAGAATTTATCAGCAGCAGATCCATACAACAGAATTATTAAAGGAAGTCCTTCAGGCAGAAGAAAAATGATAATAAATGGAAATACAGATCTATACAATGCAATAAAGAAAGCTGAAAATGGTAACCACATGGCTAAATACATGAATTTTCTCTTTATTATTTAAGTCTTTTTGAAAGCTAATTGAATGTCTAAACAAAAATAATACAATACATAAAAGTAAAATGTGTGGCAACAATAGTACAAAGGTTAGGTGGTGAGAAATGAAAGTATACTATTGTAAGGATCTTATACTAGTCAGGAAGTGGTATAATATCACTTAAATGTACACTGTGATATATTAAAGATGTATATTATAAACCCTAAAACAAATGCTAAAATAGGTAATGAAAACAAGAAAGGTAATGAAACAACAAAGACAAAATGGAGTCATTTAAAATTTTGCTTCATACCAAAGAAGGTGGAAAAAGAGGAAAGGGGTACAAAGAGTAGAAGGGACAAGCAGAAAACACTTAGCAAGATGGTAGACTTAAAGCTAATCATATAAATAACAACATTAAATGTACATGCTCTAAATACCTCAATTAAGAGTCAGAGATTATTAGATTAGATTACATTTTTAAAAAGCAAGACCCACTTATATGCTCTTTAAGAAGTGCCCTTTGAATCTAAAGCTACAAATGGGTTAAAAGTAAAAAGGTAGGAAAAGACACACCACACTACACTTAGCATAAGAAACCCGGCGTCATTAGGTTAATTTAAGATAGGATAGATTTCAGAGCAAAGAACATTACCAGGGATAAAAAGGTCAAGTCGGGTGCCTGAGTGGCTCAGTTGGTTAAGCGACTGCCTTTGGCTCAGGTCATGATCCTGGAGTCCCGGGATCATGTCCCACAACAGGCTCCCTGCTGGACAGGAGGTCTGCTTCTCCCACTGACCTCTCTCCTCTCGTTCTCTCTCTTATTCTCTCTCTCTCGCAAATAAATAAATAAAATCTTAAAAAAAAAAAAAGAGTCAAGTCATCAAAAGGATATAGCAATTTCCTAAACATTGGTATACCTAATAACAGAACTCCAAGACATATGAAGCAAAAACTGACAGAACTGTAAGAAGAAATGGACAAATCCACAATTTTAGTTTGATATTTAAGTATCCTTTTCTCATGACTGATTTTATCAACTCTATCAAAAGTAGAAAGAAAATCAGGATAGAGAAGAGTTAACCAACATTATCAATCAACTTGACCTAATTGACATTTATTTGTAGAACATTCCACCCAAGAGCAGCAGAATCCACATTCCTGTCATGTTTAAATACAGCATTCACCAAAATAAATCATACACTTAGCCCCAAACCAGTCTAAATAAATTTAAAAGAACTCAAGTTATACAAAGTATATTCTCTGACCACAATGAATTATGATATAAATAAAACCCAAAAGATCTCTGGAAAATCCCCAAGTATTTGGAAATTAAATGACAACTTCTAAATAACCCATGAATCAAAGAAGAAATCAAAGCGGATATTAGAAAATATTTTTAACTGAAAGAAAATGAAAACTCAATTTGAAAAGTTGCTTCCAAAGTTCATACAGAAATTCAAAAGACCTAGCATTATCAAAACAACTTTGAAAAAGAACAAAAGTAGGAGGACCAACATTATTTGAGTATAAAGCTATGCTAATTAGGCAATGTATGAGAGTAAAACAATTAGATCAATGAAACAGAATAGAGAGTCCAGAAATAGACCCACACATTTATAGACAACTGATTTTCAACAAAGGCAGAAGGCAATTCTATAGATTGTCTTTTCAACATATGATCATGAAAAAATTGGATATCCACATATAAAAAATGAATTATAGGGGCACCTGGGTGGCTCAGTTGGTTAAGGGTCTGCCTTTGGCTCAGGTCATGATTCCAGAGTCCTGGGATCAAGCCCTACATCAGGCTCCCTGCTCAGCAGGAAGTCTGCTTCTCCCTTTCCCTCTGCTCCTCCCTTTCCCTCTGCTCCTTGGCCTGCTCAGCCTCTCTCTCAAATAAAGAAAATCTTTTTAAAAAATGAATTCTAGATTTAAATGTAAGACCTAAAACCATAACATTTCTAGAAGAAAACATAGGAGAAAATCTTTGTTTTTCTGGGTTAGGTAAAGATTTCTTAGACGCAACCCCTAAAGCACATTCCATTAAAAAATAAATTGATAGGGGTGCCTGGGTGGCTTAGTCAGTTAAGTGTCTGACTCTTGGTTTCAGCTCAGGTTGTGATCTCAGGGTCATGAGATAGAGTGCGGGGTCAGCTAGGCAGGCACTCAGCTCAGAGTCTGCTTGAGATTCTTTCCCCCTCCCCCTCCCTCCCCTCTGATTCTCTGTCCACTCATGCACACACACTCTCTCTCTCTTTCTCAAATAAATCAAATAAATAAGTAACTAAATAAATAAGTAAATAAATTGATAGGGTGCCTGAGTGGCTCAGTCGCTTAAGCATTCAACTCTTGATTTTGGCTCAGGTCATGATCTCAGGGTTGAGGGATCAAGCCCCGCACTGGGTGTAAAGTCTGTTCAAGATTGTCTCTCTCTCCCTCTCCTTCTGTCCCTCCCTCCCTCAAAAAATAAACAAATAAATAAATAAACAATTTAATGAATTGGACTTCATCAAAATTTAAAACTTCTCCTCTTTGAAAAACACTGCTAAGAGAATGAAAAGGCAAACCATGGATGATTGAAAGAAAATATTTATAAATTACATATATGATAAAGGACTTATATCCAGAATAAAGAACTCTTAAATGTAATAAGGAAAAAAAACTCATCGATTAGCAATTAACCCACCCAATAAGAATATGGCAAAAGATTTGAACAAATACCTCACCAAAGGGTGCATATAGATGACAAATAAGTATATGAAAAGATGCTGAACTTCATTAGTCATTAAGGAAATGCAAATTAAAATCACAACAAAATACCGCCATACACCTATTAGAATGACTAAAATTAAAATACAGACCATGCCAAGGTTTGGCGAGGACGTGAAGGAACTAGAACTCTTATCCACCGTTGGTGGGAATGTGAAATGGTCCAAACACTGTGGAAAATAGTTTGGCAATTTCTTAAAAATTGCACATATGATTCACAGGATCCAAAGTATTTACCCAAAAGAAATGAAAATACATATCTGTATAAAGAATTATACGTGAATGGTCCTAACAGCCTTATTTGTAAATTGCCAAAAAGACTGGTCTGAGCCAGCAGCCTCGATATCAACGGGGAACTTGTTAGAAATGCAAGTTCTCCTCCTTTACCTCACACCTACTGAAGGAGGTGGTTTATGGGTTCACCAGGTTCCCTTTGGACTGTGAATTGCCCCGACAATCTGAGATTAGAAACCAGACAGGTAATTCTGATGCAAACTAAAGTGTGAGAACCACAACCCCCGCCACAACCCCTTAGCCCAGATGGTGCTGTTACGCCACACGGTTGAGAACAACTGCTTCAGAACAATGTTCTCGAACTTCAGTGAGTACATGAATCACCTGGGGAACTGCCGATTCTCACTCAGTAGGTTTGGGAGGGTTGGAGCTTGAGAGTCTGCATTGCTAATAAGCTTCCAGGTGGTACTGATTCTGCTGGTCCTGGGAATTACGGTGAAGACCATTCTTGGAAAGGTCCTAACTTTCTAAATGCAAGGCACATTTGGCTATCTCAGTTCTTCTCCCAAAGAAAATCCATTGATTGTTAGTATGGAATCTTCTGCTCTAGTACTTACACAGTGTTGCAAGGAAACGAAAACTTCCCTCTCTCCAGCAGAAAGGGACTCTGTTCTGGAATGTTCTCTTGGCTGCCCTAGATTCTTAGACTCCTTTAGAGCCTAGCCCAGAGGTTTCCAACATTAGATTCACCTATGGAGCTTCAAAAAATACCAATGCCTGGGCCCCACCCCAAGAGACTGTTTTAATTAGTCTGGTGTGGTGTATAGGTATCAATATTTTTAAAGCTCTCCTGGTGATCTTACTGTGAACCAGAGCTTGGAATCACAGACTAGCCTCATGTGTACCCCCAGGTTGCCCCCTCCCCCTCTAACATCCATTCAACAAATACTGATAAGCTGTCTTCTATTTCCCATACTCTGTGCAAACGTGCTTAGGAAATGAAGATAAGTAGGCCGGGTCCCTGTTCCCAGGAGGCTCATATTCTGGCAGGAGAGTCAGACAGGTGTATATTCATTTTCCATACATATGATAACTGCTACCGCAGAGATGTTTCATTAAATAAATAGATGTTGATTGAGAATTTATAAGTTTTAGGCACCAGGAATGTTACAATAAGCAAGACAGACACAATTCCAAATTCATGGTGCTCATGTCCAACGGAAACCCCGAATCACCTGGGACACAGAAAAGGGGTCCTTAATCCAAATTGTGGATGATCAGAAGAGGTCCCCCTAAGGTCCTTAATCTTCCATTGAATCTTAAAACCTCGTATCATTCAGGCCCAAGAAGAAGGGAGACTACTCCAGGCAGAAAGAGCAGCACAGGCAAAGGCATGGAGGTCTAAAGAGCCACATTCAGAGAACTGGCAATACCAAGCTGAGGGGCTTCCCATAGCCCAACCCTTGGCATTTGTCTAAGGGCTTCTCCCTCCCTCCAGCCCCACGCTTAGGGCAGCCTTCCCCCTTGCACTTAATAACCCTCTTCATTGTTCAGTCAGACATGCACGATTCTCTTCCAGCCCATTCTATCAACCCAGAACTCCACAATTCTGCCACTCTTTATGAGTGTACGGGTGAAGAACCCTCCTCCTCACTTCTTCAAGACCCCAAGACTACTGCCCAGACACCCCCCACCTCGCGTTTCACTTTTCTGCTACCACCAGGTGGAGCCCTTTCATTGGATTCTTCTGCTATTGTCAGACACACCCATTTTAGGTTCCCAACTAATTTCCTCTTCACTGAATTTCCTTCACTGGAACTATAATCATCTTTAATCTGAGGAAGAAGATCACAGGAAGTGTGTTTAAAACACAAACCAGTTGAGCTGCTCAGTTTGTGCCTTTCCCTCAATTCAAGCCATGTATGGGTTCATTCTTAGCTCTCAGCTCACTTCACAAGCTTCCGTTAAAGCCCATTGTGCTCCTACCTAAAAGACTTCCCCACCATGAGTTGGGTGTTCCCAACCGCTTGGTGAAGATTTCTTTCCACGCAGACAGTGCATGCTCAACGAGTTGTCCTCCAGATAATTTGACATCCAGGTATAGAAGAGGGTAAATGTTTTAGGAAAAAAGTCAGGATCCAAAGTGCCAATCCCCATTCTTATTCTCATGGAATAACCACTATAAACTGTTTGACCATCACAACAATTGGGGCGATTCTACCGCTAGCCATTTCTCCTGGCCAGCCAGAGCCTCTCCATTTTTCCAGTCGTGCCTAACACTTAGGCTGGAAAATAAGACCCCAACAGAAAGGTAGGGAGGACTTGTTATCAACGTTCCTGAGAGGAGGAGCCATGCCTCAGTCGTCTTGGTATCCCAATAGCACCTAGCACAGCGCCTTAATGGTCCGGGCAGATCATTCCGTAACAGACACAAATAGAGCAAAAAATGTCTGATGGATTCCAGCTTCTTTGGAGAATGGAAGCTATACCAGGACAAGGCCAATTCCAGGTTTACCCAGAAGTCCACAGAGATATTCACTACTTCCCTATTTACTTCTACTTCCTATATGTGGGTTTAAAAGGTGATTCAATTGCCCCATCAGACAACATTTATTGAGCACCTACTGGTGCTGTGATACTATGACGGGATGAAAATTCTCAGACATAAGGACTTATCCTCCCAGTGACATAAATATCACTTCTAATGAGTTCTTCCTTGCCATGCTTGTCCACTTGGGGACCACCACCACAACTACTCTGTCAATTAAAGATAGCTGTTGATTTTTTGCTATTTCTGTTGTGATGTGAAGTCTAATTTCTCTTTCCTTGAATCTGGCTGGCCTGAGTGACTTGCTTGACAAATAGAATGATACGGAAGTGATATTCTGGGACTTTCAAGACTAAGTCTTAAGAAACCTTGCAACTTCCACCCAGACCTCTGGGAACAATTGCTGTGGAGCCAGCCAGATACCATATGAAAATCTGAATCCCCTGAGACGGCCCTGCTCCTAAAAAGAGGGAGCTACCCTCTTGGAGTAGCCGTGTGTAGAAAGAGATGCCTTACCAGCCCAGCTTTGCCTTCGCAATGGCTCCAGCCTCAGCTGCCAGCCGGTAGCAACTGAAAGAACCCCACATGAGAACCACCAACCGAGCTCGTCAATCATAATAAATCATTTGTTCTTAGATGCTACATCAGAAACAGCTATGGTTAAGGAAGATATTACCATTGGGGGAAGCTGGGGGATGGGTACACAGGAATTCTTTGTACCATTGTGCAACTAATTCTGAGTCCTATAGTACTAGTTTTTTTAAAAGATGTATTTATTTTAGAGAGAGCACGAGTGGGAGGGGCAGAGGGAGAGGTAGAGAGAGCATCTCAAGCAGACTCCATGCTGAGCATGAGCCCGAAGCAGGGCTGAGTCTCACCACCCTGAGATCATGACCTGAGCTGAAACCAAGAGTCAGATGCTTAACCAACTGTCCCACCCAGGGCCCCCCTAAAGTGCTATTTTTTTAAGTTGTTAAAAACGGAAACACTAGCCCACATGATTTGGGAAAGGTCCATTTTGAAAGAACTAAAGACAGCTGAAGGTGTTCCCGGAGCCACATCCCAGGTGCTGCCAATGCTCGCGCTGGCTGCAGCCAACAGGTGTGTGTAACTATGTCCCGAAGCACAGTCGCTGGCTTTAGAAGCTCAGGAGGGAGCTCTGACCCCCGCCCCCACCCTCCCAGTGCCAGTGACTCAGTCTCAATCCTGATGCCTCACTCATCACATCTGGCTTTCCCACCAGGGAAACACCCAACTCTTCCTTTTGTCTAGTGAGGAAAGAGACTGCTTTAGCTCTTCATTTTTCAAAGACTGACATAACGATATCAACAGGCATGAAATGTCACTCAGCCACAGGAGAGAGATTTTCTCTGCTAGTGTTTTTTAAAGACCTCTTTTCTTTGGTTCCAAAAAAAAAAAAAAAAAAAAAATCATACAAACAAGTGAAATCATGCCCTTATTCTGCTGTGCTTTAGAGATATCCCCCAAACTGTAGCTCTTCAGGGAGACCACTCCCCTCACAGATGGCATCTCTGAAGAAGAGACCCCAGCCCCGCTCCCCACATACAGCTTCCTTCGGAGATGAAGGGGTGGGAAGAGAACTTCTACCTCTGGTAATTTGTAGACTTGTGGTTCATGAAAAAATGGAAGCAATCACTTTGGGTTGGGAGCAGGTGGACTATAGGAGGAAAGATGAAGGTTTGACAAGATCAACAGAACCATCTACATATAGTTATTAGAGTGCCTCATTTTTCTCAGCTCTGAACCAGGTACTGTTGAGGTATGGAAGCGTGAGAGAAAGACAAAAGATTCTAGTGGAAAAGCTTTGGACTTCCAGGATCTGAGCTGACATCCCAGTTTTGCCCCTTGCAATAGGGTCTTGGGATGGTTTTTCATTCTCTCTTGAGGGGTCAAGAAAGTTCTCCTTACCAACCTCAGGGGCTCGTGAAATTCACAAGTGAGTGCAGTGCTTTGTCAACCACTGGGCCAGAGAAGGCTATTATTATCCCGCGCCATTGTGTACTAGGAGGTCAGAGAAGGAAGAGGGAACTGGGCAGGAGCTGTCACGGAGGACTTTGATGGAGGACATTGGTCTAAAGTGGACCTTGGAGGAAGGAAAGGATTGGGAAGCAGAAAAGGCATTTCTCCCTAGGGGAACTGAGGGAGGGATTTGTATCCTGTGGGGGAGGGATGAAAATAAGGAAACTTGACTTAACCTGTGAGAGGGGTTTGATTGAGGAACCATATGGAAAATAAGTTAAGGGAGATAAGAGAACTTCTGATTATGAAGGATCTAGAAAAACAAAGAGATAAGAAAGGGTAAAGAAACAAGGTGAAGGATGATCACCAACTTCTTACCTGCACGTCCCACAGAATATATCCAATACTCCAATATTCTGAAATATTAATTGTTCTGGTCTATACTGCAAAGCCACCATAGTGAACTATGTTGGATAGTGAAAACTAAGACACTAATAATACAATCAAACAGTTACACTGATGGATGCTATATGTAGGGAATAGGTACTGTGAAGTTAATAATGCTCTCAGAAACAAAATGATGTTTATCCAGTTTGATGTCTTCCAAAAGATACAACAATGTATCTTACTAATTAGAAAGTTCTAAGAAAGGGAGACCTGTACTTCTCTTTTCTTTCATACACGGACTTACTCCAGTATTAAATCAGCACACTGAGAAAAAAGGGCAGCACGTGTCCCTACAGTGACCTTCACCAAGATTCAATCTGGCCGGAATCCTAAAATTCCAGTCTGTCATACTCCCTGACCATGGGCATCTCACAACTATTTGTAGATGGGGTATCTTAGGGTAGTAAATAAATCTCCTTATAGAGTAAAGATCATGAATCATGAAAAGATCAGTCTCTCTCTCTCTCTCATTTGGCACAGTTGTTCTAATGTGTCTTTGGCATCTTACTACTTACTACTTTTGGGGCCCCTTTTATCCTAAGCTTTAACCTAAGCTTTTCCTCATGAAAAGGCAATAGCTAGAGGAGCCTGGTTGAATGCTAGATAAATGCAGAGATGCCAACTGTAAGAGTAAATTCGGCCATATTGTTTATTAGTTGATGCCTCAGGACTTGAAGTCTGAGATTGTCTTGCTTTTTGTTTCTTTCCTGTTCCCTAGCAAAAAAGTGTTTGTTGAATGAATAAATGAAGACATTTAGTAAAGATCTAATGTAATTGTAATAATGTATAATGAAAATAAGAAAGGGTGACGAACTTCTGGGTGCAATACAAAAAGCAAATGAAAATGATCAGTGAAGAAATTCTGCATACCCATTGTAAGTATAATCACGTCATCATGAAGAGCAAACATATATTAACTTCCCACAATGCAAAAATAACTATGCTATCTTCTTAGTCTAGAGAGCAAAGAATAGCCATAATTCCCATCCTGAGGGAGCTTACAAATTAATGGAGAAAACAATACACAAGGTTACTCAATAGAAATATTCAAGAACAGTTCTGTACAGACTAGCGTGAGAAAGATGGCGTGTCAGAAATCGTGCTGGCAAGTTGGAGACTAGGTGGGGCCACTCAGGAAACATGAAATTCCTTTGCATCAACTACTATTCACTGAGGCTGATTCTCCCTCATCATGGGGAGAAGAAGATGAAATTAAGACTGAAAATGAGTTTATGATTGAGAATAAATGAAGAGCAATAAGAGGGTGGAGGCTAAGAAGGAACTAAAGCCACAGTTGAGGAATGACTGGGGCTGGATCACCCCTACCTTCTGGGATATTTTTATAAAAGGGATGATGAATAGATTTCCTTTAGTCCTTGAGTATACTGAGCATATCACTCATCCTGGGATAATAAAACTTTGTTCCCCCACACAATCTAAGACCCCACTTTTCTATGACCTTACATGTAGTAATATACATAAAACACGTCTTGTAATGCCTGGCACATAGTAAGTACTCAATAAATTGTGGCTGCCTTCCTCATCTATTTATCTGATGAATGCTGTCATGAGAACTCTACAGGTTTTCTTCTCTGCCCTTGTCTTGTGGATTGTCCATGGCTGTTGGTTCTTGTTCCAACTCTGCTATTGATTTACCATATGAACTTAGGCAAATCTCATGTTCTCTCTGAGCAAGAAAATGGTGATAATGTCTGTCCAATATACACACCCCCAGGCTGGTTAGGAGGATAGTGCATGTCAAAATACCATGAAATGCATCAAGTGCCCAGCAAATCTAAGATATAAGGATTAAGCCCTATTTGATTCACTCCCCCAACCAGTATGTCTGTCACCCAGAACCTGAGTTAAGGCTAGAGAAGACTGAGTAACTTTAGTGACATAATTATTGCACAGACCCCCTGGGATGGTTTCACCAGTTCTGTGCTGCTTCCACAGGGGAGATTTGTGCACCAAGTGTGTTTAACAAATCCTTTTAAAGAAAATTTAAATAAAATTAAAGTGAAGTTACAATGTGAAGTTAGAAAAGCAGAGAGAATCAAATGGTTCACAAGTATTTATCAAGTAACCACAGAGACACTTATAAATATTCATATTATTGTGAAAATGAACATAACCTCTCACTTCCAGGAGTTTGGAGATGATTTCAAGTTGATATAAAAGACAAGGCCACCAGTTATAAGCACATGCACATGCACACAGACATCCATATCCAGAGACACAGGAAGGATCATGCTTATTTTCAGGTTGAAACATAGATTCAAGACCTCAGGAAAATATTCTGTCAAATACTCCAGGGGCAGGGGGATTGGGCTGTGATGGAAATAGAATTCAGTTTCTGTCCTCTACCCTCAAGCATGCTGAGAACAAAAAATGCAGTTGATTCTTCCTTGAGATTGTTAAAATTTGTTTTGTTTTGTTTTGTTTTGTTTTAACGCCATTGTGCCATGAATTCATTGGGAATGGATCCCAGCAGCTCAGGTCCTTTCTGTTGGTTCTCATAAAAATGTATTTCTCTGGGTGGAGCAGGCTGGTGCTTCATTAAACCCAGGAAACTTCCTCTTCGGCTTCCTTCTTTTTCTCATCATTTTCCTTCGCACACTTCAGGAAGCTACCTCAGCTCTTGGAGTGCTTAATATGCTGAACACGTACATTAATTTTTTGGGCAAGAATCATGCCCTCGTTTGTTATGACAATGCCAGCAGCAAGCTGCGTAACACTGTAAGCTCTTCCAGTTCTGCCACAGTAATGCTTGTGGGATGGGTGCCCATTCCCTTGACAGTAACAATATCACCTTTCTTGTAGATTCCCACGTGTGTGGCCCAACAAACAACTCCATACTTCCTAAAAGGCCTTAAGAACATATAATGGGTACCTCTCCTCTCTCCCTCTGTGTTGGTAATTTTGGCAAATTACTGGAAGATGGTGCTTCTGACCTGCCTAGCCCCCCCCCAAAAAAAGCAGATACAGTTTTAACTTCATATATAATAAAAACTATGCTTGAAAAGTCCTTAAATCGGCCATAAAGTGGAATAGCTGTGCCCATACTTCCATGCTTCTCTAAAGACATACCCATGGGGAGGGGCGGTGCCTGGGTGGCTCAGTCGTTAAGTGTCTGCCTTCGGCTCAGGTCACAATCCCAGGGTCCTGGGATTGACCCCCGGCATCTTTGGGCTCCCTACTCGGCAGGGGGCCTACTTCTCCCTCCCCCACTCCCTCTGCTTGTATTCCCTCTCTCACTGTGTCTCTCGGTCAAATAAATAAATAAAATCTTAAAAAAAAAAAAAAAGACATACCCATGGGTCGGCCGAGCCAGTTAAAGTGTCTTTAAACACTAGAAGCACACTCACTGCGGTACAGAGCTCAGCTTACGACTGGCACCTGGCAAATGAGACCACAGGAGCTAAAAGCAGACTCACCTCTCCAGTCTCACTACCTTTTGGGGAAGAATCAACCCACACTAGCATTTTAAGTCCCAGTTGTCTACTCTGACAGATCCTATCTGCCTCTTTGCAGAGAGGCAAGCCTGTTTCAAAGGGTCCCTTTTCAAAAAATTGACGTTATGGATATATAGTCTACAAACAATAAAATCTATCTTTACACAGTTTGACAAGCTTGACAAATGTATATCCTCATGGGACCACCACCACATTAAAAGGATAGAACACTGGGGTACCCGTGTGGCTCAATCCATTGAGCGTCAGACTCCATTTCAGCTCAGGTCATGATCTCAGGGGTCGTGGGATCCAGCCCCACGTCGGGATCCGTGCTCAGTGCGGAGTCTGCTTGAGATTCTCTCCTTCTGTCCCTCCTCTCGCATGTGTGTGCTCTCTCTCTCTCAAATAAATAAATTTTTTAAAAATAAAAGGATAGAACATCGCCATCACCCCAGAAAGTTCTGTTGTGCCCCATTGCAGTAAATCCCCACTCCTGACACTAGGTAACTATTGATACGCTTTTCTTTTCAAGTATTTTCTAGAATTTCATATAAATGGAATCATACAGTATATACTCTTCTGTGAAAATGACCCATTTAAACAAGTGTTTGACCCATTCATAGAAATACAATGATTGCTGTAGGTGGTAAAGTCTTTGAATGTAGCTTAAAGGGAAAAGAAACATTCTCTGGCAATTAAGGAGGGCAGCTGTTCTATAAATACGGGGCAAATTGCTGCTCTTTTAAGATAGGAGAATCAACTGATAATTAAGCTCAAGGGCCCTCAATAAGACCAACTTCAGGGGAAGGTTGGTTTGGGATGCGGCTTTGTGGAAGATGAAGGCAGTTGAAATCCATTTAGACGACTGTGGAGGAAGGAAGGAGGTAAGGTAGAGAACACCTGGAAATCAGTGTCATACCTTATTTCCAGTCCTGATCTTGTCTCTAGGAAGCCACATGACTGAAGACTGTCATCGAAGCTGTCCCTGAGTTTACAGCTGTGAGAACGTGGCAGCCCAGAAAGCCAGGAGTGGAGACCGATCCTGTGGGAGAACGTTCATCATGGTGGATGACCCGAGGTGATTCCTGTATACAAAATTACCGCATGTTGAAGGGCTCCATGCTCGTTGTGTCAGACAGAGAAGGAGTGCCTGCTTTTGGAGTGGCCAGTGATGATGCCCCAGAGCATGCTGGGAGACCTGGTTGCTTATCTACTTTTGCCCTTGCAACAGACCGAGGAAGCAAACTCGGACTTTCAAAAAATAGAAGGATCCGCTGTTTCGGTACCACCCAGTAGGTGGTTCAATTCTGTTGTTGACCTTCGGTGGTGAGTTTCATAGCCAGCGGCAATGCCAACACGGGACACACTGTCAGCCTAGAAAGGGAGCTTGCTCTGTCATTTGAAGAATTGAGACAAGTCATGGAAGTTTCTCATTCTGGCAGTGGTTTTGATGTACACCTTATTTTTATAACAGACACAATATCAGTTTAGCAATCTTTAGACCACAACAATACTTGTACCCACGTACTCAAGAAAGAGCCCCTTTCCCCACCTCACACTAAAGAAAGAACTTTAGATAGATATAATTTACAGACAGATTGATTGTTACTTTTTCTTGTATAGAGTCTTTTCTTAATTTAGTGAGACCTGGGGACACCACAGAAGTGCCTCACTACCTCACGGCTCCCAGGGAGTTAGTCCAGTCACCAAATATGCATGAGATGTCTATTCAGTGGGTCAGAATAGAAATGGTACTTCGGTTCACTCGCACCATGAAGTTCTCCCCATTATATAATATGCCCAGGACTGCAGAACGAAGCAGACCTATTTTTTTTTAAAGATTTTATTTATTTATTTGACAGAGAGAGAGATCACAAGTAGGCAGAGAGGCAGGCAGAGAGAGAGGGGGGAAGCAGGCTCCCTGCTGAGCAGAGAGCCCGATGCGGGGCTCGATCCCAGGACCCTGAGATCATGACCTGAGCCGAAGGCAGAGGCTTTAACCCACTGAGCCACCCAGGCGCCACGAAGCAGACCTATTTTATCATGAATAATAATGAGGACATATTTTTCTTTATATTGTTTTATTTCTTTGCATTGAGTGTGAGGAACATAAAATGGCTTAGTAAAAGTAATGAAATCAGTACAGTCAAAAAAAAAAGGAGCCACATGACTTTAGGCAATTCATGTGCCCACTCTAATCCTGATTTCCACAAGGAAACAGACAACTGTGTAATAAAGGCATCAGACTACAGACATGATTTCTGAGTAGCTACATTATTAAATGGAAGTTTTGTGAAGGCAGGAACTTTGGTTTTTATTGCAGTGACCCCAGCACCTAACAAAATACTAGCACTTGATAGATACTTATTGAATGAATGGATCATCTAAGGTCTCTTCTAGCTCCCATATCCTACTGCTTTGGACAGAATCATCTGATACGGTGCTGGTTCCCGAGCCCCTGCCAATAGCAACTGGGCCCCAGTCTTCGCCCAAACTACCTCTTTGCCACAAAACCCATGTACATGTGGAGACTAAAGGTTAATCTTGCCCACCCATTAAAAGCCAATGAGACCAACACTCCCCATATACTCGAAGGGAGAAATGACCTCCAGCCTCCAAGGAGAGCCAAAGGTAGAGGACAAATGAGGGGAAGGTCTGACCCTATAATTTGTAGCAATAAAACTCATGATATATGGATCTACTAATGGGGTACACTTAGTGGACAAATGAGGCTGAAATGTTAGGTGTGAGACCTTCCAGAGTTAAGATGGTTGTAAGCATGGTTTTCTTTGGCTTCACAGATTTTCTTCCTTTTTTTAAAGATTTTATTTATTTATTTGACAGAGAGAAAGCGATCACAAGTAGGCAGAGAGGCAGGCAGAGGGAGAGGGGGAAGCAGGCTCTCTGCTGAGCAGAGAGCCCGATGCGGGGCTCGATCCCAGGACCCTGAGATCATGACCTGAGCCGAAGACAGAGGCTTTAACCCACTGAGCCACCCAGGCGCCCCAGATTTTCATTTAACAAGTGCTCTCAGGGGCTGGGTGAGTACTGGTTGAAGGGGGTGGGGACTATGCCCATACAGAATGAGACAAGTAAGCGTGGTGACCTGGACAGGGCACGCTCAAACTTAAAAAAAAAAAAAAAAAAAAAAATTCAAATTCACTTTTTAGATGTTGTGCTATCAAAAATATTGCTTCCAGAATCAGGCTTCTGGGTGGTCAGTTTGCAATCCAGGTGTCGCCTCATGACTACACTTACCATGGCAGGAGCCTCTCAATGGCAGCTCTTTGAAAAGCCCAGTACCTAGTAGGAGCGGAAGGAACACTTCTTGAAGTAACTAAGTTGTAGTGACAACCTGGGGTTTTATTGGGCTGAACAGTGTGATGGACTGAGTCCCCTTCATCACCGCCTCTCTCCTCCTTGCCTCCCAGGAAAGTGCCTGCTCCAGGGCTGGTTGTTTATTCATTTCCACACTTACGGCCCAGTCGCCTTGAAACAAACCCGGTCTCAGTGGGCCCCAAACACTCCAGTTCTCCTCTGTCATGCCTCTCGCTCTCTCTCCTTTCCTCCCCTCCTCAGGATGACCTTTTCCTCCCAGGGCAGAAGCTAGGTCATTTTATTCCCCCTTCCTTCATCCACGCCATGATTTTTGGCCCTGGCATCCCAGCGTTCTCTTCTGCAACATTCAAGTTCACGCTTCTCTTTCTACTATAAAAATTACCTGGTAGACCTAGACGCACAGAGGCATCAATGACCCCAGCTGTTACTACTCTAAGAATGTTTAGTTTTGAAGGGGGTATAAGGGCAATACTGAATGCAAAGGCAATAAAAAAACCCTGATCTTTGGCCAGTTGACCTTCCAGGTTACCCTCAGGTCACAGTAGCACTCTCACCTCGTCGGTGAGAATAAAGACAGCGAAGTCAGGGAAACTTTGTGCTAGGAAGTGTGAAGAACAAAGCGGACCTGGCAGAAGGTTCGGCAACTATTCGCTTGGTTTCACATTCCAGGTTTGCTTCTTACTGAAAGATCTGGAGCAAATTACTTAACCTATCTATGCCTCAGTTTCCCCATCTCTAAGATGGAGATCATAGCAGTACTTACCTCATACGTTGCTGTGAGAGTTCAAAGAATTAATACATCCAAAGAAAGCTTGGCACATGCTAAGAATTCAATGAGCTTTAGCTATTATTGTCTGCAAACCGGAACAGTGCCTCCTTTATAGATTTGGAGAATTAGATGGGTACCTGCATTAAGAGAGCTAACACAGTACCTAGCACACAGTAAACGCTCGGTAAATTCCCTTGCTATTACAAGTTATGATAGGCTAAATTATGGCCATCAAAAATATCCTTGTCCTAATCCCCGAAACCTGTGAATGTTACCGCATATGGCAAAAGAGACTTTGTGGGATCCTTTTTTTTTTAAATTTATTCATTTATTTGAGAGACAGAGTGAGAATGAGCACGAGCAGGGGTGGAGGAAGGGCAGAGGGAGAGGGAGAAGTAGACTCCCTGCTGAGCAGGGAGCTCAACGTGGGGCTCAATTCCGGGACCCTGGGATCATGACCTGAGCTGAAGGCAGACCCTTAACCAACTGAGCCACCCAGGCACCCCTGCAGGATCTTGAAATGGGGAGATTATTCTGGGTTATCCAGGTGGGTCTTCGATGTAATCCTGAGTGTCCTGTAAGAACCCAATTCAAAAATGAGGAAAGGACTTGAATAGACATTTTTCCAAAGAAGATATTTAAATGGCCCATTAGCATCTTGCTCAATAGCATTGATCATTCGGGAAATCAGATCAAAACTCCTAGAGTGAGATACCACCGCACACACACCCATTAGCATGACTACCATAGAAACAATGGAAAGAAACAAGTGTTGGTAAGGATGTGGAAAAATCGAATCTCTTGTACACTGTCGGTGAAAATGTAAAATGGCATAGCTGCCGCAGAAAACAGCACGATGGTTCCTCAAAAAAATAAAAATAGAATTACCATGTGATCCAGCAATTCCGCTTCTGGGTATATACTCCAAAGAATTGAAAGCAGACTCTCAAAGAGATATCTGTACACCCACATCCACAGCAGCATCATTCACAATGACTAAAACATGAAAGCAACCCAAGTGTCCATCGACAGATGAATGGATAAGCAAAACGTGGTATATACATACACAATGGCATATCATTCAGCCTTAAAAGGCAGGAAAATTTGACACATCTATAACATGGAAGAACCTTGAGGACACTATGCTAAGTGAGAGCCAATAGCCAAAATGGCCATTTTTGTAGTTAAAAAAAAAAAAAAAAAACAGGAAAACAATGGAGTTTGTTATTTCTTTTTTAAATGCATCAGCAGGGCCCGTGGAGAAGGTCTGGAAAATGACAGCTGAGATTAGCTCCCCACCTCCCCACCAAGACCTTGAGTGGCTGTCAGCTCTGCAGGGAACAGCAGCAAACCCTCACGCAAATGGCCTATAAAAAAAGGCCTTGTCAGAGGCACCTTGACCTGCCAGGGCTTCTCTGGTCCTCGGATTCCCAGCGGCCCTCCCAGGGTTACGCTCCCTCGCATGATGTATTTCCCCTGCCTTTTTTAGAGCTGCATTATGCTTGCTCCAGGAAACAGCCTCTTCCTTCTCATAAACACAGCCTTGGGTTCCTGACCAAGCACCCTGCCACTCCACAGCTCCTCGTTCATCCATCACACTTTGCTGTCACCCTGGCCGCGATTGTGGAGAACTGGTCTAATTCCAGAGGTGAACCCAGGGTGGGGAGAAGGAAGGGGAAAGCCCTGGGAGCAGCTGAGGGTCACACACACCCCCGTTCCCGCCTGCTGATGAATTCCCTGGAAGCTGACTCGCCGGCACAGTGAGCAAGCCTTTCCGATGACCCAGTGGGTCTGATGGAAAATTCTTGATAAGGTCACCACCAGAGCTGGGCTTGGCATCTCTGCTCCCTCGGCTGAGTGCGCAGTGCCCAGGGACAGGATAGAACAGAGACCTTATGGAGAGACCGGGGAGACCTAGTGAAAAGCCCTGGCTCCGTGTAAGCGAGGTAGAAATGGCTAAGGGGGGGATTTGAAAGGTCAACAATCCCCCAAATATACGCTCCAGTGGCTCTGGCGGTGCCCCCAGAACTCCCACCGATGGCTTCAGAAGAGCTTACCTTTATTGAGTGCTTACTATGTGCCAGACACTATTCTCAGTGCTTCATTCAATTTTCACCACCATCCCGTCAAGTAGGTACGCTTATTATCTCAGTTTATAGACGAGGAAATTAGGGCTCAGAAATGTTAAGTAAGTTGCCGAAAGGCAAGGAGCTGGTAAATCATGGAGCTGAGATTCAAACCCGGTAGTAGCCCAGTGTCCACACTTCCGACATTATGCTATCCTGCTTTTCAGGGGCAGTTAAGCATCGAAGTGAGGACTTCTCCCCACCGTGGGTTCACCTCTGGAGTTGGGCCAGTTCTCCGAAATCACAGCCAAGGGCATCGAGGCCACATTCTAGGCCGCTGAAAATGTTCTATATCAACATATAGATAGCGGTTACTCAGGCACGTGCTGCATAACAACTCATTAAGCTGCACGCTTAAGATTGTGCACTTTCTTGTTTGTATGTTATACCTTATTTAAACACACACACACATTCTGTCCTCTCTCTCGTCTCTTTTCTTTCTCCTTTCTCCCTCTCCTCTCCCTCTCTTTCCCTCCCCCCACTCTCTCTCTCTCTCTCATTATTACCAGGACTATGGTAATATGAATATTTTGAAGCACACAAGCTACGTAGGACATAAGGTGGTGGAGGGCAAAAAGCCTTGTTTTATAACCCCTTGACAGCATTTTTGTTTAGAAAGAAGGTGGTTTAAATGAATACCAACAGCAGATTTGAATGTAATATGTACTTGCAAGAGATCAGAAGCTGGGACTTGGAGGTGCAGGGAGACAGAAAGGAGTGTGCCATTACTTTGTCCTGGTTTGAGCCAGTGACCCCTTATGCTCCCAGGGAAGCGTAAGGTGATGGAATGATATATGTTTGTTTTATCCATACTTCATCCCATTCACAACCCTTCAAACTGGCCTTTCCTTTCCCTAAAACATTCAGTTCAGTAACATACTGTCAGCTCTCAACACATCCAATGGCCTTTCTCAGTTCTCATCCTCCTTGACTGTCCTGTCACCTTTGGTCTGTTGAGAAGCCTGCCTTCCTTGGTGGGACTCTTCATCAGACTTTGGTGACATTACACCAGCCTCCTATCATTCTCTTCTCTGATGCTTCTTCTCTGTCTTCTTTTTTTCTTGGTTTTCCCCTTCCTTCTCCTGATGAGCCTACATATGGCCTCTTCCTTGGCCCACTCCACTTCCCGCTCTCCACTGTCTCCATCCCTCTCCTACCATGGCCTCTATCTACCGTTGCCTCTGCTTCAGTGACTCCTAACTCTACAGCTTAGTTTCCTTTTCTGAGCTGCAACCCTGGATCTCCAAATGACCACTCAACACCTTTATCTAGATGTTTTCCAAAGGCAGTATGTCAAAGTTAATGGTCACTGGCATCCTTTCTCCAAAACCAGCTCCGGCCACAAATTCTTCCTTTCATCCAACCTCAAGCCTTGGCATTTTCTCTGATTCCTCTTCCTCTTCCAAATTCCCAAATCCATCTAGCTCTCTCTTTGCAAAAATCTCCCCAAAATGCTTCCTCCCCCAAGAAAGACCCTCATGCATTTGCCTCCCACTCCAGATGGAGCAGGCAGAGGCTGGTCTTTGGAAAGGTGGTTCTTTCTCAAAATATCTTCTTCTAAAGCCCAGAATCCCACACCACCAACTCATCACTATTCATAAAGCATCACTTCCTCCTGTGGTCCTTTTTTAAGATACAAAACTCCTGGGAGGAAGCTCATTTGGTTCTGAGGTAAGAAGATGAGTTAGAATTCCTGTTTATTAGTGTGTAAGCATATAGAAAGTTCTTAACTTTATGGAACCTTGGTTTTGTGGTCTGTGAAGTGGAGATATTAAGGTCTTCCTTAGCTACCTTACAGCTAACGTTGCCTTAAGAAAAAAAAAATTTCTTTTAATTTAAATTTTATGGGCACCCAGGTGCCTCAGTCAGTTAAGCGGCTGCCTTTGGCTCGGGTCATGATCCTGGAGTCCCAGAATCAAGCCTCACATCAGTTCTCTCCATAGTTTGGCTATTGTTGATAAACGCTGCTATAAACATTGGGGTGCATGTACCCCTTCGAATCTGTATTTTTGTATCCTTCGGGTAAATATCTAGTAATGCAACTGCTGGATTGTAGGGTAGTTCTGTAGTTCTGTTTTTAACTTTTTGAGGAACCCACCCAAACTGTTCGCCAGAGTGGCTGCACCAGCTTGCATTCCCTCCGGCAGGGTAAGAGGGTTCCCCTTTCTCTGCATCCTTGCCAACACCTGTTGTTTCTTGTGTTGTTAATTTTAGCCATTCTAAAAGGTGTGAGGTGGTATCTCATTGTGGTTTTGATTTGTATTTCCCTGATGATGAGTGATGTCGAGCATCTTTTCATGTGTCTCTTAGCCATCTGAATGTCTTCCTTGGAAAGTCTATTCATGTCTTCTGCCCATTTCTTAACTGGGTTATTTGTTGTTTGGGTGTTGAGTTTGATAAGTCCTTTATAGATTTTGGATACTAACCCTTCATCAGGAATGTCATTTGCAAGTATCTTCTCCCATTCCATAGGCTGCCTTTTAGTTTTGTTGATTGTTTCCTTCACTGCGCAACTTTTTATCTTGATAAAGTCCCAATAGTTCATTTCTACTTTTGTTTCTCTTGCCTCCAGTGACATGTCTAGTAAAAAGTTGCTGCAGCCTAGGTCAAAGAGGTTTCTGACCTTGTTCTCCTCTAGGATTTTGATGGATTCCTGTCTTACATTTAGGTTTTTCATCCATTTTGAGTCTATTTTTGAGGATGTTGTAAAGAAGTGGTCTAGTTTCATTCTTCTGCACGTTGCTGTCCAGTTTTGTTTTTGTTGAAGAGACTGTCTTTTTCCCATTGGATATTCTTTCCTGTTTTGTCAAAGATTCATTGACCATAGAGTTGTGGGTCCATTTCTGGGTTCTCTTTCTGTTCCACTGATCTGTGTGTGTTTTTGTGCCAATACCATATTGTCTTGATGACTACAGATTTGTAACAGAGTTTGAAAAAGAAAAAAAATTTTAAAAACTTACATGCTCTTCAATATTTATTGTGGTTTTTTTTTTTTTTTTTCAAGTTCCCAGCAACTTTGTGTGAATGGTTTTGTTGGGTCCCTAGAAAAAAGACAAAGGTGCTGGGTACCTCAGGACAAAGAGCTTTGCTTGGGTCTGCATTTTTCTTTAGGGAAGCCCTATAATTCTATCATATAGATAGATAGTATCACATAGTTATTTATATATATGTGTGTGCATGCATGTGTGTTTATTCATATATGTATATATGTATGTGTATGTATGCATGTATATGTATATAATATATACATATAAAATATATATTAAATTACCTGGAATAATACCAGGTTAAGGGGAGAACTGAGGAAGAGTAGTTTTATTAAAACCCAGGAAAACATATATAGGGTAAAATGTCATGATGGCCAGCAAGTATGTTAAAATACTCAGCAAAGAAAAAGAAATAAATGGAATGAAAGGGGAATATGTTAATAATTTATAAATCTAGGCAGTGTGTATATGGATGTTCTATGATATTCTTTTTTTTTTTAAGATTTTTATTTATTTATTTGAAAGAGAGAGACACAGCTACAGAGGGAGTGGGAGAGGGAGAAGCAGGCTTCCCGCCAAGCAGGGAGCCTGACGCGGGGGCTCGCTCCCAGGACCCCAGGATCATGACCCGAGCTGAAGGCAGACGCTTAACAACTGAGCCACCCAGGCACCCCTGTGATACTGTACTTTTACACGTTTCAAATTTTTAGTAAAAATGTTAATGTGTTAAAGACAGAACAATTAATAATATAGAAAATGTTCATCATATGTTATTAATTTTAAAAAGTGAGTTAAGTAATAATGTGTGTAATTGTTACTATATTTATTCCAAAAAAAAAAAGGAAGAAGAAGAAGAAAAGGAATATAAACTATAGCACTGGCAATAAATTCCCCCTAGATTGTAACTTGGTTGTAGCTGGGTGGGATTATGGTTGTTGTTTTTTTAATTCTTATTTCGTTTTTCTGTATTTTGTAAATTTTATTTAGCAATCATTTACTTTTTTGCCTAATTACATTGTGGAAAATGTTATTTAAGAATAAACAAATAGGGAACACCTGGGTGGCTCAGTTGGTTAAGCGGCTGCCTTCAGCTCAGGTCATGATCCCAGAGTCCTGGGATCGAGTCCCCTGGGATCATGACCCACATCGGGCTCCTTGCTCGGCAGGGAGCCTGCTTCTCCCTCTGCGTCTGCCTGCCACTCTGCCTGCTTGTGCTCTCTCTCTTTCTGACAGATAAATAAATAAAATCTTTAAAAAACAAAAGAATAAACAAATAGGAGGGCGCCTGGGGGGCACAGTCAGTTAAGCGTCTGATTCTTGGTTTCCGCACAGACTGTGATCTCAGGGTCCTGAGATGGAGCTCAAGTTGGGCTCCATGATCAGCATAGAGTCTGCTTAAGTTTCTCTCTCTCCCTCTCCCGCCCGTGCTCTCTCTTTCTCTCTCTAAAATAAATAAATAAATATTTTTTAAAAAAATAAACAAATAGGGACACCTGACTAACTCAGTTGTTAGGACATGTGACTCTTGATCTCAGGGTTGTGAGTTCAAGCCCCATTCTGGCTGTAGAGCTTACTAAATAAATAAATAAATAAATAAATAAATAAATACCTATTAGATGGACAAACATTTCAGAGATTGAGACTAACTTGTACTGGTGAAGCTGTGAAAAAAGGGCACTTTCTCTTTTTTTAACAGCTCTATTGGAGTATGACTGATAAACCAAAAATTGCACATATTTACTGTATACAACTTGATGAGTTTGGACATATGCATATGCCCATGAAACCATCACCACAATCAAGGAAATGGACCTATCCATTACTTCTAAAAGTTTCCTTGTGTCCGTGTATGTGTGTATGCCTGTCAAAGATACTTAATATGAGATCTACCCTCTTAACACATTTTTAAGTGCACAACACAACATTGTTAACTGTAGGTGTTATGTTGTACAGCATATCTCTAGAACTTACTCATCATTCCAAATAAACTTTATACCAGTTGAACAACTCCCCAGTTCCCCTGCCCCCTAGCTCCTGGTAACCAACATTCTATTCTCTGCTTCTGTGGGTTTGACTGGTTTAAGTTCCTCATGTGAGTAAAATTATGCAGTATTTGTTCAACTATGACTGGCTTATTTCACTTAACATAAGGTCCTCCAGGTTTACCCATATTCTGGCAAATGGCAGTATTTTCTTCTTTTTTAAGGTTGAATAACATTCAGTTGTATATGTAAACCACATTGTCTCTATCCATTGATAACTGCCAACAGACAGTTGGGTTGTTTCCATATTTTGTCTGTTGTGAATAAAGTGAAACAGGCTCTTTCATATATTGGGTGAGAATGTAAATTGCTATAAACTTTTTAGCATGTAATTTGGCAATTAAAATTCTAAATGTTTATGTCTTATTTTTTAAAATAAAAAAATAGAAATTTAGGGGCGCCTGGGTGGCTCAATCATTAGGCGTCTGCCTTCGGCTCAGGTCATGATCCCAGGGTCCTGGGATCGAGGCCAAATCAGGCTCGCTGCTCTGCGGGGAGCCTGCTTCTCCCTTTCCCGCTCCCCCTGCTTGTGTTCCCTCTCTTGCTGTTTCTCTCTCTGTCAGATAAATAAATAAAATTAAAAAAAAAAATAGAAATTTAAAAGAAGAGCGAAGGAAAGACTAGGAAACACAACCTTGAAAAGAAAAAGTAGAGATGAAATACTCCTCGGTAGTGGGTTGGCTGGACGCACTGTGGTTTACCCACACTGCGGAACACTGTGTGGAAGTATGTGAAACAGTAGCAACAGAAAGTGCAATTTGGTGGCGAAAGAGCTGCAGAAAACTGCGTAGAGAATGCTACCACTGGTACAAGAGGCAAAAAAGGAAGAAAAAAAGAAGGTATATGTGCACATAATATTTCTCAAATGGAAAATTTAAAAAACTTAGAATACTGGTTGCGCCTAAACGAGGACACTAGAAGCTGGGCACACTGGAAAATAAGAGATGCATACATCTTGAAATTTGAAAAACGTGAATTTAATAGTCATTCACACGAGTAAATACACTTAAATACAAAATACAATGAAACAAAAAAGAGAGGGTGTGGCACCAAGTCAGCACATTACCAGGTGAGGGAAATTATAAAAGAAAGAACAACCAGAATGACATCAAAGATAATTTTAGAAGCCTCTGATTCCTATTTTTTACTATGATTCTACCAATTGAGGCTACTGGGAATAACACTACTCTGGACTGACTTACAGCATGGCTTGGGTTTTAATGATGGGTTGGGAAGTTGGGGTTCTAGCTTTGAATTGCCCCTGGTGGGGCAATAGGAGATGAGGTAATCCTCCAGCATTTTTTCTTGTAATCACCCTGTCATCTGCTCCTCGAGGCCAAGCCCTTCCCAAATGTTCGGATCTGTATCACAAGGGGCAAAACCTAATGAGGGAACTCGCGTACATCTTGCTTTAGTGCACTGATCACCTCTGAAATCCCTCAAGATCGAGACTTCTGGGAACCCTCTCTTCCCCTGGGAGATGTGTGCTCAAGGATCTTAGCCAGCCGTGCATTAGGTCAGGCAAACACAGCTCAGAGAATGCTTTCCGGAGCACATAGAGGGTGACTGGCTTATCACATGTCAGGCTTGAATTAGTTCCAAAGGGACTTCCAATTTTGAATCCTGCTATTGTGGGAATCCAAGATTCTCTTCATTACCCCCAGGTGATTAAAGAGTTAGCTGAATGTCTAGGACACAGACAATTTTATTTTATTTTATTTTATTTATTTATTTATTTATTTTTGCATCCTCTCATACATGTCTGACTCCTCTCTGAAATAAAAATTAGATGTGAGATGGGGCACCTGAGTAGCTCGGTTGGTTAAGCATCTGCCTTCGGCTCAGATCATGATCCCAGGGTCCTGGAATCCAGCCTGCATAGGGCTCCCTGCTCAGTGGGAAGCCTGCTTCTCCCTCTCCCATTCCCCCTGTCTGTGAATGTACTCTCTCTCTCTCTTTCTCTGTCAAATAAATAAATAAAATCTTCTTTAAAAAATTAGATGTGAGGATCCAGAATTTCACCTCACACCATAGTCCTCCCTTTGTTTGTTTGTCCTTTAGTTTTTTCACCTCCCATTGGAGCCAGATAAGGGCAGATGACAGAATCAAGAAAACTGAATCCCGAGCGAGCAGTGGGAGAAGCTGAAAACCAATCCAATTCATACCACAGAATCCTAAAAATTTCAGAATGAGAAGCATCAGGCAGGAGACTGGAAGATTCTTCCCTGAGAATTTGACCAGCCCAAGAGGAAATACCTCAAGATTCTGACGTGGGGGCTCTGCAACAAAGAGCTCACCCAGATCACCCTACAGTGAAGCTTAGTGTCCAAAACTCCACTCCTGCTCTCAGAAGCTCTGATCAGCATTTTAGGTGCCCATTCTTAGTCACCGCCATTCAAGTATGACCAGACATCAGAGGAAAGCCATTGTTATGAAGTGCAAAGACAAACAAACAAACAACAGACAAATGAGCCAAACACACACACACAAAAATCCCAAGGCATAAAAAAATTGTAACTTGGTAGAAATAGCAGTTATGCAGACAGAAGAAAACACAACGAAATATCAATATTACCTCTGGAGAAATAAGTGAAGAGATTGCAGTCATAAAACAAGAATGGATGTGTGTTTCAACAAAGAATATTCAGAGGACAAACTTAAAAGGAGTTCTTGAGAATTAAAAACATAAACGCACGCTAAAAAGCCAAGCTATGAATGAAAGGAATGAAGAGAAAAGTTAAATAGAGGATCAGTTCAAAAGATCCAATATCCAAATAATGGAAGAGAGTGGGGGAAGGGGAAGCCCAGAGAAGATAATAATTAGTAAAATAATCCAAGACAATTTCCAAAACCAACTAATATACTTGAATTGATATACTCAAGGGATCCTCCAGATGCCTAGCACAATGAATGAAGGCAGATCCAGAAATTGTGAAATTCCACAATTTCTGGAGTGAAAAGAAAAGTTTGTCCAAGGTTCCAGAGAGAAAATACAGGTGATTAGGGAGGAGTAGAACTTCTCAACACTAACAAGGAAGCTAGAAGACAATGAAGCATTGTTTTCCAAATGCTGAAGAAAACTTATCTTCCAAAAAGAATTCTAGATTCAGATAAGCAATCAATCAAATATGAATGTAAAAGTCACTTTTTAGATATCAAGATATTGTTGACTTCCTTCCTTATAGCCTTCTTCTTCCAAAAAACTCTTGGAAATAGCTTTACAAACCATGAGGAGAACATGGGATACAGGAAACCAGTAAGCCGACCTGGGAGAGAGGTGAATGGAATCCCGAAGACAGCGATAGAGATCCCAGGAGAACAGATTTCTCCCACTGAAGAGGACAGCCAGTTTAGGCTGGACCAAGATCCAAGGACCAGACACTCTTAGCACTGTCATCACCAGGATTTCCTCTGCCGTTATATCATCTTTTTAACCTGAGGACAGAGTGCCCAGGTAAGCCTGGTCCAGATCTGCACCGGTCATGTGCGGATCAAATTCCAGTTCTCCCTTCCATGCTACTTATATGGGCCAACTGAAGACATTCATTTCACCCCATGGAAGTCTTCTGGAACCCAGAGCATTAGAGAGAAACTGTAGGTGCTTAGAATCAAAACCTATAGAGCATGTTTATCTACTGGACATCCTCTCTGTATCCCATACTACAGCCCTTAGATTCCCTGGGTCCAGAGCCCATAGACGTCAGGACATGTATGTGGTCTTGCCCATTGACTTCTCCCAGGTGGTTCAACTAAACTTTTCAGGAAGCAGCAGGAGAATTAGAACCTAGAGACTGTCCATCATTTCTCCTGGGGGTCTTCATAATAATAGCGACACTGTCCTTTTGTCACACAGCTAGATTTGCTTGACACTCAGTTTCTTCCCCAGATTAAGCAATATTATGTTTAGGGATGCACACGTAGGTTGAGAAAAAATCTAAGGAAGGGGCGCCTGGGTGGCTCAGTGGGTTAAAGCCTCTGCCTTCGGCTCATGATATCAGGGTCCTGGGATCGAGCCCCGCATCGGGCTCTCTGCTCGGCAGGGAGCCTGCTTCCCCCTCTCTCCCTCTCCCTGCCTCTCTGCCTATTGTGATCTCTCTCTCTGTGTGTCAAATAAATAAATAAAATATTTTTTTAAAAAAATCTAAGGGAATAGTTAATACTATCTAGGGGGAAAGGAAAGCATACAATTGGGGAAGAGCACATAGGAGACTTTTAGGTACCAATAATGTTGTTTTTTTTTTACCTAGGTGGTGAGCTCATAAGTGTTTATATTATTGTGGTTATTAGTAATCATATGTGTTTTATACCATCCTTTCTGGGTACTTAGCACACACACGCATGCACACACACACACACTTACACAAATAACTACACAGAAGGGGGGAAAGTCCATAATCCCAACACCCAGATTCAGTGAGTATTAAACTTGTTAAGTATGTCCTATCATCTTTTTTCTGTGCATTTTATATCATTAAGATCATATGGTGCATACATTTTCGATACATGCCTTTTTTGAGAGGCTGTATAACATAAGCATCTTATGTTTTTAAATGCTTTGCATATTTATCATTTTAGGGATCATTGTAATAGTGTATTGAGACTCTTCCCTGTTTCAAAAACCATAGCTCTTGGGAATGACATGCTCTGAATCTCTGTGCTAGTGGAAGCTTGTTCCCTGAAAGCTCGTACCCTGAAAATGCTTGCAGGGTAATCCAGACCGTCTTCTCGCCACCCAATCACCTCGTCAAAACACACCCTTCTTCAAGGCCCCGCTCAAATCCCTCCACCTCCAGGAAGCCTCACCACCATCCAGGGAAACCTCCTTCTTTAACCTTCCAGGCTCTTCTCTCTTCTGCCTCTTTTTATAGCTATTTGTGTTCATGTCTTTTCTCCCCTCATGCACTATAAATTCTTGGGACAGAGACCCCTCTCCAGAGGGCCAGGAAAATACTAAGTACTCCATAAACAACAAGTGAATAAATTTGAAAGACTATTTTTTTATTCTTTGCTTTAATACCAATAGTGTTTGTCTATATAATTAAGTCACTTATGGGCTTTCACCCAAATTGAAGGTTCTCAGATGGAAACACATTCTGTTTACGCATAATTGCCACATTCAGAAATTGGGAACATGACCACCCCTGCTGTCTCTAATATTAGATTTGATAGTTGCTTTGAGGGTTGGATTAAGGAATGTTCAAGTTCTAAAGATAACAATTTGTGTTTATTGAAGGCCTAGTGTGTGCCAAACACCAGCCTAAACGGTTTGTATACGTCTGTGATTTAATTCTCACAGAAACGCCATGAGATCAAAGCTATTTAGTGTCCTCATTTTACACCTGAAGAAACAGAGTCACTTGTGCAGGTTCAACTAGGTTGTACATGGAGGACTTAGGACTCCAACCCAGTCCCACCTGCGTCTCATACTCCTCACTTTAGGCAAAACTCTCTCCTCAGAAATAAAGGTATAAGATCTAACTCCTGATCTCCAACTCTCAGTTCCTTATTGCAAAACGAGTTCTCCATCAAATGGCTAACACTTATGAATATACATCTATATTGATAGGTATGAAAGAATGGCAGATGATGTTTAAGGGAGATATAAGAAGGAAATCTGTCATTTTATCACCTAACAAATACTATTGTTTTGGAGTACTCTTCTCCAGATCTTTTCCATATATACCTTTAAGGGTGGGGGAGGATCCTCAGACAATTTCATATGTCCTTTAAAAAAAAAGACTTATTTATTTATTTGGGGGGCACAGAGGGAGAGAAACCCAAGAAGACTCTGCACTGGGCATGGAGGAGCCCTACGAGGGGCATGGTCTCCTGACTCTGAGATCACCACTCTGAGATCACGACCTGAGCCGAAACTAAGAGTCCGACGCTCAACCGTCTGCATCACCCAGCCCCCCAAGCTGTGTATGTGCTTTTAAGCAGAGGAGTCTGTTTAGTGGTAAAGACCAGAGTGGCACCAAAGACAAACATCAGTTCTCCTGCAGCTTTGCCTGGGGCTCATCTTGCATCAGATGGAAACCTGGGGATAGGACACAGATAAAGTGTAATTAACAGAGAGTTGATTTCCGGCACACTCAAAGAGAGCCAACATGTAGCACAGAACTCCTGGGTGAGAAGAGGCAGAGTATCATATGTCTCTAGCTGCTGAATGTGTAGCAAAAAATGTAATTTACTAAGAAATGTTGAACTTCAGCTGCAATCTTAATTTCTTTAAAAATTTTGTTTTATTTGAGCAGAGGTGACATGCAATGTTACATTAGTTTCAGGTGTACAACATAGTGATTCAACTTCTCTATACATTATGCTATGCTCACGACAAATGTTACCACACAACCCTACTTCAATACCATTAACTATATTCCCTTTGCCATGCTTTTTATTTCAAAGACTTACTGACTCCATACTTGGGCCCCTGTATCTCCCACTCCTCCTCACTCATTTTGCCCATCCTCCACTCTCCTCCTCTCTGACATTCGTCAGTTTGTTCTCTGTACTTATAGGTCAGGTTCTACTTTTTGTTTATTCGTTTGTTTTGTTTTTTACATTCCACACATGAGTGAAACCACATGGCATTTGTTTTTCTTGGTATGACTTATTTCACTTAGTATAATACACTCTAGGTCCATCCATGGCATCACAAATGGCACAGTTTCATCCTTTTATATGGCTTCGTAATGTTCCTGTATAAATCTGTGTGTGTGTGTGTATATGTGTGTGTGCACGCGCGCGCCACATCTTTTTAAGTTTGTCTACCAGTGGATTACCTGGGTTACTTCCATATCTTGGCTATGGTAAATATTGCTGCAAGAAACGCAGGGGTGCATATATCTGTTCAAATTGGTGTTTTTGTTTTCTTGGAGTAAATATCCAGTAGTAGAATTACTGAATCATATGATATTTCTATTTTTAATTTTTTGAGGAAACTCCGTGCTATTTTCTACAGTGGCTGTACCAATTTACATTCCCACAAACAGTGCACAAGGGTTCTTTTTTCTCCACATCCCCACCAAAAATGTTATTTCTTGTCTTTTTGATGCATTCATAATTCTTAATTGTTCAGTTATTGGAAATCCATTTTTCTGGGAGAGACACCAGGCAAACATTTGTTGTCCTCCTCTTTCCCCCCACTTCCCCTTCTCTCCCCTCTGCTGTCTCTCTCTCTCTCTCCCTCTGGTAGGCAGACTAATGGTCTCTAAAAATGCTCATACCTGAGTCCCTGGAACCTGTGAATATGTTACGTTACATGGCAAATTTGCACTGTGATTAAGGATATACACCTTGATACAGGGAGATTATCCTGGATTATCCAGATGAACCCAACCTAATCACATGAATCCTTAATAGGAGAGAAACCTTGCCAACTGTGGTCTTGACTATGGAAGAACGGTCAGAGAGAGAACAAGTGAGGTGGCAGCTGAGAAAGTCATAACCTGTCATCCCTGGCTTTGAAGATAGAGGAAAGGAGCTATAAGCCAAGAAATGGGGGCAGCCTCTAGAATCTGGAAAAGGCAAGGAAATAGATTCTCCCCTAGATCCTCTAGAAAGGCTAACACTGCTTTTAACTCAGTGAGACCCATGTAAAATTTCTAATCCACAGAAATGTAAGATAATACAGTTATGCTGTTTCAAATCATTACGTTTGTGGTAATTTGTTACAGAAGAAGTAGAAAACTAATTCTATTTTTTCCCCTGCCCTCTCTCCCTCTTCCTCTTTCTTCTTTCTCCCTCTGTTAATCGTGTCCTTATTGACTAGTGTGTGTGACTATGCTTGATTCTTCAGTCCTTTGTATACCCTTGAATTCCTCAAAGACTACCTTTCCAGGGACAGTCACTGCAGTACCTTCCCTGCACTTCAGCCTCCAGATTCTCAAGTCCACTCATCTCAAAAAGAAAATCAGTAAAGAAACAGCAACTCTAGGTGTTACTCTCTGCACTGGCCAATGGGACTGATGACAGAAATCTTGTCTGTCTTATTTATTGCTGAATCCCCAACACCTAGAACAGTGTTTGGTACACAGTAGTAATAAACATTTCTTGCTTGATTACTTGATTGATGAATTTAATTTAGAAACTTGTATCTTTTCCCCAAGCCATGTGCTGGAGCCATTTGCTACTATTGACTCTCTGAGCATCATTATGACCCTGCCTTCCTCCAAGGAGAAGGGTGAATGCAATGGGTCCACTGGGGTGGAACTGAGTTTGGAACTGACCCTGAAGTAGCTCACCTTGGTCCATGAGGACTTTGTGTAAGTAGAGCTGACGCTGTACCTATCGAGTCTACTATTTGCAGCACTCTGTGCTATGGTCTAAGGACACAAAGATAAATAGGACACAGTCACTGCCATCTCAACAGTGACAACCTAGGAATGGCTGTTGACTGCTTTACAATATGATGGACACTTTTTTTTTTAAAGATTTTATTTTTGGGCCCCTGGGTGGCTTAGTTGTTGGGTGTCTGCCTTCGGCTTGGGTCATGATCCCAGGGTCATGGGATCGAGGCCCATATCGGGCTCTCTGCTCAGCAGGAAGCCTGCTTCTCCCTCTCCCACTCCCCCTGCTTGTGTTCCTGCTCTCGCTGTCTCTCTCTGTCTGTCAAATAAATAAATAATCTTAAAAAAAAAAAAAGATTTTATTTTTAAGTAATCTCTACACCCAACTCGGGGCTTGAACTCACAACCCTGAGATCAAGCAAGAGTCACATGTTCCACCAACCGAGCCAGCCAGGCAGCCCTGATGGAAACTGTTTCACACACAATGATCTCATTTAAATCTTAGAACAACGATCCAGAGAAGTTGGTATCGTCAGTCTCATTAGTAGATGAGGAAACCAAGCCTGCAAAGTTAAAGAACTTCTACAAATGGCAAGTAGGTGGTATACGCCAGGCTTGGAATCCAGGTCCATCTGGCTCCAAAAGTATGTAATAAACTATTCACATTGTAGAATGGCTTACAGTTAACAAAGCACCTTTATCATACATTATCTTACTGCTTCCAACAAATTTACTATACTCATTTTACCAGGGAAAACTCAAATTCAACTTACTTGCCCAAATCGGAAAGTTCCTTAGGGACAGAAACAGAACTGAACCCAAATCGTCTGACTCTAGATCCTATTCCCTTTCCACTCTTCCCTGTTTGTATTAAACTCTAAATTCTGCACACAGCCCCACCTGCTATCTAAGAGAGTGTGATGTGAGACCCTGATGAAGACACGTGTGAGAAGACAGAGGGAGGCAAACGGTACTGGTAAAGTTGAAGCTCACGTCAGGTGAAAACTGGTTTGTTAGAGTTGTGTTTACTCTTGCGCTCTGTGTTATAATCACTTGTTTGATCTGGAGCCAGCAGTGTCGTAACTATCCTCAAATGTTATGCGGGGTATATCTCGCACATTTCTTACATTTGGAACAAGCCCCACTTTGTTCAACATTTTGACGTTTTAATGGTGCTCATCAAACCTCATGGTCTAGCCAGTCACTTTTACAATAGAAAAGACAGGTCCCTGACTAATCATGATGCTGCAAGCTCTTCTTCCCTTCCAGTAAGCCCTCTTTGGCCTCCGGGGATTGCACAAACATCAAATCAGACCCGGGTCAAGAGAGATTTGATGCTTATCAGGGTTACTTAAGATTGGTGGGGATAAGAGCAGGTGTCTATGAAAATCTCTTAAGGGTAGTAATCAGTCTCTTTACTCATTTATGTATCTTTTGTATTATCTATGCCTGGTCCGTAGCATCCACTGAGCAAGTGAATGAATGAAAGCTCCAAAAATACCAACAGGGTAAGACTCTGTAAAAGAACTCAGGAGCACTGAAAGCAGAAAGGAAGCCAGTGCAGAGAGCTGATGGAGGAGATTATATAGGACCACGGGATGTGGCTTGCCACTGACCATGAGTTATGCCCTGAACTAATCACCAGCAAGTGTGACGACTAAACTTAACATTTCATATAGTGGACTATACAGATCTACTTCTGCCACTAGAAATGTGGCCTTTGGCAAGTTTCTATTCTAATGTGTAAAATACAGGATCAAGGCGGGGCTGGGGAACAGTTAACATCCAAAGTTTTTCCAGAGCTTCTCCCAGAATGTTGGGACCCTTCACCAAAAGGTCCTATTCCAGCCTCTTTCTCCGGTGGTCTCCCATGCCCCAGCTTGCTGTGCCCACCACGTTCATGTGTACCACCTCGAAGTAGTCTCCATGGTAGAGCTTCTGCCCAGAATCCCCACTTTGCCACCCCACCCCTCAGCTCTCCAAAGATATCTCCCTTCCTTTCATCATCCAAGCAGCCAACAAAAGTGCTGATGTTAATCAGTGAAGTACTAATATACTTTGCCTGAAAATAATCCTTCGATTATTAAGTTTAAAATGCACTTTTCTGGGTCTACCCAAATCTCAGAAAGGGCCCTAGAATTTTCCAACACCCCCAGAAAATTCTGTTGTAGGTGATCCAAAGACCACTTCTTGAGATGAAGTGGTCTAGATTTTGACTCTAGACCAGTGGTTCTTAACCTGGCAGTTTATGGATTCCCAAGGGACCTGAGGATATTACTCAGGGGATCTATGAACTTGGAAGTGGAAAAATATACCTTTATTTTTTATTAGTTCCAACTGTAACTTAGTATTTCCTTTAGTTTTTTGTTTTGTTTTGTTTTTTGTTTTTAGCATTTCCTTTAGTTTTGAATGTAGGTATTACACTCAGTAGTATTAGTAGTACCTGTGACTTTGTCGCCAATAGAAATCCTTCATATTGTCACAGCATATTACTGCTGCTGCAGACACCTTGAATTTCATTTATATTCATCACGACTTTGAATTATATGGTTGTTGTTAGACTTGCCACTAGCTTCTGTTATTTAGTCAATTAATAAAGAAGCACATATATTACTATAGCATTATTTTTTTAAAAAACATTTTGATAACTGGGGCTCCTGGGTGGCATAGTTTCTTGAGTATCTGACTTTTGGTTCTGGCTCTGGCCGTGATCTTGGGAGTGTGAAATGGAGCTCTGCAATGGGCTCCAAGCTCAGTGCGGAGTCTGCTTGAGACTCTCTTTCTCCCTTTGACGCTCCCCCCACGTTCTCTCTTTCTCTCTCACTCTCTCTAAAACAAATAAGTAAATCTTTTTTTTAAAAAAATATTTTGATAACTATATCTTAATATCATTGTGTGTATTTTATTTTAAGCATTTAAAATATTATTCTGAGAGGGGGATTTACAGGCTTCACCAGACCAACTTTTGTCAAGGTTGTCAAAGGGGCCCTTGGTACAGGAAAAAAAAATGGTTAAAAGACCCTGCTTTAGGTAGAGCCAGTTACACTAAGGGACCAAAACTAATTTCTATCGCCCTTCTGCTCCCTGATTTTTCTCTATTGCCCCTTCCCCAAAGCCAACTCATTAGCCAGTTGGAGGATCTCACAAGAATTACCGAATTCTCAGGGCTAAAGAAGGACCGGCCTCCCCGCTCGGACTACGTCCTGAAAGTGACCTTGGCAAAGCTTAGGAAAGTCTGGGTTCTACCAAAGTTTCCCTCGGCCTGGAGAATTTGTTTATCTCTTTGTTTTGTCAATCAGTCAGAGCCACCTTTCCTAGTTCAAAATCCTCTGTTTAGTCAGTATAAATATTGACTTGAGGGGGTAAGAAAGCCACACTCTAGATGAGCAGAAACTTCCCAGAACAGGTCATGAGATGCAACAGAAAGAGAATCTCAAGCAGAGAAGCACTGTCTCCCGTGCTGTGTGCCAGCACCATCAACCTGACTCAATTTCATATACTGGCCGGCCCAAGAGTAAATAAGGAGGGTATTTCCTTTTGGAAAGAGAAGCAAAAGCAAGAGCATACCAGCTGGCAAACTGAGTGCCCTAGGTCACAGGGTGTCTGGCCAGTGCCCACCAGTTATAATTCTCCTGTGTTTTATAGACTCCTAAGTAGCTGCTGAAAGCACTATCCAGTTTACAAATGAGAAAGGAGCCTAAAACACAAGCATTCTGGCCCCTGGCACTGTCTACACTGGTTGCTCTCTAAGAGCTGCCGGGGACCTGCGGAGTTTATCTGTCCCTCCACCGCCTGAAAGGAATCAGCATTCCTGGGGTTGTGGCTTAAAGAAAATTAATGACTGGGCTAGACGCGTCCTGGGGACTCCCTACCCTTGAAGTCCTAACACCCAGGGCGGGATTTCTAGGTTAGGGGGAATGCCCTAGCTCCTGGCTTTGGTCAAGACTGGGATTTCTTAGAAGGTTGGGGGGCCAATCAGTGGCCATAAATCTTGGAGAACCTTCGCCGTTTTACAAGGGAGTTGGCGGGGGCTGCTCTTCTCCCTCTCGCCGTCTATTTACAACGCCAAAATCTCCGTGTTAATGGACCTGGGATAATGGTGTTTACTTTACCGCGATAAAGCGCTCAGCTCCCTGGGGGAGCGGCTGTAAAATGTCCTGGAGGTAGAGGGGAAGGGGGGCGCCGTAAAAGCGGGCGCTGGAAGGGGCGAGGCACCGGCTTCACTTCCAGGCGGGCTCTCGCCCTGCACCCGCTAGGCCCGCCTGAGCAGCCCAGGCCTCGCGGGTGAGGACGGTTCCCACATAAATCACCAGCGCCAGAGTCTCGGGAAAAGGCGCATTTTTCATTGCTGGCTGCAGGGCAACTCCCGACAGCGAACGAGAAACAGAAGTTCTCTTTAGATAAACCGTTTACCGGAGCGCGCGCCCTGGCAGCGCGGCCCACAGAGCACAGCGCAACGGGGTCCTGGCGCTGCGCCCCCAGCAGCCCAGTACCTTGCAGAGGCCCCCAAGAAAACCCGGATCCTCCAAGGGCGGGCCCCACGTCTTCCCAGCGGAGGAGAGAACGTGAGAGCCAAGAGGGAAGGAAAAGGAGAACTTCGGGGTGTGGGGAGACTGAAGAAGTGGTGCACCCAAAGACTCCGCATTGACCAGCTGTGTGATCTTGAGCAAGTGACTTTACTTCTCCGTACTCCGGAATCTTCTGTTATACAACGGATGTAAGAAGTACTACCTTCCTAGTCTATGTCCAGAATTAAGAAATTACATCGAACTATTTGTATAACCTGTAAAGCCAAAATGATTAAATGTCCATGGGTGAGCCTGGGGGGTTCCGAGAAGCCCCTGAAATTGTTGACGGAGGGCTGCATATGGCCATGCGCATTCTTCCTTGGAGAGGGTCCACATCTTACATCAAGTCGCAAACAAGGGCTCCGACCCCAAAAGGTGAACGACTAGCGCACCAGTCCTGGAGTGTGCCGCATGTTAGCGTTCTAGCTCCGCTGGCTGTGAGACCTTGCCCAAATTACCTAAACCTCCAGTTTCCTCCTCTGTAAAATGGGATAATAGTTCCTAGGATCGTCGGGGAGGATACAAATGCTTGGCATGGTGTCTGGCACATAGTAAATGCTGACTAAATGTTAGATATTTTCACGCATCCACCCTGGCCCTGTAGTAAAGACGTTTGGCTCTGAAGCCAGGAATTCCAGGCCTAGTCTGTTCAAGCTGAGGGCTGCCAGATCTTCAAAACCTTCCCTGGTCCTGAGCGCCAGCGAGCGGGCCACTTGCCTGCTCTCCGATGGCGGCCCCTGCACCGCGCGGGGTGGGCGCGCAGGCCGTGTTTTGCCCCCCAGTGCTCAGCCGGCGTGCGGGTGCGCCCCTGGGCCCGGGTGCGGGGGAGCCTCTCCAGTTTGGGGAGCTGCGCGCTTGCTGGGCGGCCCCCTTTGAAGGCAGCTCTAACCCTGCCGGCCGCCAGGCGCCCGGGGCTCAGCCATAATCCGGATTTGGAGGCCGAAGCACTCAGCGGGCGGCCACCGGCAGGGGGAATCAAAGCGGCCGCCGTCCTGGTAGCTCCAAGTCTTGTTTACTTGTTGACGGGTGCGCACCCAAGCGGGACGACCTCGAGTTTTGATTCAGCCTTGAGAGAAGAGAGCACCCCCCTCCGCGTTCCCCCCTGCTCCCCCCTATACACACACCCCGTGAGCAGGCACCTCCAGCCTCCACCCCACCGGAGGCCGAAGCTTCCTATCGCGAGCAGACACGTTTCCTTCCCTCCTAAGGTCAGAGGTCGAGCCCAGGAGGGGCCTGCGCCCTCTTCCCTCGAGGCCCACCCCGCGCGGCGGCCGGGCCTGGAGCCCCGTTTCCAGCCGCGCCTTCTTCCCCCGCACCCCCGCCCCAGCTCGCCATCCATTAGTGTAATCCGCTGTCCAAACACTGCGGCCCGGACGGCCAGACGTTGGTGTAAACAGACCCGGGGGGACAATTCAAACGATATAAATAAAATAACCATTAATAGCGAAAATTGTTCGATGAGCAGGAGGCCGAGAACCCAGGACTCCCGTCTCGCTCGGGTTTGTGTACACAGCGTGGACACCACGCATCTGTCAGGTAAACCGGAGGTCCTTGTCCCCGCCAAAATCTAAATCCAGCGCAGGTGAGGTCCCCGCAGGCGCGTCAATGGCCACCCGGCTCCTGACACGCACAGGCCTCGACACGCACGCGGGCCCGGGACAGACGCACACACGCCCAGAGCGCACTGTCGCTGGGGCTCGAGTTAACGTAACCGCCAGAGCCCGGCCCCAAACACAGCGCGACCGGGCTCAACCCGGCTCTTCTCCAAAAATTCGCGCGCCGAAGTGTCCAGCCACGGCCCCCGGGCGCCACGCGGCCCCATCCGAGGCCTCGTGCACTGGGGGACGCAGAGCTCACACCCAGAAACGGAAAGAGTCAGCCTCCGCTAGTCCCGGGGTCAATAATAATAAACTAACAGTTATTGAGCTGGGCACTGCGCTAAGTGCTTCGCAGAGGTAATCTCCTCTAATCCTCAGAGCGACCTAAGAGGTAGGTACTTCTAATATTCCCAGTTCTCCAAGCCGGGAAAGCAGGGCTTGGCGTTAAGTTCACCCAGAGACAGAGTGGAGACAGGGTTTGAACCCACCACTCTTCTCCAGGAAGCCAACCGTGCACACCCCGGAGGTGGGCACTTGCTCAGATTCCGACGTGCCTGGCTCCAGCGCGTCCCTGGCCCCACCGGGATGCCGTGATTTTCCAGTGGGAAGTTGCTACTTCTGCAGAGGGCGTGTACAGAGTGGTCTGAGATGTGAGGGCAGAGAAGGAAGGGAGATGCCTGGAAAGCCCGGTGGCCTGTTCTGGGAGCCCAGGAGTTGGTGGCTCCAAGCACTCCCAGAGGACGAGCACGCCTGGGCCAGGCCAGGGAGGAGCTGCTCCCAGACCCCCAGACCGGGGCCTCCAGGCTAGGGAGTCAGCTCAAGCAGAATTTCTCCTTGAGGCCAGGCGGTGGTGAAGTCCAGGTTCCTGGAGCTGGGCTGGAGTAGGGCACTCTCTCCAGCCCACCCAAGCCTTGGAGTCTTAGAATGGCATCTAGCTCACAGGCCCGGCAGTCTTGCATCCACCTCTTACCAGCTCTGTGACCTTGGGCAAGTCATTTCATCTTTGTGAACCTCAATTTCCATGGCTCTAAAATAAGGGGGAGAAATAACAATATCTGCCCCATGAGGGTCTTGTAACAACAGGAAATAGATCACGCACGTGGAAGGCTTTGTTCACCCGCAGGAGGGTTGTTATTATCGTGATTAATATGAACTCCATGCCAGGTGCCTCAGAAGGCAGAGCGGAGGGCTGGCAGCCCCTCTTCTTTTTGAAGAGAAAGCAAAGAAGGACAGAGATGGGGAGAAAGGAAGCAGCTCTGGGGGGTGCTGATAGGGAGAAGAGGAGAGGGGGCTCCAGGCAGCTCAGCCCCACCACCAAGGCGTGCTTATCTTCAAGGCAGCTTCCATTCGATTCCAGGGCCTGGGGGCTGGAGACGACTTCCTGGGTCTTGCGGGAAGATTTGTGCTGGGGGTGGGCTGTCCACTACCCAGCAGGAATTCACAAAAGCAAAGAGAACAGTGCCTGGGCAATCAGTCTCTGTCTGGTGCACAGCCTGGTGCCGCTGGGGCTGCCCAGGGAAGGGAGAGGAACAAAGAGAGGGAGCTCCGTGTGAAAGGCAAGAAACTTAACCTTGGGAAAGTCAGTTACCTTACCTCTCAAGAGCCTCAGTTTCCTACTCTATATAATGGTGACATTAACAGGGCCATAGACAAGACCTGTTGCAAGAAACAGAAACAATAGCCAGGATGGACACTTAGAAGAGTTTACAACAGGCCTGGTGCCAGTCTCCCCTCTTCATACCCAAGACTCTCCCAGCCCCACCAAGGCAGCTTGCCCACATTCTGACAGTTTATGTGTGAGTTGGTGAGTGAGGAGGCTCTTAATCACTGAGCCTTACTATGTGCTTGTAGGAAAGCCCTGAACGGTAGCTGATGTTATCTATAGGACCATTGCTTACGAGAGGATTATTGTGGTTACTGTAAGCAGCAGTATTCTTCTACAGTTACTGCTGCTCCCTCCCAATCCTGAGAGGTAGTAATCACTAACTCTTCTGTCCAGACGAGGAAACAGGCTCAGAGAGGATAAGGGACTTGCTTGAAGTCACACAGCAGATCTGGGACAGAGTGAAAAGATTAGAAACCAAGCAATTTCGAAGGCCAGATGTTCTCCCATCCCAGAAGGGAAAAGGAGAGAAGCACGAGCACAGGGCACTGGGTTGAGGCCGGGTGGGAGAGGGACGCCCACCCCAGCTGGGGTAGGGCCTGGGCAGCTGATTTATTTACATTCCTGTGTGGACACCAATTGGCCAGATCTTTATCTAAACATGATAACAATGACATGAGTCTTTGGGGATTTGTTTACCGCTGCTAAAAATGATGCATTTGTGGGAGCGGGAAGCTCAGTCTGGGTGTGGGATTTGTTTGCTGCAGCTCTAGAGGGTGAGGAGGGGGAGTGGGGAGGCTAAGAGGAGGCTGCTGAGTATATCCTAAAACTCCAATGATTAAGAGAACTGGTGTCCTTGTTTGGGGACATAAAAAACCACACACACACACATACATACACACAAAATTTGATTGATAGTTTAATAATGCTTCCCCCACCCCGCCCCGCCAAGTAAGAAAAAGGAGTGCCTGGGAATCCAGCTCCCTGATCTCCGCTCAGTGGAGAGGTTCAGAGCCTCCCTCCTTAGATAACAACTGCCCTGTGTGTCCCCCTTCAAATTTACTACATGGCTCTCCATGCTCAGAGCTCTGTAAGTGCTTTCCTTCCCTCATTTCTTTAATTCTACTGCAGGCCTATAAAGTCCAAGACATTATTACCTCCTTTTGTAGATGAGGAAACTGCTGCTAACAAGGTTGAGGGACTGGCTCGAGGACGACGAAATGACGGGATAGGGTCCAAACTCCAGGGTCACTGCTTTGGCTCAAGACAGACACAGGAGGTGTGATCACGATTTAGAGAAAGCCACGTCTCCCCCGCCCCCCACGGCCCACCCCAAACCCAGCCTCCTTCACTCTATGGGCTCTCCCTGCAGAAGACCGAGTCCTAGGCACCATCTCTTACCCCAGCATGCTTGTGAGGTTTGCGTGCCTCCTATTATAACGGGGGAGGAGCAGGTAAAGTTTTTAAAAGTCTAAATTACGGAATAATTTTAGTGTGGTTTTATTACTTTCACGAATACACACGGTCATTACAACTCTCGTAATAGAACCTATGCCCTCTTCTCTGACTGCAGTGGTCCCTGTGGGGCCGCTTTACAAGACTAATTGTAATGATCCCATAAATTGCCTGTATGGAAAGAGTGCATCTCATAGTCATGGAAGCTAGTTTTATTCTTAGACCATATAAACATATCTCTCCAAATCTCATGTCACTACCGGCAATCACATTATCGTGGGGAGAAAAAAAAGAAGGGAGAGGGAGAGATTCAGAATGAGTGTTGGCTCAGCCCCTCTGTTTTGCCCAGTCCTCCTATTTTGTCTGAAAGAGCAGAGCCCTAATGTGGAGTCTACATTTGTGGGCACAGTCCTGAGAGCCTCCTTCCCCATGCCCATCCACACATGTGCACACTGATGTGTTCACACAAGAAAGCACTTTCCTTTTCATCCAAGGAGAAACCGAAGTCCATCGAAACATATCCAACAGGTCTGTGTCCATCTGTTGGAAACCCGTATTTATCAGAGTGATGGAACTGTCATCAACCTCAGAAACGTGCTTGCAGATGGGATGGAAAAGGGTAGAGGTGGCCGGCTGACTACCACGCAGCTGGGGAGCCTGACTCACAGGGGAGAAGGCCCCAGACCCTGTCTCGTCTCCGGAGGCGAATGACTCAGTAGCCCCACTGGCCCCATACCCAGTAGGTAGGAAGAGGGTAAGAGATTATAGGTGGGCTGAGAACTGCTACAGAGTGCTCAGTCCTTGCCCCTGCTGGCCGATATGAGCCAGGACCCCATTCTCCTCTCCCAGATTTGGCCCCTGCATTGTAAGGCAGTCCCTGAAATACATCCCAGCTGGGGTGATCTCAAGGTCCCTAATCTAAAGTGGGGCTGGCAGGAAAGCAACAGAAGGAAAGTTCAGTTCAGTTGGATAGTGCTCCTGTGAAGCGGTGGTGGGGTGGGGTTGGAGGGGGCCAGTCCTGATCTGGGAGCCCCGATCTGTGCTCTCGGAGGATGTCTGGGGCCCAGGCCTTACTGTTGCCTTCGGCTCTGCTGTGATCCTCTCCAGACTGCCACAATAGTAGGAAACGGAGGCCCCGCAGGATCTGCCTGGAGCGGGGATTTCCACAGGGAGGGTGGCCAAGTCTGCCACCTGGAGCCCCACAGACCCTCTGCAGAGGTTGCTCAGGGTTGGGGGGCTGCAGCAGGGTGCAAGGAGTGTTGGGCATCTTCAGGTGCAGCTCTTAGGTAGAGTGCGAGAGGGGGAGTAGAAAGGGGAGAGGGGTCTGGGACTCAGGAAAGAGGCCTTGCTCAACTAGTCTGACCCCATCCTGTGCAGCCCTAGGGTGCACATATCAAACACCTGCCAGGGACGAAAATGCGTGAGAGCTTCAGAGTGGAGGAGGGGTGGGGGTGGGGTGTGATGAGACAAGATAGGGGGAAAGGAAGAGAGAGTGAAGAAATAAGAGTGGAAAAGGTAGGGAGGGGTGGAGACGGAGTGAGAAAGGAGGCCCAGGATGGGAGGGGGAAGAGGTGAGGGAGAAGGGGGAGTTGAGGAAGGGAAGGGGTAGGGGAATTAGAGTTCGGCTAGTGTAAGAGGAAGGAGCCCAAAGGGAAAAGGGTTGGCTGCGAGGGGTGAGAGGGGGACTGCTATGGAAGTTCTGGGGTCCCAGGCTCCCAGGAGCTGCGGGGTTTCCGGATGGGGTGCCAGGAGCCTCAAGAGGTAAGAAGGTATTTCTCTCGGGTTGGCAGGAGTGCAGAGAGGTCGAGAGGAGTTCCAGAACCTACAGGCACGTCCAAAGCCAGAGGTGAGACCCCGCCTTCGTCTCTCAGGGGGGCTCCTCGCTAAGGTCCCGGGCTCTTGGCCCTCAGTTGGAGAGAAGTGTGCCTGGGACAAAGCCCAGCACTCCGGGCCCAACCCGCATGGACAAAGTGCTGGGGCCCGGCGACAGGGTGCCCACGCGGAGTGAGGCCTGACAACCTTACAGTCCCCGCAGCCTTGATGCTGCAGCTGAACTCTTGACCTCCGATCTGACACACCGGAGTCCACACAGGGCAAAACTGGGAAACCCAGAGGCCCAGAGTTGTGGACCTGGGCCTGGCTCCTCAGGCGAGTCGTGCCTTCGCTCCCTGTGGCTGTGCACCCTGGTGCGCTGTGGCTGCCCAGGGAGGCCTTGGTCCTTTCCAGGTCAGGTCCTTGGCTGGTTCCGAGCAAGGCCAGCACCGGCCACCCCCCGCTCCCCCCCCTCAACATTCCTGCCGAGTCAGACAAGCTGGAACTGTCACCAGAGCGGTGGGAATTGTTGGGTACCCGCCCCCAGCTTCAAGAAACCAAGGGCAAGCGGGCAACTAGGCCAGCAGACCTGGACTCCCACTGATGGAGCAAAGGTTCCCCATAGATCTTGGGAATCACTCTCCCCAGTGCGGACCAAAGACCGGGACCTCAAGGCTGGACACACTGAAGGCGGGAAAAGACTTTTCTTAAGCCACAAGAATCTGGCAAAAGTTTCTTTCCAAATGAGAAAAGTCTTTTCCTTCTCAAATGATTTTAAGTTATTCACTCTAAGTGACCCCCAGTGAGATCTGCGTAAAGATTTCTATGTCCTAGGAAGCCAGAGTCTGTGGCTTGCGGTTGAGAGCAGACAGGACTGGGAAGATCGTACTGGAAAGAGTTACGAAGAATCTTGGCTTCTTGGAACATGATAACCACATTCCCCCGCCCATCCACCCTTACTGCTCAGAGATCCTCACGGAGCAGGCAGGCGCTCTGGTTTAAAAGAATTAATCTGCCAAAGACTGCAGCCGCTCTTCTGAAGTCAGATTATATTTTAAAAGGTCTATAGACATTGAAACTTCGCTACAGGAAGTTAAACTCACACTAAAAAAAATTATAAAAGTTAAGGAATGCATCTAGAATTCCAATTTAATCCCCAAGTTAAAACTGTTCAGTGCACTCCCAAATAGCACACGCAGATAGCACAAATAAATGTCTGCTTAGGCATCCTTTATGTAAGTATTCTTGTTTTTAAAAAATACTGAATTTTCATTTGACAAAGTTAGGCTTTCCTGTGTGTTTTATCAGCAGAATAGAACTGGTTTTGTTGACTAAAGCTGTATTTACATTGTATTTACATTATCCTGAAATTTTTTGGAGTGGGGCAGATACACATAAGATAGATACAGAAGGTCCTCTCCTTGAGAAATCGAAACTTCCTCAGTAAGGGCCTGCAATTTACAAAAAACTACTTGCATTATTGAACTTGGACTGATTTTCTCCCAGGGAAGGGAAGTGGTGGGTTATTTAGAAAACTCCATTCCAAATACAATCTGGGGGAAATCTGACATTTATACAAACACATGCAAAAAAAAAAAAAAAAGCTAAAATGCTCAAAACTCCATTTTAAAATCTCTCTTACGAAATTATCAAAACTTGGAAAAAATTCCTTTCAAGGAATGAGATGATTTTAATGCTTTCTGGGACTGACCTACCTACTTGACATTTCTTTAAAAGTAGAAAAAGTATTTATCCTTTTCATAAAATACTATTGCCTCTAGATTGCTCAAAAAATTTGGAGAGCTTTCCAATATCCTTCAACTAAAAAAGCAAACCAAAACACAGACTTATACACCACCACCAACAACAACAAAATAACAGGAACCTATTTAGTGCTACTGCCAAAGAAGAAATGTCTTTTTTTTTTGTAAAATGCCATTGAATGACATTTCTAGAAGAGCAGTAAAAAATGAAACATCCAATGAAAAAATTTTATCTACAATGTTCTATAGTTTTGGCTACCTGTGTTCATCGTGGGATTATTTCTCATAGTTTAACAGACAATTACTTCTGGCTGTGGTGCTACACTTAGATTAGAAGCCATGATAACTTTTAACATTTTTGTGAGTGTGGTTACACAATTAAATGGTTATTTGAATAGTTGGAGGGTAATAACATAAGCAGTGGCACGTATAGCGAAAGTGATCGGTATATGCCTGTATTTCTATGTGTATTAATTAAGCAATTTTTGTGTAGAGAATAGTAACTTATAGGAACACTTTATAGTTTTCAAAAAATAATCACATTTTAATTTGATAATAAATTGCAATGGTTAGCACGGAGCTTTTCTCCAAAAAAGATATAATTTTATATCACTTATGCATCTATATAGCATTCCCCTCTCATAGAATTTGCCATCATTTTACTATGATCTTTGATCATACATGGGAGGAGGGGGATTTGCATAAATGTGTACTGTAACAAAATCGTAGGTACGCAGGCAGATACATTCGATTAAAATAACATCAACCGCTTCCTTGGTTGCAGCGATATCTACTTTATCTGACAGTAATTAGCTAAACTGACTGGAACGAAAATCTATTATTAGTCCAGCACAACTCCAGGATTTCAAAGATCCTCTTTTCAGACAAGGGAATGCAAATGCCCCAGAACGCGATCGTAACTGGATACGCGCGTCGGGACCAGATTCCACATTCTGATAAGCGGCTCCCGAGAACCCGGCTGCTGCAGTGTCACTACCGCCCTGGCATTGTCCTCCCGGACACCGCAGCGCAGCTGGCCGCGCACACGCTCATCACCGTCCAGGCTGCGCACGCGGCAAAGGCAGGCTGCCTCGATGCGATTGACCTGGTGGGCATCCTTGGTAAGAAACTCCGGGGCAGCGGAACCAAGACGGACCGAAGGGAGCCTGAACCACCCGGAGAAGGGCCACTGGAGGCGACCAAAGCCCCAGCTCGGGTCACAAGGCCAAGATCTGCTCTAGGTAGCGGGCAGAAGTCTTCCGTCCACTAGATCGGCCCTGCGCAGGGTTAGGGGTGAGAAGAGAAAGGGGGGCTAGGGCCCGCTAGACCCCTGTGCTGCCCACGCTCCGGACCCTCACCGGCCTCCAGCCCGTCGGGCCTGAACTACGTCCCTGGGGGGCCTGCAGAGGAGCGACCCGGTCAGAAGCTGCAGGAGAGAACCTCTCAAGCCTGGCGCAAGGGTACCCGGCGGGGTAGTGGTGGCAGTGGGTTTGGGGAAGAGCGGACCGCGCGGGCCTGCGACTGGGGAGCAGGCAGCCTTCTTCGTACTCAGTGAGGAGGCAACCTGGTGCGCTCCCGGCAGCAGCAGCGGGTGTGTGTTCCCAGCGCCCCTGGCCGCGGGTTCTAAGATAAACCCCATCTTGGGGATGGACTTAGAGAAGGCCTAAGAATGAAGTGCTGCAGAGAAGCAAGAGAATGTAGCAAAGAGAAATGCAACCTTTGGTTGGAAACTAGGGAGAGAGAGTTTCCGTAGCTTTTGTCTTTTACCTTTTTTTCCCTCTTAAAATCACTCAAAGCAACAAACAAACAAAAAGAACACCACCCAAAGAGGTGGAAAAAATTGGGAACCAGAAACATTCTCCGGGATGGTCTAGCTCAGGGGGGATGGGAGTGGAGGAGTGGGTCTGAAGCGCAGCTTCCTTCTTTTAGGCTAGCCTGCCAATGCGACGCACACCCACTAGGACCCCCACCCCACAGGGCCGCGCACTCACCCCCACCTCTCTCTGGATCTTTTGCGCCCGAGGGGTTTCGATCCGCTGCAAAACCAGGTGCCTTCTTCTCTCTGCAGCCCCTGGCCTGGTTTGGAGACGCCGGCCCCGCCTGGGACGTCAATAGTCTCAATGCCGAGAAGACAGGCACCCGGCGCCCCTGCGGCTGAAGAATGGGTGTACCAGCGCAAGGCCCTGCCCACAGAGGGTCTCCCCCACCACCCGCCGGTCGCCGCCACCCTAAGTACTCCCGGGTGCACGTGGCCCGCGCGGCATCCCAGCTCCCCGGGCGGCCTCAGGGGCTGACTCCCCGCACCATTTCCGCTCCCTCCTGAACAGCCCCGCCTCTCTCCCCTCCCGCCTTTCTCTCCTTGGCCTTGGGCACCCACAACTCCCCGCAGGGCAGCTCTCCACTCTTGCCCCCACTCCATCCCGTGGGTGCCGCGCCCGGGGGCGTTGTCCACAGTCCCTGCACCTTCCAGCTTCCCCTGCCAGCTGAGGCCGGTCTCCCCCAGCTCCACCATCTTGGCCGCCAAAAAAAAATGCTTGGGGCGGCCAGGGGCGGATGTCGGGCGCCTCGGTTAGGCTGGAACCGGTCTCTGTATTTTTCAAGGCCAGTGCTGCGCCTGGGTCTTTCTGTGGGCCTCAGGGTAACGACCGCTGCTCCTCACTAGGCGAGGCGTGGTGGCTGGCGAACGCCTACTATGCGGAAGATGATCCCCAGCAATGCAGAGCTCCCAGAACGTCAGTCAGGGGACCCCACAGCTTCGCCCAGAAAACACCCCGGGGCCGCACGAGGGCGCCACACATGGGTTGGAGAAATTAGAAAGACACCTTTCTAAAGGTAAAGGAGGGTAAAGGCCTAGATCCAGGGGCCCCGTTTCAATATGCAGAGAAGGAGGTCTCCATGGCTGGCTCGCCTCCCTGTGACAGATACTGCTCTCAAGGCCATACGAGGCTACCCAATGTGTGCAGCACTCCAGCCACACCATCACGGATGCAGTCAACAAGCACTGATGCAGAATGGTGGGAGTTGTGGTGTACTGAGCACCTCATGAGTGTGGGGCCCTGCACTGAGCTCCGGGCATGTTTTGTCCTTTATCCCTGGCAACAACCCCTGAAGAAGTATTACGGGTTCCGTTTTGTAGACAAAGAAACTGCGGCTTAGAAATGACCAAGGGCACACACCGACTAGGTCAGGATTCGAACCAAGACCTGTCAACCAACCAAGTTCAGTAACAACTCCATCCTCCTCTCTCTCACATACCTTAGTGCGGCAGCTGCAAGAGCTACAAGGACAAATGCAACCGGGACCCTGCCCCCGGGGGTCATAGTTTACCCTGGGCGACCAGGCCAGCAATATCTAGTACTAGGTGGGAAGTGATAAGTGACACGAATGTCCTTTACTAACATGCGCAGCAAGGTCAGATGCAGGAGAGATGACTTCCGGCTAGACGATCAGGGAGCGCTTCCTTTTGGAGGTAGCATTTGAGCAGAGCCTTGGAGAACAGCTTTCCACTCATGGAGACAAGGGCAGGAAGGCATTCCAAGTGGAGGGAAGAGCTTGAGCAAAGTCAACAAGTTGGGAACAGACACGTTGCCCATCCATTGGTACACAAAACATTCCGTCTTCTTCGGAATCCAGAGGCCGGTATTTACAGGCCAGGAAGTTTTCTTGCCCTGCAGCAGCTGGAAAAACCACGCTCCTGGGCCATCCTTCCTGGCAGTTGGCTCATGGACGAGAAGCCTCCCAGAACTGGCCCAGGTCGGGAAGGTACGGCCAGGCGGGGCGGGAATCCGTCCTTCGGGGACCCGGGGCAGTGCAGCCTCGCCCACAACGACTTGGACTTCGCGACTCTATACTAGTCCTTTATTTCTGGTAGCGCCACAGCACCCCACTCAGTGGATGCGGGGGGCGTGGTCCACATGAGCCGGAACCAATGGGGAGGGCGGCCGAGGCGAGAGCCCCGCCCCCGACGTGACGCACGACCCCCGGACACAGGCTTCGCAGCCCCGGCCCCAGTCCCTGCAGTGGCTGTAACAAAACCCAGACCCCCAGGTCCGGGCCAATGGAGGCGATTTAGACTGGAGCCGGACTGCGTCTGTCAAAAGCCCGACTCGGCAGCAGCGGCAGAGTCCAGAAGGAGAGCTGGAGCCGCAGCGCTGCTTCCCCGCCCCCGCCGGGATTTATTGAGTATTTGGACTGGACAATTAAGTGGCCCTGATGATGTTACCAAGCCCGGTCACCTCCACCCCTTTCTCAGTCAAAGACATTTTGAATCTGGAGCAGCAGCAGCAGCAACAGCACTTCCACGGCGCGCACTTACAGGCAGACTTGGAGCACCACTTTCACTCGGCCCCGTGCATGCTGGCCGCCACCGAGGGGACGCAATTTTCTGACGGAGGAGAGGAAGACGAGGAAGAAGAGGGCGAGAAACTGTCCTATTTGAACTCACTAGCCACAGCCGATGGTCACGGGGGTTCGGGGCTCTGTCCCCAGAGCTTTGTCCACACAGTCCTGCGAGACTCGTGTAGCGGGCCTAAGGAACATGAAGAGGAGCCCGAGGTCGTGAGGGACCGGAGCCAAAGTGAGTAGAGGGGGAAAGAAAACGCACCCGCACATCTGGAGCAATGGCGGAGCGCCCGCAAACAGCCCACAAACCTTGCCAGCATTGCTTCCCGCCCCCTTAACCTTTGGCTGGGGTCATGCCTCACCCTGGTCAACGACAGCTCCGCAAAGCACAGGTGCCTGCGAGGGAGCCAGGGCGGAGGGAGAAGGACGAGGTGACCCCGACAACTACTCCTCCCGGAGAGGAGAGGCGATGCAAGCCCCCAAAGGAAGGGAAAGTAGTTCTTGCTGCCCTGACGCTGATAAGCAACACGGGCTCAGCTGCTGGATTCTGACAACGCACAGCATTTTTGTTCTCCCAAGACCTAGAGAGACAAGAACTCAAATCTCTTCCTCTTTCCCCCTAGGGTGAGACAAGGTCTTTGAGGCCAGGACAGCTGTCCCCTCTTCTTCAAAAAGATGATCCAGGCAGGTTGTGTTGGCAGGGCGCAGGAACCTTGGTAGAGACAAGCTGGGTAGTTTCCTCACTTCTCTGTTTGGAGTTCAGTGTCCCCGGCACCCACAGCACCCGGCAGAGAGGGAGGGGATGGTCGGAGAGTGCGTGGGAACACAGTCCATTGCACGCGTGCATAGCGTTCACACCCCTGAGGCTCTGGCCTTTTTTGAAAATTCATAATGTTATGCTTTGTGTGAAAAACGCGCCGAACTTAGTCCTACATCCCAGCCGCTCACATCGGATGGGACGTGAATTGGGTAGGGAGATCGGATAGTAGAATAAAGCCCCCAAGGAAGTGTGTTTCTGAGCTGAGAGAGGAGGTCTGATGTGGCAGCAGCCAAGGCCTAGACTCCTGACACTTCTCCTGGGCCTAAAATCCACACGAACCGGTCTAAATCAGTCAATCAAATTTCTTTTTCTCCATAACTAATACAGACATCTTCACGCATTTAGCTGGAGGCATGTTGTCTTTTAAAATCAAAAAAATAGTTCCTAAGCAGTGCAGGAGGATCACACTCAAGCATTTCCGAAAAGAAAGATTTATTCACGAAACTGATGCATACTGGCCCCCAACTACCAATATGCTTCACACCTTCAGCTATCCGTAAGAGTGGAAAGCAGATGAGTTTGCAAATATTCTAGTTATTATTTAGTTGCAAACTTTCATCCCGAGAATCATCATTAGCACGCCGAGCCGCACATTTTGTACTCTTTCTCACAGATACTCAAATTCTAAGCAAACCCTCACTAACTATCCCTCCCCCTGGAACGTGCTTCTGCCCACTAAGGGCGTTCTGAGGGTACTGGGGCTGTCGCAGGGTCCCAGGCACCAGGAACCACAAACTTTCCAGAAAGCCCAGGCATTTACTACCGCATGCTCCGCGCTGCCACCAAAAGGGCCACAGCGTTCTGGGACAGGAGCCGCGGTTAGGCGGGGAACTGCTAAGGGACGCTGTTGTGTTTCTTCCGCAGAAAGCTGCCAGCTGAAGAAGCCTCTGGAGGCGGCCGGAGACTGTAAGGCGGCGGAGGAGAGTGACAGGCCCAAGCCACGCAGCCGCCGGAAGCCCCGAGTCCTCTTCTCGCAAGCCCAGGTCTTCGAGCTGGAACGCAGGTTCAAGCAGCAGCGGTACCTGTCGGCGCCCGAGCGCGAGCACCTCGCCAGCAGCCTGAAGCTCACGTCCACGCAGGTGAAGATCTGGTTCCAGAATCGCAGGTACAAGTGCAAGAGGCAGCGGCAGGACAAGTCCCTGGAGCTGGGCGCGCACGCACCCCCGCCGCCGCCGCGCCGCGTGGCGGTGCCGGTGCTGGTGCGGGACGGCAAGCCCTGCGTCACGCCGGGCGCTCAAGCCTACGGCGCGCCCTACAGCGTGGGTGCGGGCGCCTACTCCTACAACAGCTTCCCCGCCTATGGCTATGGGAACTCGGCCGCCGCCGCCGCCGCCGCTGCCGCCGCCGCCGCCGCCGCCGCGGCCTACAGCGGCAGCTACGGCTGTGCGTACCCGGCGGGCGGCGGCGGCGGCGGCGGCGGGGGCGGCGGGGCTACCGCGGCGGCCGCGGCCATGCAGCCCGCCTGCAGCGCGGCCGGAGGCGGCCCCTTTGTGAACGTGAGCAACCTGGGCGGCTTCGCCGGCGGTGGCGGCGCGCAGCCGTTGCACCAGGGTGCCGCGGCCGGGGCTGCGTGCGCGCAGGGCACCTTGCAGGGCATCCGGGCCTGGTAGGGACGCGGCGGCTCACGCGGCGGGCGCCCCACTGCAGCCTGGCACCGCGGGACTGAAGCGCGAGAAAGACTGGATCCCAGGGCCAGGTCCTCTCGTTAAAACAAAACAAAACAAAACAAAACAAAAAACACATGTCTCGCTCCCCTGGAACCCAGCTGGCGCGAAGCCTGGGGAAGGGGGCTGCGGGGCGAGGAAGATGCCTGGGACCGGTGGCGGAGACTGTCTCTGAGGCAGAAACTCCGGTTGGGGGCCAGGGAAGACAATGGCCCCGACTCTGGCCCCGAAGAGAGTGTGAGAGGCTAGGACTCTGGCTGCCGCTTGCTTCTCTCAGAGCAAGAAGGCCGTCTTTCCCCTCGGCCTTCCCGCGGCCTCCTCGAAATGTCGACAGAAAGCCCAAGGACAAAAAGAAAAAAAGAAAAAGAAAGAAAGAGAGAAAGAAAGAACGAAAGAAAGAAAGAAAAGCATGAAGGAGAGAAAAATGGGTGTCGTGGCTTGAGAAATCCCCAAGCCCTACGGACCCCTCTGCCCCTTTTGCGGCCGGGAGCGCCGCACCACAGCCGATTTCCCTTTTCCCTACCGCCTGCCCTCCGCAGCAGATACCTCGGCCTGGATCTCCGGATTGTCGGGGAGTAGAACTCTGCGAGGAAAACCAGCGAAGCAAGATCAAACATGGGGGGAGGGGGCCGAACAAATCTGGGAGCTGGTGGCCCACCGGAGGTGTTACCAGGTTTCCTTTCTGTTTCATATTCTGTATTCAGCACATATAATGTATCTATAACTGTATCCACACGCCATGTACACACCCGCTGCCATACACTACAGGAGTCAATAAACAAGGTGCAATATTTCCAAACCATTGGCTACAGACTTTGTTTCGCCCCCCCAAAAGTGGAGAGGGATCCTTTAAGCAGGGCGGGTAGGGAAGGAGAAGGTGTGTAAGGGAAAGCAACCCCGGGCGTTCGCAGGCCTGGCCTCTCCTGGGCCAGCCCCGGGGACTCAAGTCTTGCGTCCTCTTGGTTTTGTTCATTAATTTCTCTTTACTCTTGTGGGAGAACAAGTCGGAGACTCGGGGCCGTTTGAGGTCTCCGGCTTTGTAATCCCCACAAGTTTTACCAGATGCTTCGGCTAGTGTTTGGGCCTGCGTTAGACCAAGGCTTAGACTCTGCCCCACCTCGGAGGTCGCCAGGGAAAAGGAAACCGCCCCCTGGGCCAGCTGGAGGCGGTGCGAAGGCGGCTCCTTAGCGGCCGCCGCGGGGCCTCCAGCGCGCCCAGGGGCGCTGCGCCCCGCCGCGGCCGAATTCTCCCCCTCCGCCGCCCTCCCTTCTCCCCCGGCGGCCGCGGCTTTATGCGGCCTCTTGTCACTTGCGGAGAATGCCTGTGCGAGGCCTGTGCTGCCACACGGCCGATTGTGAGCGTGCCAAGGCGGGTGAATGGGGAGGCCTCAGAGCGCCGCGCCATTGTGGGGCCGGGCCTCGCTGAAAGACCGCTCCGGGCCGAGAAGGTGCGGAAAGAATGGCTTTTTATTGGAGTCCCGAACAAAAGGTGTGGTAGGAAGGCGAAGTCCCCTGCGCGAACAAAAACCCCAGCGCGTCGGGATTGACGTCCCCCCCGAGCTCCCCATTGCTTCTCAGAGCGGGGGCTTTGTGTAGCAGTCTGCTCAACAGAGGGACGGAGAAATGCGCGGGGGTTTTGTTCCCCACTTTTTGTGCGCTGGGGGAGGGAGCGGCAAGGGGGAACGGGAGCTGGGCGGGCAGCCGGGAGGGGCGCGCTGATTAGGCCGGCCAGCCGCGGCGCGGAGACGTTCAGCGGGAGTCGGCGGCCTGAATGCAGGGTCATTATTGCTACAAGTTTAGCAATTTCGCCCTTACAGGAGGGGGCGGGGGCCGCTAGGCTGCTGCGGGGCCGTCGGGCTGGGGATCTGCGGAGACCCGGAGGAGGAGGAGGGAAAAAGGAGGGGAGGAAAGGAGGGAGGCAGGCAAGGGAATCCTCCCAAACCCGCTGACCGCCCAGGATGAGGCTTGGACGGGTCCAAAAGGGCCTAGCGGGAGGCTGGAGAGGCGGCGCCTAGGGGCGAAGACCCTCCCTCCCCTCGCCTCTTCCCAGGCCGAAAAACCCAGGAGTTGAGTGTGAGTTATAGTGCACCAGATTGCCGGTCGCTCAGCTCCTTGCCGCCAGTTCCCTCCTCTCCTAAGCCTCTCTGGACCTGGGACAACTCCTCCCACCACCCTTATCACCGCCGCGTCGTCCTAAGTCCCCTTTCTAGTGAGCCCTCTTCTGAAGCTATTATATTCCTGTGAGTTGCTTAGGCAAAGGGCCTGGGAGGGAATTTTCACTTCCTAACTCGTTTCTCACGGCCTGCAGCCTCAGACCACTGATCCAGCCAGCCAGCCAGCCAGCCAGCAGTAATTTACTGAGAACCTGCTAAGATATGTTCACTTGCACTGTTCTGGATGCTGGGGATAGTTAAACAAACAAACAAACAAACAAACAAACAAACAAAACAAAACCAATGTCCACAGGCTTGTGGCGTTTATTTTAATGAGTGTGCATGGGGACAGGGAATTAGACAACAAAGAAGTAAATATAAAAATAAGCAGATACATTCTAAAAGGGAAATAGAACCAAGGGCTGAAGGGAGGGTTCTTTTGGAGTAGGTGATCAGAGAAAGCCACTTGACACCTGAATGACAAAAGGGAAGCCAGTCCAAACAGGGCTTTGCTGTTGGGACCCCATGCCTCTGCACTTGCCCTCCCCACGATATGGAATGCCCTTCCACTCCCATCTTTGTGGTGAACTCTTGCTCCCCCTTCAAGGCCAGGCTTCTTTCCTGAACCACCCAAGTGGAGGTAATCCCTCCCTCACATATGCCACCAGAGTCTTAGGTACTTTCCAATACTGCAACATCGTGTCATGCAAAGATTTATTTGTTTCTCTCCCTCCTCATGAGGTCCTAATGAGGTCAAGGGCGACCAGGTCAACATCTTTTTCCCCTGGGACAGATAATACAGTAAATAACAGATCATGGGACCAGAGTCCTTAAGTGCCACCCTCCCCAGCACATGCAGTGGCCCTGGTGATGGGAAGCTTTGGCGTTGGGTGCTGGCTGCAGGGGACATGCTGAGCTGGACTCTTAGCCCACCTGGGTGGGGCCAAGGCACCTGAAATTGCCTGCAGAAGACACACAAGCCATGCAGATTCCAGAGAAAAGTCCTGCCTTTGGTAACCCGCAATGCTGCCTGGGGACACAGCTTCCTGCAAGAGATTGTTGCCCCTTGCCCTGTAGCTCAAAACATAGGAAAGGAGGCTGAGAACTTGGAGATGACCTGATACCTAGGCACAAAGGCGATGGTAGGGACATGGAGAGAGGGAAGAGAGTGAGGACTCAGGAGGGAGGCGTGAAGAGGGGAGATGTGTATGATAAATCTGGGACCTGCAACTGGGACCCAATTCCACTTCTCCAACACTCGCTAGCTGAGGGGTATGGTAGATGATCTAGAGTCTGCCCTTGCAGTCCAGGAGTGCTCACTTCCAACGATGGATTTCATCACCTGCGCTCTAGGAAACCAAGACTCTGGGAGCAGATGTTCTTGCTCCGCTGGGGGTTTCCTAACTAAATCCTTTTTCTCCAACCTAGTCTGTGTCCTGCTAGCCTTGGCCACTCGATGCTCCTAGCACCAGATCCCCACCTTCCTTGCCCGGCTTCCTCCCAGCCCGCATTAATCTTCCTCCAGTCTGCATCCTCTCCTGTTTCAAGAGGCGCGCGACCCTGGTAGAGGAAACAGAGCTGGTTCTAGGGATTGGCTTCCACGCAGTTCGCGTGTCTTGAGATACTTAAAGCCAGACTGAACCAGCTCCCTCCCTTCTCACTACTCTTCCCCGGAGCCTGCAGTCTCCGGGTATAAATAGCTCCCATCTCTGCCACTAAAGGATTTCCTTACTGCTAGTTGCCGGCCAAGGAAGGGTGAAAACCCTTGACCAATGCAGCTACCTCTCTTTGAGCTCCCTCTGCAGGGGAAAAGACACACCCCACCCGCAGGTCCAAATTGTGGCTTCACTGAATAGTTTTGTGAGCCAGGAGGAAGAGTGAAATGCCTTCTAATGATCCGAGGAACTTTGAACAGGTGAAGTAAGTCACCCCTTTAGCTTCTAGCTTCTGAGCTCTAAGGCAGAGAAGGATACACGGTATGATTTCAGAAGTCACTTCTAGCTCAAATTCCCCTTACTTCTCTGAATATGGATAATCCCTCCCTACCCAGTGACCCACGGTGGGCTCATGAGAGGGGTAGGTGCTACTGGTGAGAGAGATGGAATAGGTTAAGCCCAGCAATTTTTTCCTGTATTAGCCTAAGCTTGGGGGGGAGGGGTTTAGGAGGTTGGCTCTGGAGTCAGGCTTCCTCCATTTTAACCTCAATGCCACCACAACCCGTGGTAGAGACTTCGAGTAAGTTAGGAGCACTCTGAACCTCAGCTTCCACCTCTATAAAATGGATATAACACTTCTCTAGTAGGTTTTTTCTTTTACCTAAGCAAAACGCACAGATAGTGTGCAGTTAAATGAGCGTTTATATAAACACTTATGTACCAATCACCTTGGCTTTGAAAATTAAATGAGGTGATCCTTGTAAAAGCAACTTAGCACCGTGTCTGGTATGTCTCGGGCCTTGCACCACTGGCCTAGGCCAGGCCGCCTGGTATGCAGAGAAGCCCAGGACTCTGTTCTGCCTTTGCGGCACTCCCAGGTCCGCAGGGGGAGTGCGGCCGGCCCGGGAGATTCGCCACCCGAATACGGCGGGCACGCGTCACCACAGGCAGGCGGAGCCCAGCGGGGCCGGCATAGCTCGGAGAGCTTTGCGGAGGTTTGGACCTTGGCGGGTTCTGGGGAATTCGACTGAACGGGAAGGTGAAAGGAGGTTCCGGACGGAGCGGCGACCCCCCCCCTCCCCGGGCTTATCAGTGCTGGAAGAAAGGGTCGGGAGGGCCTGCCCGGTGTCCCGCGCCCCGCTGTTCCCGGGCCCCGCCGGCGTGACCCCGGGCCGCGCGACCCCGCGAGGGTGCGGCGGGTGGGCGGGCGCTTCCCTGGAGAACGGCGCGTGCGGGGGGCGGGCTGGCTCCGCGCCTCGCTCGCAGCCTCCTCCGCCGGCGTTTACAGGTCTGGGCCGCGGAGCGGACTCCCCGGGCGCCTTCTCCCGAACCGAGGACCCGAGCCCCAGGAGGCCGGCGGACTCTCCGCCCGCGGAGTTCGCGGCCCGGCCGGGCGCGAAGGGGGAGGATCCTTGGACCTGCAGCGGGCAGCGCAGGTGCCGCGGGGCCGGACGCCGCCTCCCAGACAGCGCAGCCGCGAGCCCCGGGAGAGCCTGGCCGCCCCTCGCGGTGGCCGCCCGAACCTGCGGAGCCGGCCGTCCCGACGACGCGACGCGGGCGCCCAGGTAGGACGCGCCGCGGAGGGGGTGGTGGGCCCGGACGGCCTCGGTGGGGAGTGCGGGGGAGGCCTCTGAGGGAGGGGGCACTGATCCCATGGCCGCATTTGTTTTGAAAGGTCGCGCTTTTCCTCAGCCTAGGCTGTAGGTAACATTAATAACAGCAAAGTTTTCTGACGGGGCGTTTAGAAAATGTATCGAAGTATGAAACTCATGCAGAAAAGACGTCAGTGTACCACCACTGGCTGAATCCTCAGAAGGCGACCACTGCCATGAGACCAAATCCCGATGCAGAAACACATTACCAGCCCCCCCCCCCCCAGGCTCCCTTGTCGTCACTGTCCCCGCCGCCAAGGGTAACCACTACCGCGGTTTCTTACAGCACAGATTAGTTTTGCCTGATTTGGAACGTTAGACACGCGGAAGCCTGTAGTATGTACTCTTCTGTGCCTGGCTTCTTTCGTTGGTGACATTTATCGACCTTGCAGCGTGCACTTGGAGATAGCTCACTCTCATCACTTAGAGTATCGTGTGAATGTGCCGCAGATAATTTATCCGTTCTGTTGCTGATGGGCCTTTGGGTAGTTTCTAGCGTTGGACCGTTGTGAAGGTGCGGCCACAGACATTGTAGAACAGCATCCAGCAGAACTTTCTGTGGTAATGGAAATGTTCTCAATCTGTGCTGGCCAATAAGGTAGCGAGCACTTGAACTTGAAATGTGCTTGGCTGAGGAACTGGATTTTTAATTTTCTTAAATCGTAATTAATTTAAATATAAAGTCATGCCTGGGACAGCACAGTTCTAACATGTCTTTGGAGGACTGTAGTCAATATTTCTATTCAGTTTACACCTAGGAGTGCAATCGCTGTGTGGGAGGGAATGAACACCAGCTTCCAGATTGTACTGAGCAGTTGTCTCAAGTTGGCGCACCTGTTTTCACTCCCACTGGCTCTAGCACCGCGTGTTCCTCAACATTTAATATTTTCATTTCATTTCTTTTTCATTTTAGCCATTCTACTGAGCCTGTAGTTAAAACGAGGCTTTTGTTCGCTTTTAAGCAAGATTATGAAAATTGCCACTTAACCACAGTAAAGGTGATGATGATGGTTGGAGGGGTTCTTAGGGACCGAGCCTTGTTATAGGGTCTTAAGTTTACCCTTTATACCACCACCCCTGAAGCAGGCCTCCCACCTAATCAGCCTTCTCCCCTGGAAACTGGACCTGAGTTAGCCGGGCATTAGGGCATTACGAAGGGGCCCTGTGTTGGGAGGTGATCCATTTCCCACAGCTCTGGTTACATTATGCCTTCTTCAGATCAGCGCCCCTCTTCCTTTACTGTTACTTATTGCAATATCTCACCAGAGGGGATGATGAGATTGCCTGGCAGGCTACAGCCACAGCACAAAACCCAGATTTTGTGCTGGCTCAGTTTTAGTTTGCAGCTTGGCTCTGCCTTCTATAAAATGGCATTCATACCATCTCTGGGTCTGCTACCTCAGTGATTTGCTGAGAAGCAAAGTAAGCCCTGAGAAGGCAGCAGCCGGTGGCCCACTGTGTGTGTGTGTGTGTGTGTGTGTCTTTGTTGAAATTCTTTCTAATCCTCAGAATAATCATATAAATTAGGTATTCCTTCTTTACACGTGCAGACACTGAGGCTGTGAGACACTGAACCTCTCTCCTCTAGGCCACACAGCTAGTAAACAGCAGTAACCCCAATAGGACTTTCCACCTGCGCCACCAAAAACAGTTCTGACGTTTTTTAAAATCTCCTTTCCCTGGGTAAACAGAGCCCTGGCTGGTGCAGAACTTGAAATCCTGGATCAGATTAGATGTCCTCTGTGAAGACTCCCTTTGGACAGAACCAAACTGATCATTAACCACTTCTGTGTGGCTAGTTAAGCGAGGAATTGTTTATTATGTTATAATAACAGTGAAATTCACTTTCTGTGATACACAAGTTCTTGAAAGCTGTGTGTAAAGAGCCTTTTGCTTTTGGGGAGGGAGAAAAATTGAGTACGTTTTAAGTTCATCCCTGGAATTTGTTGCCTCAAAGTATTCCAATATGAGTTATTTTGTGAGTGAAGGATCCTTTTGAAATATGAATAATAACACAGCATTTGGGGCACCTGGGTGGCTCAGTTGGTTCAGCGTCTGCCTTAGGCTCAGGTCATGGTCCCGGGATCCTGGGATCAAGCCCCACGTTGGGCTCCTTGCTCAGTGAGGACCCTGCTTCTCCCTTTCCGTGCTCGTGCTCTTTCTCTTGCTTGCTTTCTCTCTCAATAAGTATCTTTTTAAAAAATAACACATTTGCTTTGTAAGTTTGGGTTTTCAAGTAATAAACAAGAGCAACTCAAAGTCATATATAAGATTCATCAACATTTCGCACGCATTTCTTCTTCCATTGAGAAGGGTTCTCATGAAAGTTTCACCTGGACCCTCTTGACATCTCAAGTTCTTTGGGAGGTCCACAGATAAGTTTTCCATCCAGATGAGAAATAAGTAGAAACCCAGTACCCTCAGTGGGTACTGGTGGATTCAGGCTTAGTTTGGGAGGGTTTTATAGTCCCTGATCATTCAGTGAGCCTCTCAGAGAGGGGGTTCAGGAGTCAAATGAGTTATTAGATTAGATGAGCTTCAAGGTCCCTTTCAGCCACGAGATTCTTTAAATCTGTTATATACCTATAGATCCAGCATAAATTTCATCTGTGCTGGTGGGAAGGGCCTCAGAAATTGCCAGAGTCCAACTTTTTTCTGATGAATCCTGTGTGCAGCATCCCGGGCAAGTAAGTGTCCCATGTCTCTTGGACATCACCCACAGGAGAACCACTCACCCCTCCACTCCCTAAGTGTGAGAAAGTTCTACCTTATATTCAGGGGAAATCTTCCTCCTGCAACTTCCGTCAGTGGCTCCTCCTTTCATTCATTTTTTTTTTTTTTTTAAGTAGGCTTCACACCCAGCCTGGAGCCCAACATGGACCCCACACAGAGCGTGAATTCATGACCCTGAGATCAAGAGCTGAGCTGAGATCAAGAGTCAGACACTTAACCAACTGAACCAGGTGCCCCTTTCAGCTGCTCCTCCTAGTCCCACAGATGTCTACTCCTTCTGCATGTCAGTTCTTCAAATATTTGAAGTCAGCCATTGACTCCCATTCTTCTCCAGGTGAAACAGCCTCAGTTTCTTTGACTATTCTCTGCTTCCTGGCCATTCCTTAGTGGATGTTCTCTAGCTCACCCATTTCTTCTGTGCCTGGGCTGTTCTGGTGTATTCTCCATAGGTGGTCCCCTCCTCATCAGCCTTTGAATACTTCCATCTTCACCTTCCCATATTCTTCTGAGAAAGCTGAGATCCACTGGGAGGCTCTCTTGCATGGATTCCATTCTCCTCAACTTATGTTTTAATTCCTTAGTCTTCAGAGGAATAAGCATCCATTCTCTCTAAAGTAACACTAACCCTTAAAACCTTGATATATTTTCTTTCCTACTTCGAGAAACAATGCTTTTTATTTTGAGTTCTGAGATTCCCGCCAGCCTACAATTCGGTATTCTCTGACTTCCTTTCTTTCACTGTGAAACATGTAGCAATCTTGCCATATTATCTTCTCTTAACACTGGTGCCCCTTCCTCAAATATCTTTCCTCCTCATTTTGAGTCAGATTTCTGAATATGTGTCTTCAGCAGCTACTTCCCTTTTCCTTAGTCTGCATGATTCTTACCTCCCAAGTGGTGAGTTCTGATGCTCAGTTGGAAGTTACTTTTGTGGTCAACTGGTTCAACTGTTTCCCTGACTCTTGATTCCCTTTTCCAGCACTCCTGAGGAGTTCAAGTCCTGCCATTCCCCCTTAATTATTTGAGACTCATTCTTTGAGATCAAATGACTTCTCCTCAGGCTTGTGCTTTATTACCTCTCTTTGGTGTTTTGCATAGTGGACCTTTTTCCTGGAAAGTCTTACTGTGGTGTTGACACTCTGTACTATCCCAATCACTTTCTTTCTCAGTGAGTAGTTATTCCTCTTCCTTCTCCAGCCCCACTTAATGGAACTCTCCAAGTCTCTTCTGTACTCTTGCTGTCCTAAAGGTTGTCTGCCCACGCAGTGTCAACTATCACTTTTATCCTAAGGAGCCCTTAATCTACAGCTTTATCTTGGTCTCTCTCTGATGTTCTATTTTCAAATGCCTTGGGGATCATTCAACTTGTACCTATACCTTGGTCGTCTCAAGGTCATCACCAATCCCCCAAACTACTCACATCTCAACTTCTGCCAGTGGCATAATCTTTCCTTGTTCTCTTCCCTTTGGTTGGAATCGGTCAACAAATGAGTTCCCTGAATGTCTCTCTTCACTCAGAGCAGAAGAAGTGGGGGAACCTAATACATTTCAGGCACTGGGCTCTGCATATCCTCACCCATTTAATACAGGAACCTTCCTGTATCTTCTCTATCTTATGGGTTAAGAAATCAAAAGTTGAGAATATAAACACCTTGCTCAAGGACTTGCCCAGTTTTTAAGTGACAGATTCCAGGGTTCAAATCAAAGTCTGATTCTAAAGCCTAAATACCTTACTATAACACCTCCTAATTTGCCAACTTGGCTCGGGCAGATCGCGGATAAAACTCATCCTCACACCAGCACCAGATTCTTTTTCTTCAGATGCTTCTTAATTACAGGTACCTATGTTTTCTCAACTTTGGTACAGCTCCTCATTGTGGATAGGATCAAATGGACTCTCAAGACCGCTGACAAACCCTCATTACCATGCCTAATCAACCAAATTTCTCATTATTTGCAAATGATCTACACAGTCTTCTTACTGTCCGTCTCCCCAACCCCTTTATCTGTCATGGTTGTTCCTGGGGACCCTCTGAGCTTTCACCCTCCTTAAATGTAAGTCCATTGTCCCCCAGCTGTGAAGGCTTTTCCAACTACCATGGCTCACCGTGATCACATGTCCCATTCTCTCGACATAGACTAAATAGCCTCTGTTGCATAACTTAGTTTTTGATCCAAGTGGTTTTATTTATTGTCTCATTATCTCCATCCTCAATTATACCATAAGCTCCCTGAGGATAAGGATCATATTTTATACTTTTTTTTCCATATTGCCTACAGAGATAAATATAAATGAAATAAATAAATATAAATGAAATGCAGGAGAAAATGCTCAGAAAAGTATTAAGGGTAATATAAGTTAACTATATTATTCTTAGAAATACTAATGTGATAGACATTGGCAAAATTTATCACCTGATCGATATTGGGCACAGGTTCAGCAAACAGTTGGCAGAAACTTGAGGGATTCAAGAAATAAGTCAAACCCAGAGTATGGTCTCTTCCTCATCCTGTTTAATCCTTCACAACTCCGTGCCCTCTCATCATGAACGTGTGAAAGGAGAGGCACTTATATCGTCCACTAGATGACTGGCTTCAAGGACAAGGAACACTTGTCTTGCCTGTTCAGTTTTTTTCAGCACCTTAGTGCAATGCCCAGAACATGCTGGATGTTTGATACACATTTAACAAAACAATGAACTGGACATATGACTTGGAGCAGATGCCAGGGTTGTCCTACATTTCCACTTCCTTTGGAATTCTCTTCCTGTTTCCCCATGTGAAATGAGAGAATGTCACAGCTAGAAGGATATCAGCCCAACCTCCCCATTTTAAGGATGAGAAAAAGATCCCAGAGAGGAGGGTGTCTAACCCCAGGTGACCCCTCTTCTTAGTGGCCTTCCGACATTTTGTCCAATCCAGTGTTTCCCCACTGTATTTCACTAACTCCCTCTTTTTCAGTGTTCTGTCCCCACACCTATCCCCAGCCCTTCCTCCTCTCTGGCAAGTTTCCTTTCCCACATCCCCTCTCCTAGCCCTGCACTCTGCATGCCCCCAATTTGTGTTTAATGCTGTACAACAGTGTCTCTTCGGAATGTAAACAAAAAATACCTCCGAGGTTGTGAGCACACACACTTCAATAATGTGTGACTGTTCGGGAGGAACACAGCCTCTACCAGGCAGTTATGGTTCAGAATCTCTTCAGGGGCTCTCTCTAGGGCTCAAATACCCTTTCAGAATTTCCATGAGTCTAGATACATAGTGAGATTTTTATAATAATAAACAATAGTTCAGCTGCCTAAAGTGCCAGGCAGTGTACTAGACAGCCTAGAAGGTTCTTGGCACCTCTGCAACTCCAAGTCATGGTAGGTCCACTTTACAGATGAATAAACTGAGGCTCAGAGAGGTTAAAAACAACTTGCTTAAGGTTACTCAGCTAGTATCAGAGCAGGGAATTGAACTGATCTACTTACCTTCTCCAGAAAACTCTTTGGGACACACTGACCAACTGTTGGCTGTTTCACTTGGATACCCGCTTCCTCTACCATGGCTGCTCTTGGTAAGGTTTCTCATCTAAGAACTGCTCCATGCCCTGGCTCGGTCACTGACCCAGTGTGTTTAGCCCCTCTGGACCCCAGGAAACAGGTCCCTGCCTGTGCCCTTTAGTGGTCACAGGGAGATGCACAACCCTTTCAGGCACTCAGGACCTCTTCAGCACCCTCTGGTGTGGGCTAGGGACCCAAGGCCATGTGGAGTCAGACTTCAGAGGTGCCTAAGTCTCCCAGGCTTCCCTGGACCGAGGAAGGAGCCGGATTCTCTGGGTCCTCCACTCCTGCTAGTCCTTTAAGAAAGACCCACCCATGTTTGACAATGGCCAAAATTAGATTAAGAGAGGGACTTGGCATCAGCCCCAAATTCCTCTTCAGGGAGTCAGCAAGAGCAGCTGACTCAGAGTCTATATAATTGATGTCTATTCTTAGTGTCCACAGGTCTTTGTTCATTGACACCCCTGTGCCTGGTGTGCTAAGTTCCCAAATGTACTTACCTCATGTGCTCTTGAGTAGGTCTCAATGTTTCTGAGCAACAGTGCCCATCTGGCAATGGGGAACATCTGCCTCATCTACATCACAGGGATGTGATGAGGATCAAGCCAGAGAGCAAATGTAAAATGGGGTGCAGGTCTGAGGTGGTCCACCCTCTTCTCCCACTCTTGTCCCCATCCTGGGGACACTGGAGCCCATGTGCAGATCCAGCCTCCAGGGCTGCTCACAATCTCTCAGCATTTCTTCAGATAAATAACAAACTTGCTCTGAATGGATTCTGGGTCACGCAGGACCACTGGAGCCTTTGGGCAAATTAGAAAAAGCCATCGCTTCTTCCAAGTGGACATGGCTTTGCCTGGTGCTTGGCTTGGAGGGCAGATATGGGTGTCTCTTGGCCTGGGCACCCTTGTTCGGTGAATAACCCACACAACAAAATGTGGGGGCTTTGGTACCACAGGCATCTCCAGATCCCTCTAGTCCCTGAATAACATGACACTGAATGGGCAATGCCGAATGCCTTTACAGCGCACCCAAACAATCGTTGTTTCAGGAAAAATTCAGCAATAAATAGGTGGCGTGGCCTCTAAGCGGGGAGGGAAAGGCCAGCCCTCTGATTGGGTTTGTTGACATCTTCAAGCACTGGTACAGATGCTGCTCTTGTCACTGCCCCTATAGCCCAGAGAGTTCCTCCCTTCGCTGTCTGCAGTTCCCACAGTGGATTTAAGCCATAAGTCACTAGAAGCTCCAGGCGATGACCTGGGTTGTGGACGGTGATGAGTTACAGACTTACCCTTGTGGGCAAGCAAGGACAAATGACCCTGTGGCGAAAGACAGCGGCCCTGGTGAGCAGCAGGCCTATCATGGTGTTTTATACTGTCTTCTTTTCCCCCTCCTCTGCCTTCCTCCCCCTCCTCTCTCCTCCTCTCCCATCTGTCTTCCTCCTCTGTCCTCTGCTTCTTTCTCTCTCAACCTCTGTGGGTTGCTCAGTCTTCCCTCTCTCCCTCCCTCTTCCGTTACATCTCCTTT
>CM052894.1:25128539-25364594 GCA_028534135.1 Potos flavus | reverse complement strand
CCCCCCCCCCCCCCCCCCCCCCCCGCCAACCCCCTGCCACAGACACACAGTTTCTACAATACTAGGGAGGGAGGAGGGAGGGAAGCCAGCAAGGAGGAGCTCATCTGATTAGCCTCAAGGGGAAGTCCTCAGGGCACCAGCAGCAGGGCAGGTTTACGATTGTAGAACACTGAAGGAGATCCTCTACTCCACATTCCTGGCTTTTTTTCCAGGCTCTCCCCCAACCCTGAGTTTTCTGAAGAAGGCAAATAGATCATGTCAGTGCCCCCCAGACAGAAAAGGGAGGGCCAGAGAAATTACCTGATTTCTCCAAATCACACAGTCAGTTCATGGCAGAACCTTGAGTAGAACCTATTGGTTGAACACGACAGATGTAATAACACAGGGTATATAATGTGAGAATGCTGTAGGAGCGACAAGAATTGCAACAGCTTAATAAGACCCAGTTGCCCCTTAAATGGAATTAATGACCTCCAGGGAGAAGCTAGATCATTTAACCTACACTCATTTACCAAGTGGACAAAATCAGATTCAACCCCAAAGTCTATAGATTACATGTCAAATTCGCATTCACACACAATAGTTCACTCTAATGGAGGGGCTGGGGATATGGGCCATGGACACAGAAGATGATCTGCTTTCCCTTCAGCACTCAGCACACACCCAGCGCCTCCCTCGCTGACATGTTAGACAGCGGCTCCTGTTTCTCTCCGCCCTTCTGCATCCTCTAAGTACCTCTGCAACAAGCCATGTGATTCCTCTTCCCCGCTAGGCTGTGACATTCAATTAGCAGGCGGTCTTGCCCACTGGCTTTGAGTTTATTAAGTCCTGAATTCCCAGAGCACTTTGTTCACTTTCTTTTTTGAATGGCACCAATCACTTTCTGTGCAATCAAAAAATTTTTTTTTCATTTTGTTCAATTATCCAACAACAAAAAAATTGTATGGAGTGTTTGCTATAGCCAAGTGCTATGCTGGCCACTAGGAATAGACACGATACTCCAGGTGCCTTCTCTCCAGTTGGTTATAGTGTCATGGGGGTGAGGGTGTGTTCATTTGTAAAGAACATTTCCCTCCCTCCGAGATGGGAAGTGATAACCTGTGGGTTGCACGGGATGCTGTTGGCCCAACATGGAGGGGTCAGGACAGACTTCTGGGAGGAGGTGAGCCAGGTTTTGAGGCATGAATAGGAGTTAGCCAGTGTAAGTGAAGTAAAACTGTTTCTGTAAAAGGAAAAGTGGGAAGCTGGTGGGAGAGGGGGTTGAAAGATCACTGGGGACAAGTGATGCTCACTTGTGTCACTCTGAATTTTTCCCACATTGAAATCCTCTCTCTGTGCTGTGGGAGAGATAGGTAGATATGCATAGGTTTTGTTTTGACTCTAGAATTTCCTTTGGCTTTAAAGCTTACATTGGGATAGTAAGGGAAACTGCAGAGGAGACAGGTAAAGGGGAACTGTGTACTATCTGTTCAGTTTTTCTGTAAATCTAAAATGTCCTAAAAAGTAGTCTATTAATTCTTTAAAAACCCTGCATTGGATTACTTAATTTATTTTGGAGGGTGGGAGCAGCCAAAGTTCTCTTCATTGTCACCAAGAACATGGAACTCCTTGTTCCAAGGAGGTCTGACAAGGAGCCTTGCTTCCTTCCCACCCCTGTGTCTCCCTAGTCTTTCCCCTTCTCAGTCAAGGGCACCACCCCACCCCTGCTCAGGCCAGCCTGATTTGATCAACCTTGGTCCCTCCGCCTCCCTCACCCCACATCCAGAGGGTCATTGAGGTCTGTAGGTAGATCGTACTTTAAGCTCCCTCCACAGCCCATCCAGTTTGCTCCGTCTTAGTCCTCTCCTCTGGAACGAGCCGCCACCCTCCTTCTCCCAGCCTGGCTTCTTCAGTGGTCTCTTAAGTAGACATCCCACCCGTGGTAGAGTCTGCTCGGGCTGCCCTAACAAAGTGCCACAGATCGGTGGCTTACACAGTACAGATGTATTTTTGCACGATCCTGGAGGCTGGAAGTTTACGATCGTGGTGTTGGCAGGGGTGGTTTCTTCTGAGGCCTTTCTCCCTGTGTCTTCACATGGTCTTCCCTTCACGCCTGTGTATCGGTGACCCAATCTCCTCCTATAAGGAGACCAGTCATAGTGGATTAGGGCTCACCCTAATGAACTCACTTTAACTTAATAACCAACTGAAGTCACAATCTGAGGTATTAAGGATTAGCACCTCCATATATGAATTTGGGGAGGGACACAAATCAGCACATAATACTGCTTCTATTCTTGGGTCCCTCTCACCATTTTTCAGGCAGCCCCCAGAGTGATCTTCTGAAAATGTAAGTCAGACCGAGTTACATACTGCTTAAAAGACTTCCGTGGCTTCCCAGTGTACCAGAGTGAAATCCAGACTCTTCCCCATGGCCTGCAAGGCATGGTCTGAGCCTCATGACCTCCCCAGACTCTCTGTGCCTCTATCCCTTGCTCATCACGGCGCAGCCACACAACCTTCCTTGAGTTTCGAAAACACAGTACACTCTTTTATCCTCTGCCCACTCTTCACCTGACTGCCTTCTACTCAGCCTTCCGCTCTTGGAGACGACTTCCCTGCATGCCTGGTCTCAAGTGGGCGCCCACTGTGATTCTCTCTTCTGGCCCTCAGTTCCTGTACTCGGCAGCTCCTAGTAACAGGATGATGTTATTTCATGGTTTTGTTTCTTCCGTTTGTCTCCTCCACTAGTTTGCCAGCTTCCAGGGGACAAAGACCATTTCTGCTTTGTTCACACCTGTATACTTGTCCCTAGCATAGCGCCCCAGAGAAAGTGCCCATCAACAGCTAAGAGAGTGACAGAGCGCAGGGGGAGTTAGACTTTATTTTGTAGGCATGGGAAGCTGCCAAAGGATTTCTCGCAGGGAAACAACATGGTCAGATGCACTAAATTGCAGAGATCACTCTGGCTACAGTAAGGAAGGGGAGGGTTAGGAAGTCCACCCTGGAGTCGGGGAAACTAGCGGGGAGACTACTGCATTGGTCCAAGTGAGAAACGATGAACTAGGGTTGTGGAAATGGGACAGAAAAGGAGATTGTATTTGTACGAAGTGACATACAGATGTACGAGGTGAAAGGGGGGAAGACTCCAGGGTGACCCCTGGTTCTAAGGCTAGGAGAGAAGGTGAATGGGAGTATCTTTCATGAAAACTGAAAGAGGAGAGGAAGGAGAATAGGTTGACTGAGAGTGTTGGGGGGTAAATTAGGACACTTACCTCCCTACTAAAGGGCTCCCCTTAAAGACAGAAACCGTGTTGACATTCCCATTTAAAAATGCCTTGCAAATATTAGGTTCTCATTATGGGGATGTCCCCCCCCCCCCAGGTGGGGACGATGCATGCAGGCCCTTAGTCACATGCACAATGTCAGTTGTGGAGACACTCACACCTGCCCACAAACCTTGACACCCTGGGGATGTTGGTTCTCCAAATTCCCATGTCACTCATATCCTCCAGCCCTGCTCAGCCTGTTCCATTCCTGATGGCCACTCACCCTTTGCTTGTTTTCAGCCCTGGTAGAAACAAAGCAAGCCCAAAATACACCAGCCAACTGGCAAGTGATGAGTGATTAGCTGCCTGGCTCTAAAAGGCTGGAATGAGGCAGCCTTTCAGTGCTAAGTGCAGTAACCCTAGCCCTTGGCTTGCTGTAATTCTAGATGGAGGGGGTCTGGGATTGGGTGTGGATGGAGCGGCAAGAACAGACCCTGGAGGTCCTCAGCCAGGCGGCGGGAAGGGAGTGCATCTCTCTGCAGTCAATTGACAAAGTATGAAATTAACGCTCAAATGGAGGTAAAGGAGATGTGCTAGATAATGTGATGGGATGAGTGGTTCTTTTTACTAAGGGAAGGCTCTCTGCCAGGCTTAGTGGACTTAATCTTTCTTCTTGCTCCTCAGCTAAGATAAGGACCATATTTACAGGGAACAAGATTCCTATTTCTTTTTTCTTCACTTTGTTTCTGCCAAATATTCTGTAGCTCCCTGACTTTGAAGCTCAGTTTCCTCTTTGATGAAGTGGGAGTCATGTCCCACACCTCAAAGGGTTGTTGTGAGCATCTAAATGAGCTAAAGGATTTAAAGGGATGGCTGGCTTATAGGAGGCATTCCACCACCTAGGTAGTTAGCTCCTACTAAAACAAGTCTCTATTTTAGAAATACCGGGGCACTGGAGAAATGCAGTCAGCTCTCAGATGTCCATGGTCTACAATGTGATTATTTATGTGCTCATTTAAACCGTGCTCTAGGGAAGGTCAGTGCCTTAATGGAGAATATACAGGAGTGATTAGCTAGTATTTAATCAAATATTCACTGCTGCTGCGAGGGCATCAGCCATTATTATCTCCCATTAGTACTAGAGCATTGTAATTAGCTTGATTAGTGTATTAGATAGGTAGTCACTGGGAGAAAAATGCTGCTTGTTAATAATCCCAGTTAGAAAAAAGTTTTCATCATTAAAATCAGTGGTATATTGGGGCACCTGGGTGGCTCAGTTGGTTAAGCATCTGTCTTCAGCTCAGGTCATGATCTCAGGGTCCCGGAATCAAGCCCCCCGTGGGGCTCCCTGCTGAGCAGGGAACCTGCTTCTCCCTCTCCCTCTGCAGCTCCCCCTTCTTGTGCTCTCTCTCTCACTTTCTCTCTCTCTCTCAAATAAAGAAATAAAATCTTTGAAAAATAAAATCAATGGTATGGAAGATCTGCACATTGGCTAAGATAGTTTACAGTCGCTCCCCACCCTTGGATGGTAGGAGAAAGAATTTTTTGAGTTCTTTTCATTTCGCCTTTCTGGACCGTACCTGAGGCCACATTCTAACATGGTCCTGTGTCCGGCTATGATGTCAAAGAATTTCACTTGCTTGAAGCCTTAGGGTTAACTTAATTCTGCTTCTAGATCATGGAGTTTGCTAGAACAAGCCACGCCAGGTCTGGTTAGAGTCCCTGAAAGGACAGAGCTGTGATTAGCTTTCAGGACAGATTTTGTGTCTTCTCACTGATGAAAGTGTGTCAAATGTCCAAGATGTGGCGGGATTGGATCTGAAACTTTCGTGAAAGTTGCAGAAGGAGCAGCTGGCTCTCAGTATCCCAGAATGTCTACCAAACAACCTCATAATCTATGCATAACTAAATTTGTTTAGGTCAGTTTACAACAACTACTGTAAATATATATTAGGGCCGAGGATTTCATTTAAACCTCAGAACAAAGTTGGGAGGTAGGTCCTATTATTATTATTCCTTAAAAAAAAACAAACACAGTAAACTCCAGTCCAGAGATCATGTATTGCCCAAGATCACATAGCTAATGAGTAATGGATCAGGATTTGAATTTAGGACCAGCTGAACCCAGAGACCTGGCACGTAGTCACTGCACAAGACTTTCTGATAGTATTTGAAAGTTTGACTTTGAACAAGTTTTCTCCTCAAACAGGGTCAGTCTACTGAATGCAGCCCAGATTGGGCATTCGTGCTGTATTCAGAAGGCTCCAATCCCTCAGGAGTCTTTCTTATTGACCAGACTGCCTTCTTGTCACCCATCCGCTGGTCCTTACTGCCCACTGGAGTCACTCAGAAGCCCAATCCCTGGGTCTCATGACAGCCCTTCGGCTATGTGAGGATGGATTCGTGCGTCACTAAGTGTGCCCTCTTCGGGAGGACCTAGGGATGTCAGATGCCTTGAGACGTAATGTGGGGTCTTTCCAGATTCTGCAGGTCTCCCCACTGGAAGCTTTGGAACCTGAGAGACTCTGGCTTCACAGGAATTTCTTCTGTCCTCTGACCAGCTTTCCAGAGTCAAAAAGGGAAGCTGCTAAAGCCCTCTCCCCCTTCACTATTCTTTTTAATTGAGCTATAAATTATACAGTTCTTTACACAACTTTTTGATTTTTAAAAAATTTTTTGTCGAGATATAATTTATACACCATAAAATTCACGATTTTAAAATGTACAATTCAGTGATTTTTAATATATTCACAGAGTTAGGCAACCATCACTACTATCTAATTCCAGAACATTTCATCACCCAAAAAAGAAACCCCATACCCATTTGCAGGGACTCCCATTCCCCTCTCCCCAACCCTGGCAACCACTAACCTACTTTCTGTCTCTGTGGATCTTCCCGTTCTGGAAGCTTGCAGGATGTGGTCTTATGTGACTGACTTCCTTCACTTCGCGTATGGTTATCAAGGTTCATCCGTGTTGTAGCAGGTGTCAGGATTTCCTTCCTTTTTATGGCCCAGTGATATTCCTTGCATGGATATACCGCATTTTGTTTACCATTCATCAGTTGGTGGACATTTGGGTTGTTAGGAATAACATCGCTGTGAACGTTTGGAACAAACTTGTGTGTGCACATATGTTCTGTCCTCTGGCTCTGTACGTAGGGGTGGGATTGCTGCTGCACAGTTTTAAGTGTGTGTCCTGAGGCATTTTGTGTCGAGTTCTTTTCACACGTAGAGGTTTCAGCCTGGACCTGAGACTGAGGAGAGCAGTCTAGAAGCTATCTCACCAACGACAGCGTGGTGGGGTCCAAGTCACCTGGAAAGCCCAGCCAGAATCCCACCAGCAATTCTTTTTCCTCTCTCCCATGCCCCAAGGGGCTCAGTGCTTTCTTTAATCCAAAGATGCCATCTATTTGATCATATTTCAGAGGGCTAGGGTGGAGGAAGTGGTGGCAGAGAAGATTCTTTGGAAATTGACTGTAAGACACCTCTTGAATTAAAAATGTGAAGTTGTTTTTGGAAGGGATTGTTAGACTTGGGGAGATTAATTATAGCCTTAAATTTAAGGGTTACCCTCAGAGTCGAACCCAGCATTTTTACAGAGGAAGAAAAGGAGGGCTCGTTCCCTAGTTTAGACGACAGCCACAGGCTGGCCCTTACTGCTGAGGCCGCCCAGGGGAAGCGGTGCAGACACGGAAGAGGCAGGCAGTCGGGGCGGGGCTGAAGGCCATCTCTTGAGCTTCTCTGACATGGCCTCTAGGGACACCCAGTGGAGCAAGAGGTTACTTTGTGCTGCATGTGACACTAAAGGTTAGGGATCTGCCCTTTCATCCTCCATACCTTGGCACCGAGGGGGCTCCAGGACTTTCCATGATGCCACCAATCCCTTCACCTCTCTGGGCCCCAGTGTCCCGCTCTGTGCGGTCAGGAGACTGATCCCTTCCCCGCCTGACTCACTCGGTTGTTATTAGGACCAAACCAAATGAGATAACGAGCAGGTAAGCAGTCTTTAAAATAAAGAATACCTAGTGGGTGATGGCTCACCATGGGCCTGGATTCATTTAAACTCATGTATCCATTCACGCCACAGATGGGAACGAGTACCAGTGAGGGTTTAACCTCAGCTACCTCTTCCGGTAACTGCCGCTACATTTTTATTACCCGTTATATACTTTGGTTTGCCCTAAATCACTCTATCTAACTTGAAAAGATGTTCCTTAAGGTTTCCTCCTAATACTCACTGCCTGCTACTTCCTGCCTAATACTCATGCCTTCCTGGAACTGTGGTTTTTCCGGAGCCTCCTTCTCGGGACTGTTTCAACTTGTGTGTGTCTCACTGAACTCTCAAGGTCAGAACCTCACGCAACATGTACCATAGTCTGCTATAGATCGACTAAACACTCTCCAGTCCGCCTTGACTGCTCTTTCCAACAGGGCCCAGCAGGCACCTTCTAAGATAGGAATCTTTCAGCCTTCAGTAAAGATTTAAGAACTCGAGGCAACTTCCTCAAAGCATTCACTTTCGCGAAAGCATTCTCTTTCGCCATATGCCAGGCTTAGAAACGAGGCACATATCACTCCTTGATGTGATCCGTAGAATAGATAGAGCCATTCTAATCGCTTTGTAATTACCCAGATGGCAAGAAAAGAAACTTGAAAAGTTAAAGGCACAACCCAAACTGTCCATCAGTGGGTGAATGGATGCACAAAATGTGGGGTATTCGTACGATGGAATATTATTCCACCTTAAAAGAAACGAAGTACTAATCCATGCTACAACATAGATGACCCTTGAAGACATTATGCTGAGTGAAATAAGCCAGTCGCACAAAGACAAACACTGTATGATCTAACTTATGTGAGGTACTGAGAAGAGTCACATTCATAGAGGAAGAAAATAGAATAATGGTTTCCAAGGGCTAGGGGGAGGAGGGAAGAGTAAACACTAAATTTTAGATTATGTTGTGTGTGTGTGTGTGTGTGTGTGTGTGTGTGTGTGTGTCACAACTTACCTATTCATTCAACTGGTTGATGGACATCTGGATATTTGGCTTCTTTCCAGTGTTTGACTATTATGAATAAACCCACTAAAAAAAAGTTTAAGGCAGCAACATTTAGAAAGAATGTTGTGATCTGGGAAGGGGATAAGTAGGTTATCAAAAGCTGTCATGATCTTTCCACTTCTTTCCATGCCACCATAATGGCATCTGTGAACATCCGGGCCAATACTCTGCTCTCAGAGGCATCAACACTGCTGAGAAGAGAGGCAAACAGCAGGCTCTCTTATTTGGGCTGTGCTCCAAAGGCATTTCTCACTGATGTCGACGCATGCTTACATTGGTCAGTGTGAAACCATTAATTATCACAGAGCTGGGGGAATTGTTGTGAACCAGATTTGGTATGCAATTCAGTGGTCTACAAAAATGACAGAACAATTTGCTCTCGTCCCATCAGTTTGGTTTCACCATGCTGGTGACCTCAGCTGGCACCATAGACCAAGAGGAAGCAAACACAGGACAGAAAATCCTGGGATTCCTTTACAGGGATGTGATCCATACGTACAAATACAATGCTTCAATGAAAAACAACAAAAAAGACTCTGTTTCTTTACTGCTATATGTATGCATGGTAAGAAGTCTTAGGTAATCATCACCCAAATACAAAGAGTGAATAGCTCTGTACAGTAGGATTATGAATAATTTTCTTTTTCTTTTTTATAATAATTTTTTTATAATTTTATTATAATTTTTTTAATAATTTTTTTATAATTTTATAAATTTTTTTTATTATTTTTTTTATAATTTTATTATTTGTATGGTACAAAAAGTACCTAAAATTGTGTTCTAGTGTATATCTCTACTTCCCCCTTGCCATGGTAGAGAACTCAAGTAAGGAGATACGGATTTTTCTTCTAATGATCTCACTGTTTCTTTCCCATTGTGTTCTTACGTGCTTACATGTCGAGAGGAGCTATGGCTCAAAAATGGAGCCCACAGCCTTGGAAACGTCACCTAATCTCTCTGAGCCTCTGTTCCTTTACATGAGAATAGTGATAATAATAACAACAATAGTAAGGCCTATTTTTCCTTGTTGTACAGAAGAGCGCAGTATGATACAGAAGCACTCGAAATACAACTGACGTCAGTCACTCTCCATCACGGAAGGTACTGCCAGCATCACCCAGATTTCCAGCGGAGGGGGCGTTGAGGGAAATATTTTCTAAATCGTCCCCATTCCAGCCAACCATAATGAATTCATTTAAAACCATTACCTTCACTGCCTTGCATTTCTCACCTTGACGTGCAAGTCTTTCATGACTCACATGTCCTAGAGAACAGCCACTAGGGGGCATAATTTCATCACTTGAAAGCCTGGGTCCACCTTGTTAACCAGCACATTTTTCCATCCAAAAGTTATGTATGAACCTAAGTAAGGGAGCTTTCAGGTGGAGGGAAACCCAAGGTCACAGGCTCACCGTCCCACCCCTTTATGGGCCTCCCCGCCTTGCCTTTTGTCCTCTCAGAAATGGCACCAGTGTCCCTCGCCGCGGTGGCAGGGCCTCGCTAACTCAGCCAGGCATTGCCAGAAAGGAATTTTTTTCCCTTTAGTGGACGGGGTGGCTAAATGTTACATGTTATTTCCAAGCACTGCTCAAGGGCTGTGGAGAACGCTTTGGTTTGAAGGACTTTTTTCTTTGCTTTGACCCAGCTCAGGGTAGCTATCAAGGTCAGTAACTCTGTTTCTCTTCCACCTACCAGCTTCTTAGCTGGTGGTCTAAGACTATTCCTTAAATGTTTTTTTTTCATTAGGTGGATGGTCAAGCTTTTCCAATCAATCTACTGTCGATGATGACACTTGCAGCCAAATCCCTGCTTTGCTTCTCAGACTTAGAAGGCTCACTGTCCCTTCCCTTGCTGATGCTAAGATTTCTAAAGACTAGCGATTCTCAGACTTTAGTATGAGGGAGAATCACGTGGAGGATCGTGTTGAAAGTACAGATTCCACCACTTCACACCTCTTAGGATGGCTGTTATAACAGTGAAGAAAAAAACGCAGAAAATGACAAGTGGTGGAGGGTGGAGAACCCTGGTGCTTTGCTGGTGAGAATGGAAAATGGTGAAGCCGCTGAGGGAAACGGTTAGGATGGTTCCTAAAAAAAATAAACAGAATCACCCTTTGATCCAGCAAGTCCGCTTCTGGGTGTACACCCCATAGAATTGAAAGCGGAGTCTCGAAGCGATATTTGCACACCCATGTTCATAGCAGCATTGTTCGTGGTAGCCAAAAGATGGACGCAATCCAAGTAGCCATTGATGGATGAATGGATACACAAAATGTGGTCTATACATACAGAAGAATGCTATTCCACCTTAAAAAAGGAATGAAATTATAACACATACTACAACATGGATGAACCTTGAAGACATTATGTTGAGTGAAATAAGGCAGTCACAAAAGGACAAATATTTTGTGATTCCAGTCACATGAAATATCTAGAATAGGCAAATTCATAGAGGCAGAAAGTAGCATGGGGGTTATGAGGGACTGTGGGAGGGGCAATGGGAGTTGTTTCATGAGTATAGAGTTTTAGTTCGGTATGATGAAAAAGTTTTGGAGATGGAGGTAGAGATAATTAAGTACATTCACAATAGTCTGAATTCACATTATTGTGAACGTACTTAATGCCACTGAACTATACACTTGGAAATAGTCAAATGGTAATGCATATGTATATTTTAGCACAATGAAAAATGTCTTTAATAAAGTCTTAAAGTGCAGGGTTTCACACTACTGATTCCATAGGTTTGGATTGAAGCCTAGGAATCTGCCTTTTTTTTTTTTTTTTTTCCTAACGTAGACTCCCTGCCCAGCATGGAGCCCAGTGCGGGGCTTGAACTCATGTCCCTGAGATCAAGACCGGAACTGAGATCGAGAGCCCAACACTCAGCCAACTGAGCCACCCAGGCATCCTGGAGTCTTTTTTAAGTTGCTGGGGTTTTCAATGCAGGTGGCCGTGGAGAGACATTGGCATTCGGTGCCTGTGGCTGCTTCATGTTTCCCCAAACTCCTGCATGAAGATCAGCCACCTGGGCTTTAAAGTATAGGCTACCACTTACCAGTAGGTGAAAAGCCACTGGACCTTTCTGGGCTTCAGATTTTTCATCTTTAAAATGGGACTAATAACCCTACGTACCTAGTAGGGTCTTTGTAAAAAACTGAGGAGTTGATTTATGCAAAGTGATTTTTTAAATGATTCTAACACTTAATGGCAGGGTCTCCTTTTTCCATGACTATGAATATTCTCAAGGGCCCAGGAAGCCATTGCAACTTAATGAGTTTAATAAATGAAGCAGGTTTAGGAGTTAGAGGCATCTCTGATTCTGCAAAGGGTTTAGGGGTGAGAATCTTATCCATGACATTCTGTGAGGTGGGGGAGGAGGTTGTGATACATTTGATAGGGTTCTAGTGGGTTTATTTTAAATTTTTCAGATGCGTTTAAAAAAAATCTCCCAAAAGAATTCACTCTCTCTTAACAGAGGAATAGGATTTGTGGCAGAAGATAAAGGAGACCTTTGACTTGTCATCCTGTTTGGTTCTGGGTTTTTGTGTTTATTTTATACTGTGAGGCTCTGTATGACTTTTGTACTTGGGGGAAAAGGAGGTTTTTTTAGTAGGTATGGAGCGTGGCTGCCCTTTCCCATTTCAAAATAGGACTGGCAGTAAAAACACAAATACCCACTCAAAATGATATCCTTACTGAATAATATGGATAATGTTACCTTGTAATTAGCAATTCACAAAGCATGTGCACATCCATTGTCTCATTTAATCCATGGCCCAGTTTGGTGAAGTAGGTAATATCTTACCCATTTTACAGCTGAGAAACGAAATGCACGGGAAAGGCATGTCACTGTTGTCCCAGCTGCATTTCACTCTCTCCTTATCCTTTGAGTGTTCTCCTTGTTTCACGTTGCTGTAGTGCTTCTAGCACTTATTCCCGTCCTACAATAACATATATTTGTAATTCATTCACTTGTGGATAACATCCTTCACTGAAATGGCCCAAATTGAAGAGGCTGTTTAGACATGAGATGGGCAAACCTTGCCACGCTCGCCAGGTAGGAGCTCGTGCTGTTGTGTTTGTTTGCCTCCGGAGGTCGTCACAACAAAATTCCTAAAAGCGAACTATTTCACGCATCTGTGTTTTAACAGAACCATCATTTTGTTTAGTCTGCTCGGCAGGCAGAAACCGCACGAGATTTTTATTGTGCAGACCTCTCTTTCACAAAAAGCTGCAACGTCAAGTGGTCTTTGAAGAGCTGTAACTGCGTTTCCAGTTTGGGTAGAGTGAACCTCGTCACCTGAGAGGAGGTATTCCTACTCACAAATGTGTTGCTCTTGTGATCAGGAAAATCCCGATGATTTTGTGTGTTTGCACTGCAGCTGCAAAGATTTATTTGGATATTTATTGTTTAATGATAGGCATTAGTGGCCACACGAAAATGAAAGTGTCTTTGAGTTGCCTCAGATAGCCTTTGTAAACCAGGGGTCTCTCTAGGATTGGCTAAATAATTTACACAGCCCAGTTAAGATGAAGGTAAAGAACTTACTCAAAAATTATTGAAAATTTCAAGATGGCAACATCAGAGCATTTTTTAAAATTTTATTTATTTTTTCATGAGAGACAGAGAGAGAGAGAGGCAGAGGGAGAAGCCGAATGTGGGACTCGATGCTAGGACCTGGGGATCATGACCTGAGCTGAAGGCAGATGCCCAACCGACTGAGCCACCCAGGCACCCCCAACATCAGAGCATTAAACCGAGTTCAGGACCCTTTGCAAGTGCACAGGTGGTCCCTCTGTGAAGCCAGCCCTGGGTCTCTCTTATATTTAAAAAATGTTTATGTATTTGTAGATAAGATATTAAAATATTAAAAATTTTACAAGATACAAAAGTAAGGCTCAGAGCACCTGGGTGGCTTAGTGGGTTAAGCTTCTGACTTTGGCTCAGGTCATGATTTCAGGGTCCTGGGAGAGAACCCTGCCTCCAGCTCCATGCTCAGTGGGGAGTCTGCTTGTCCCTTTCCCTCTCCCTCGGCCCCTCTCCCGCCACCCCCACCCGGCCTTTTGCTTGTGCTTTCTCTCTTTCTCTCTCTCTCTCAAATAAGTAAGTAAAATATTTAAAGAAATTTAAAAAATAAAAGTAAGTCTTTAGGGAAGGGAAATCTCTCTTAGTCGTTTATTGTACGTCTTTCCAGAGATTTCATTCATTTACAAACATACATACAATAGACAATATATTATCTACCCTCCTTCAGGACATATACATACAAATAGTAGCATTCTTTACACAAATGCTCTCTGCATTTTTTGTTTTCTTAACAATAGATCTTGCAGACTGTTCCTGATAACTATGTAATTCTTTTTCATGGGCACATAATATTCCATACTGTATATGTAACAGTTATTTAACTAGTTCCCTTTGATGGATATATAAATTGCTTTTGATGACCAGAAATGCTGCAACAAAAATCTTTGCAGATCATCTTTTTACATGTGTGAGTGATTCTGTGCAATTGTCAAGTCAAAGGTTGTGGTTTGTTTTAAATTTTCATAGATCTTGCCAATTACCTTCCAGAAAGATTGTACAAAGATACACCCTCACCGATACAGATTTTCATCAGATTTTTGGTCTTTGCCAATCCCATAGGTGGGATCCAGTGGTTCATTGTAGCCTTGATTTTCATATCTCTTATTATCAGTGAAACTGAATATCTTTCCCTGAATATCTGGGAGTCAGTCTGTTCTGTGACCTGTCCTCATGATTTCTTTATTGTTCATTAATTTTTTTTCTTATGACTTGTACAAATGCTTTATCCATTGAGGAAATTTGTTCTGGGTTTGTGAGGCACTGAAAATATTTCCCTTGGTTGGTTTTATCTTTCGAACTTTGTTTTGCCATGCAGAGTATTTTTAAAATGTAGTTGAATTTGTCAGGTTTTTTTATGGCTTCTAAATTTTGTATCATACTCAGAAAGACCTCCACTCCCATACTTTCTTCAGGTATTTCTTTGATTTCATTCCTTCACATAAACCTTTACTCCATTTGAAATTTAGTTTGGTATAAAGTGAGGAAATAGGGATCCAACTTTATTTGTTTTCCAGGTGGCTACCTAACTATCCCAGCAATAGTTGTTGAATAATTCACCTTTTTCAGCACTGATTTGAAGTTCTATATCTATAGTAAGTTCCTATATGTGTTTGTGTCTATTTCTGAACATTTTATTTCATTTACAAGAATTGTTAAGCATAATGTGTCAAAAAATTTTTTTTTCTTTGGTGTCTGGGTGACTCAGTTAAGCATCTGCCTTCAGCTCAGGTCATGGTCTCAGGGTCCTGGGATCGGCCCTTGGCCCTCACTGGGCTCCCTGCTCAGCAGGAAGTCTGCTTCTCCTCTCCCTCTGCTCCTCCCCCTAGCTTGTGTGCATGCGCACTCTCTCTCAACTAAATAAATAAATCTTAAAAAAAATTTTTTTTCTAAACCTTTTTCTAGTTTGAGGAGTGGTCATAGAAAGATGTGACTTGTCCAGAGCCTCCCAATTCAACACAATAATCCCTGAAAGGCTAATATATGTTTACTTTTGTAAGTATTTGAAGGAAAAAAATTATTATGACGGTTAAGAACATGGATTTGGAAGTCAGATAGACCTGGGTTTCAATCTCAGTTCCACACTTAGCTGTGTGACCTTCGGTGAGTTACTTGCCTTATCTGATCCTCGATTTCCTCATTTGTAAAACAGAAATAAATATAGTACCTGTCTCATTGAGGTGGTTGAGAAGTAAATGAATGTCAAGGGCTTAGCCCAGTGCCTGATGCATAGTAAATTGTTTTTGTTGTTGTTGTTGTTGTTTACCTATAGGGTGACCAACTCATACCTGCTTGCCTGGGGTTTCCCTGGTTTTATCATTGTAAGTCCTAAGTGTTGGCAGATCCCTCAGTCCTGAGAAAACTAGGATGTTAGGTCACCCATAACCCTATTGCTCAGTACAGTGTGTGGTTTTTTTTCCTCCATCAAAACCACACTACTCAGTACCTACATTGATTAGCTCAACTTTTATAGATACATCACAAAATGCAGTTTTTTTCATACACATAAAATCCATGCTCTTATCTCATTCCAGTTGAGTGCCCCCCGCCCTACACACTTGTAGACATTCTTTGTCCATCAGAGCCTAATCTGGGATTTCCTCTGGTTTCCACGTGAGCCAAGATCAAAGAGCCCCCCTCCCACTGCCAAGAGGGGGAAGGTGTTGGGAGAAAAGTGGGGGTGGGGGTCAACATAGGGCTAGACAGAAACACAAGGTATGATGACTCCAGGACATTGGAGGCTGGGAACACTTTGCTTTTAGAATAAAGAAACAGAACAGGATCCCCAGGTATGGCTTGCTAGAATGTAAAAGGGCAATTGTCCTCCTCACTGACCATCCTAACTTTAGCTCTGTAATAGACTAGTAGGATAGATATCACTGGGGTGGGGGCACGATATGTGTTTATCAGATCCTGCCACCAAAGCTGTGCCTGCTCAGAGGATGTGTCTGGCAGTTTCTGTATCCATTAGGACAAAAGTGCCAGGTGCCTGGCTGGTTGGAGGGGAGAGGGAAGAGGATTATTTGCATTGAAGAAATCAAGCCTTGGGCTTAATTAGACTAAATTTAACAGTGCAATGGAGAGAGGTCTGGACCAAAAGTTAGAAAACTTAAAATGAAGTTCTCATGCTGTCCCTTTCTTGAACTAACTCTAACCCCAAGGACACATGACGTTCACAGAAGCCTGTGAATGTGCCCCATTAGAGCCCACAATATAGGGACCCCCCCATATCTTCCCATGCCTTCCATTTCTTCCTTTATAAAAGACTAAATTTGAGTCTTTTATTATTCTGTTGACAGTCTTTTTTTTTTTTTTTTTCTTTTTAAGTATGTTCTATACCCAACCCGGGGCTTGAACTCACAACCCCAGGATCAAGAGTCGCATGCTCCACTGACTGAGCCAGGCAGGTACCCCCAATTGACAGTCTTTATGGTTCAGTTCTAATTACCACACTGGGAGAAATGGGATCCTGGCACACAAAGTTCCTTCAGTTAAGTGAGCTACTCATATTTTTCAGTTAAGTGTCGATTGAGAAAATACTGTATTCTGGGTTTCTTTGACTCTTTCTCTGGAGAGTAAAATGGTGGAAACAAACAAGATGACAACATGGAATCTGTTGTTTCAGCTTCACCTGCATCCATTCACCCTTCTTTTGGTGACTGTTCTTAGTTATACTTTGGGGAACCACCTCTTCTAATTGGACAAGGTCTGGCCGGTGAAGGCACCCCGCACTCCCCTGGCCAAAGAGTGAGCGAGTGACCCAAATTCTGCCAATCAGATGCCCTCTCTCCTGAATTTGAATCTTGAGCCAAATGATGTGAAGATTGAAAATAGAGCAGATCCATGTGAAAATGTATCCTAAAGCAGGGGTTAGCAGATTGGTTGTGGACCGAATCCAGTCCTCTGGCAATATTGATAGATAAAGTTTTATTGGGACACAGACAAAATCATTTGTTTATTTGTTGTCTATAACTTTCATGTGACAATGACAAAATTGAGTAGTTATGTTAGAGACTGTCGCACAAAGCCTAAAATATTCACTATCTGGACCTTTGTAGTAAAAGTTTGCTAATCTCTGCCCTAAAGGGATTTCCCATTAATTCCTGTTGCCTAAATCCCAGGAGCTATCCTGGTTCCTGCCCATTTCAAAGCCTGGTTCTTCAGGTTTTCTAGGCTTCCGTGAGCTACTCCATATTTTTCGAAGAAATTTCCTTCCTCCCTTCCTTCGTTCCTTCCTTTCGCTTAAGTTAGAGTGAGTTCATTTCTGTTGCTTACAACCAATGAAGCCACATTTTTGGGCATTTAAATATGTTTTTAATTTTAAAAATCATTTAGAGAAATAAATATTTGATTAAATTTTTCTATCTGGCTAAATGTGTCCATTTAATGTAGCACTGATGGGGAGGAACCATATCTCCGTGGAGCAGCACGGTTGTGGCAATGAAAGCAAGTAGTATGAGAGTACAAACGAGTAAAGATAGGAGTGGTATTCTAAAAAATACAGTAGAGTATTTATTTTAAAAATTCCCATTGCTTTGGTTTGTTTTAGCCACAATATTTTAAGTATTTTAAATTTTCAAATAATATTAAAGGAAAACGAGATTTTCGTGTTTAGCTAAAGAGAGCACAAGCTTATCGGTTTTTTTAAAAAATGTATTTGTTTATTAAGGAGGGAGCATGAGTGAGGGGAGAGGCAGAGGGGGGAGAATCTCAAGCCGAATCCCCGCTGACCAGGGTCCATTATGTGCTGCTCAATCTCATGACACATGAGATCAAGACCTGAGCTGAAACCAAGAGTTGGACACTTAACCGACTGAGCTACCCAGGTGCCCCAAGTTTATTGTTTTATAGCAGTAATAATAATAACTGAATCATGGAATGAACTTTGCATTAGAAATCCAATTCTGGGGGCACTTGGGTGGCTCAGTGGTTGGGTGTCTGCCTTCAGCTCAGGTCATGATCCCAGGGTTATGGGATCGAGCCCTGCATTGGGCTTCCTGCTCAGCGGGGAGCCTATTTCTCCTTCTCCCTCTGCCTGCCACTCTGCCTACTTGTGCTCTCTCTCTCTCTGTCTATCAAATAAATAAATGAAATCTTAAAAAAAAAATCCAGAATTCTGGATCCACATTCTGTCTCTGGGATATTAGCACTCTGTATGTGAATATCACCTCCACATAAGGTGAAACGCAATTGCCTTATGTTATAATTATTGGTGGAAGGTGAAGAATAAGGTGCTACACAATTGCAATATGTTATAATTATTGGTGGAAGGAAAAGAGAGTACAATCCCAGATAATTTCTGTAACCCGGGCCAAGAACCAGAGCCTGGTTGGTGCCGGTGATTTCAGAAATGAATCCAGGGCCGATACTTGTGTGAAGGAAGGAGACTGATCCTCTGGATTTGCAGAGTCCTGGAAAATACCTTCAGTGATGAAAAACATCTCTTTGGATTAGGCAGTCTCCAGTAAGTAGGCGGATTATCCAGCTTCCTTCGTTCAGAACTGACTGGACTTGTTAGACGACTTCCTAACTGTCAGGAAGGAAGAGGGAGGGATGTGCATGTTAAATCTAGTGCAAATATGAAGCATGCTGAAATGGAAGACAAGCTTCTTTCTGTGTATGAGCAGAGGATGACCAGGGGGTGGAAGTGGTTGGGTCTGGTCTGGAAGTGATGGGAGAAACCCCCAGATTAATTCTGAATGATCAAATAGTCACCGGAGCCAGAGAGGCTAGTGGTTTGGGGAGAAGGGATAGGAAAAAAAAAAAAAAATGCAAAGGGAAAGAGATTTGGAAATAATCTCTTCCCTTCACCTTTCCCAGGCTCTTAAGGATAGAAATTCTGTGGAGCAGATGTCTGTTGAACTAGAAGCCACTACTTTGTAAAATTCAAGAGGTCTATGAACTTGGTTGGTGACATCTTTATTTTCCTTAACATAAAAAAAGTGACATCTTTATTTTCCTTAACATAAAATGAAACATAGCATTTCCTTCAATTACAAAATGTACGCCACAGACCAGCTGTATTGGTGAGGCTGAGACTTGTCGCCAATAGAAATCACGGATGTGGGGCACCTGGGTGGCTCAGTGGGTTAAAGCCTCTGCCTTTGGCTCAGGTCATGATCCCAGAGTCCTGGGATCAAGCCCCGCATCAGGCTCTCTGCTCAGCAGGGAGCCTGCTTCTCTCTCTCCCTCTGCCTGCCTCTCTGCCTACTTGTGATCTCTCTCTGTCAAATAAATAAATAAAATCTTAAATAAAAAAAAAAAAGAAAAAGAAATCACGGATGTTTTCAAATCATGTTATTATGTTGCAGATCTCGTGAATTATTTGTGTCCATCATTACTTTGGAATTATGGTAGAAATTAGACTCAATGCTAGTCTTGTACCTTACTGTGCAAGGAAATATATATTATTACTACATTACACATTTTTATTTTGATAATTGTATTTCAGTATAATTGACTTCTTTTGTGATCCTGTATATCTTATTTTATACATTTGAAATTATGGCTCTGAGAAGGGGTCCTGAGGTTTCACCAGACCCTAAGGGCTCTGTCCCTGGAGCTCTGCTCTAGACACTGCCCTGTGGAATAGCCCAGCACCTTCCACCACCCCCATGCCCTCCACCCCTTGATCCAAGCGTTTGAGAAAGCTCTGTAGAAACATGGACGAATGTTTCAGATAACGTACGAAAGGAGTATTTCAGCATGGCCATAACTACGTAAAAATACTAGTTCTAGTTCTATACGGGAACAAGAACTGGAAAATAATTAACAAAAATGAAACTAGCTCTGTTCACTTTTTTAAAGTATTGTTACATTGTCTTTTTAGTACTATTTGTAAAAAGAGTGTGATCTCTTTTTTTACATAAGTAATATATTTTCTTTGTTGAAAAATTATAAAATGTACATGAGTAAAAAGAAAAAATATTCGATATTCCTTAACCAGTTTTTAAAAACCATGCTGCATTCTACGTAGCTTTTTAAAAAATGATACAGAGCTATATATTCCGACATGGCAAGGTTTCTATCATATAGTAAGTGGAAAAGAAAAAATAGTACGTAAAACAGAATCCTATTTTTTTTTTAAGATTTTATTTATTTATTTGACAGAGAGAGATCACAAGTAGGCAGAGAGGCAGGCAGAGAGAGAGGGGGAAGCAGGCTCCCCGCTGAGCAGAGCGCCTGATGTGGGGCTTGACCCCAGGACCCTGAGATCATGACCTGAGCCGAAGGCAGAGGCTTTAACCCACTGAGCCACCCAGGCACCCCTGAATCCTATTTTTTTAAACATATGTATGAAAATGCTTAGGAGGGCACTGATCCAACAAGCATTGGTGTTAACAATTGGCAATTATGTGCTAATATTAGTCAATACCAGTTTTCTCACAGGAAAGGAAATCCTTCAAGGAGAGTGCCGTGTTGATGCTAGGATTAGCAGCTTCGGCGAGTCCCAGGTATATCCTGTGGCAGCCCGTAGAGGTGGCTCCTTGTGTCAGACGGCTGGTTCCTGGGAGGGGCCCTCTGGGCACCCCCGCGGAGACTCCCGGGCCTGGGCCTCAGGTTGACAGGCTGGAAGCCCCAGAAATTCTAAACACTTTCAGCTGCCTCAGTTATACCCACAATCAAGTTGGGTCTTCCTGAAGTTGCTCTCCCCACCCAGCCTCCAGGTTAGTTTGATTGGATTGTGGTGTTCACAGATTTTCTTGAGACTATTTTCTTAAGACTTTATTTTTTTTATGTTTTAAAAGATTTTATTTATTTATTTATTTGAGAGTGACAGAGGGAGAGAGAATCTGAAGCCAACTCTGCACTGAGCACAGAGCCGGACATGGGGCTCGATCCCACAAACGTGAGATCATGACCTGAGCCGAAACCAAGAGTCGGATGCTTAACCGACTGAGCCACAGAGGCACCCTTAAGACATAATTTTCTAGAGCAGTTTTAGGTTCACAGCAAAAGTAAGAAGAAAGTGCAGAGATTTCCCCCATGCTCCCCTGCCCTCACACATGCAGAGCCTCTCCCCCTTTCTCAACATCCCCTACCAGAGTAGCACTTGTTAGCATTGATGGACCCAGGTGGACACAACATACTCACCCAGGGTCCAAAGTTTACACGAGGGACAAACGTATAATGACATGTATCCACCATTAGAGTCTCATGCAGATTATTTTCACTGCCCTAAAAGTCCTCTGTGCTCCACCCATTCATACCTCTCCCCATCTTGGGACATTTTAAAGATGGCAACTGTAATTCCTAAAAACTAGATCCAGTCCCTTTTCATTGTCAGAGTGAGACTGTCCGCCCATTAAACAGAACACACATCCTTTCTCCAACCCACGGTCCTGGATCCTCCATACCCCAGGGAACCGAGTCCTGTTGACAAAGGTGTGAATTGAGTGCACCCGAATTTGGCCCCATAGATATGGGTGTGCCCTTTTAGGCATAACCACTGCGAGCTTAGTTCTCCCAGGCTCTAGGCAGGGGCTGATGAGACTGAGGAGATCCTGTCCCTCAGCCTGGACAGCTGGGACCAGGCTCTCAGGCTTGCACTAGGACCTGACCTTGGACACTGGGCTCGATGGAGCACAGCTCTCTCGGCAAGTCTGTAGGTGGACTGAGGAGTTGGGCTAAGTGTGGTCTGGTGCAGGCTTGTTGGGGCTTGAGAGGGCCGCAGAAGCTGCTAGTCCTTTCTCTCAGGTGGACTTTGCTACAGGCCCATGAGGGCTTGAGGCTGTGCTGTTTTCATTCCTGGCCTTTATTCCAGGACAATGGATTTCTTGTCAGCAACAGTATTTCTTTATTATTGAAAGACATGCTGCTGACAAGCATGTTTCACGAAATCCTTCCCTTCCACCTCTGACCTTCCACGCAAAAGATATTTTTTCCTATTCCCACTGCACCCTTGCAGTATGCCCAGGCCATTGTCACTGCATTGGCCATATCCAAGTCCTGCTTGTCTTCTTATTTCCTTAACATTTTCCTTTCAGTGTGCTCCCTTTTCTCTTAAATGAATTAATTTTGTTAGGAACTATGTCAGAAATATCTGTGAAATTACAGATTTAATGAACTGCATTTTTCTGAATATATTAAAATAAATACATAAGTACGAAACATTTAAACATTTTCCCATGGATCCTCTAAAACCACCCTCGCCAGGTGGCCCCCACCAGTGTATTCCAGCCTACCCACAAGAAACCCCGGCAAGGTCTGTAAACTCTCCAAGAGATGCTGCTGGGTCATCCGTGTCGTCACTGTTGACTTTGTTCTCTGAAACCAAGCCGTCTGCATCTGTGGTCAAATGTGGCAGGAAGGAGCAGGTCATTCCACTTGAGGTCCCACTCTGGGAGTGGTGAGTTCCGTGGCGAGGTGCCCTCTTCCACTCAAAGTTAGATTTCCTTCATCTCTGGTCAAGGGAGACCCATTCTCTTACTGATCAACGATGAAGACAGGGTGAGCATTCTAAGCGGCTTTCCTCCCTGAGGAATGATGGCCAGACGAGACCCTGGAAAAGGGGGCGTCAAAGGTGGATGGAAGCTGGGGGCAGCTGTGCAGAGAGGATGGGCTTGCCTGACTGTCTAATTGAAGGACAGATGTTTGCCTCTTTTCACAAAGGTAACTGATGGATAACCGTTTGCCTCTTTTCCACAGAGAATTTGAGGCATGGGTGGCTGTGAAAACCTGAGGGCTTTGTGGGTCCTAGCTCCATCAGTTACCAGCTGTGCGGCCCCAGGCAAATCCCTTCATCTGCCTGAACCTCAGTTACTCCCAGGAGAACGGGACTGGTGACATTTAGTCACACTTGTCTTATCTGCTGTCCAGGCTGTGGCAAGGATTAAATGAGCGAAGGAAAGCATGACTGATCCGAACACTCTAAGGCAGGGTTCTCAACGCTGGATGCACTCTGGAATAATGTGGTGGGGGGAGGGGTGACTTAAAAACAAAACAAAACAAAACAAAAACAACCAAAACCAGTGCTATAAGACCCAAAACCAGGGACTCTAATTTAACTGGTCTGGAGTGGGTCTTGAGAATCTGTACTTTGAAATGTGCTTCTGGTGATTCTCATGTGCAGCCAAGATTGAGAACCACTTTCCTAGAGATGTGCCACCCAATATAGAAGCCACTCGCCACAGATGGTTATTTAAACTTAAGTTAGTTGGAATTAAGTACAATCTAAAATTCAGTTCCTTACACTAGCCACATTTCAAGTGCTCAGTGACCACAGGTGGCTACTGGCTTACCATATCGGACAGCGCAGAGACGGAGTATTTCTGTCATCACAGAGAATTCCGTTGCCTCTTAAAGCATCGCCCATGGACCAGCAGAATCATCGTCACTGGGAGCTTGTTAAGAACACATACTCTCAGGCCATTGCCCACCCTACTGAATCAGAATCTGGATTTTAACGGAATTGAACAAAATCTCTAGCGTCTTCTTCAAGTTTGTGAAGCACTGCTCTAAAGCATACATTCCACTCATTCATTCTTTCAACCGATGTTTATCAAATGCCTGGCATGTACGTTCAGGTGATGGAGAGCGATCAGGGAAAAAACAGCAGTGTCTACCATTCCAGCTGGAGGAAACAGTCATTGCACAAGAGAACCAATAGACAGACTCAGTTCAGAGGGACAAAAGTAATACAGGAGAATGTGCTAGAGAGGCACTGTGGGGGCAGCGCTGCTACTTTCAACTGGGAGAGAGGGTCAGAGAGCGTCTCTCTAAGGAGGGGACATTTGAGTGGAGCCTGAGTAACAAAGGGCTGGCCAAGGGAAGGTGTGGGGGGTGGTGTGTTCTGGACAGAGACATCAGCAAGTATGAATGCCTTGAAAGGAGATTGCCAGATTTAGCAAATAAAAATACAAAATGTTTACTTAAGTTTCTGCTAAACCATGAATAATTTTTAGTATATCTGGAATACTGCATGGGACATACTTTTTTTTTTAAGATTTTATTTATTTATTTAAGAGAGAAGAAGAGAGTGAGAGAGCACAAGCAGGGGGAGCTGCAGAGGGAGAGGGAGAAGCAGGCTGCCTGCTGAGCAGGGGTGCCAGGACCCTGGGATCATGACCTGAGCAGAAGGCACACGCTTACTCTACTGAGCCACCCAGGGGCCCCTGCATGGGACATACTTATACTAAAAAAAGTATGTGTGGTTTACCTGAAATTCAAATTTAACTGGACATCCTATATTTTATGGAGACCCTACCTGAAAGATGACCAAGGAGGGAGCAGAGTTGGAGGGACATAAGGAGGAGCAAGTGACTGGGATAGTCAGGGGGCAGGGGGCCACGAGGAGGGGTGGGAGGGAGAGCAGGGCCCAAATCTTGGGCTACGTAAAGGCAAGTTTTAGAAGCCAAATGGCCACCAAAGGACTGTACTGACCACTGCTGTTTCTTTCCCTTGGTGAAGTCATTGGCTTTACCTTCCTGCAACCCTATGGTTTCTGGGAAGGGCTTCTTGGAAGATGAACAATTGTCCAGGCTGTGAGGCCTGGGTGGTGCTGGGGGAGACCGTGGACCACTGACTGACCTGCCCAAGCATAGCGTGCAGTATACATTGTTTGGTCTGAGCTTTTAAGTGCTCTTTCCCTGTTTGTTCGTTTAATTCCTGTGCTTTTGTATGTGACCCCCTATAAATCTCCCTCTCCTTAAGGACCATGTTTGACAACTTCATTTCCCCCCAACTGGAGACATTTCCCCTGCTAAGGGTCAAAAAGACTAATTATCCAAAACCGAGTATTGGAGACACCCTCAGGCCACCCATGACCCAGAAGTGCCTGATCCCGGTCATGTGAATAGAAGAATTCAGTGAGAGCAGACCTGAGCACAGAGGCAGTGACATCCTCGAAGCCCAACTGTATTCTTGTCAGAAAATAAACTCCTGACCCCTTCAACAACAACAAAGGTGGAAGAGACCATAAGGGATCTTCCATTCAAACAGTTTAGTTTACATGTGAGGAAACTGAGGCTCTGGGAGGATCATGATTTGCTGAAGGGTCCCAAATAGATGATAGAGCTGGGACGTGAGCTCAGAGTGTCCTTAATCTCTGTCCAGTGCTCCTTCCCCCCAAACTGGACTTGGTGTGGGGGACTGTGGGAAGGGCAGCAAAACAGCAGCTGATACTCATCGTGTGCTTCAACACTTAGAAAGCACTTCTCTACATTATCTCATTCGAGGTGGGGACAGTTTCCATTTTGCAAGTGGGGAAGCGGGAGCTCAGAGAGGTTAAGTGACTTGTCCAGGATCACACTGCTGTTAAGTGACAGAACCTGGAGTTGAAGTCCAGATGCAGGCTCCTTGGTCTGTTTCCATTATAACCTGGAAAAAAAGGAGCAACGAGAAAGCAGCACATTGACCACCAGTATTATCAGAGTTCAAGGGTCGGCAGGTGGGAGGGAAAGGTGGCTTGAGAAATCAAAAAGAAGATTGCTTGCAGGGAGCCTTGGCGGCACTTGGCATGCATCATCCACTTCAACTGTCACATCAGATTTACACTTGAGGAACTGAAGCTTGGAGAGGTTGGCTGGTCACTCAGCTGGTTAGTAGCCGGGCTGGGACTGTTGAATTGAGAGCCTCAGCAGGTCCCTACTGGGGATTTTGGGGGCCAGGGAAAGTGCAGGATGAAACCGGACAGCACAGAGAATATCCAAGAAAAAAGGACCAGGAAGGCTTACAGGGACAATGAATGATCCCGGAGGCGGTGGGGCGGGGAGATGGAGGCTCTTCCTCCCTCTCCACCGCTCTCTCCTCTACTCTGCATGCAAATATTGTCCCAGAAGCATTAGCTAAATCCCCTCTTCCTTTTAAAGTCTGTAGATTTGCTTGGGGGCCGAACTGGGGCTCTACTTGTGTTGCTAGTCGGTTCCGCCCTTGGAACTGCAGTATTCTGGCCTCCTGGCTTCCCTGGCCACACCTAACAGGGCCTCCTTCCCCTTGAGCTGCCCCCCCCCCCCCCTTTCCAAAGACCACCAGCATTAGGCAGGAAACAGAGCTGGATTGTCTTGTTTTCATGCAAGAACTTGTTCCATCTTCTCCTGCCTCCCTCCCCCACCTCCCAGCTCCTAATTTTGTTTCCAAAATAATTGTGAGGTTTTTCCCAGCTGAGGGTCCCTGATTGACTACTAGTAGGGAAATTCCTACCAAGGCTCCCTTATTTTTTCTAGTCAAACATCTTGCTTGTCTGTTGATGGAGGGTGGCATCATTGAGTCTTCTCATTTGCCCAGGTACTTAATTCAGTCCTGATGAGTAGTAGGTTCACATTAATCTATCTGCCCTGAATTGTCAGTGCAAGGGAGTAAGAGGTAGAATTGTTCCGTGGGGCTGTCATCACTAATGTTTCCCTTGTTTAGACATCTTTTGTAGCTGGGGAATCTCTCAAGCCTGGCGTCTAGGACATTCCTCAGAAGCCTCCCCATTAGGCGAGTCACTGGATGACCCTCTTGTTCTTTGGGGGAATGCTGGGAGTCGGCACTTCTGTTCCTAGGGCTTGGGGTTCACATATGGTCACTGGAGCCTGCTGCCCATCAGCCAGCTGCCACGTTGCTTCTTATCACCGCCCTTGGACAGTGTCTGCAAGCCTCAAAAAATTTAAGTCCAAGGGAATATAAAAATGTTGTCAGAAAATGTAATTAATATTTACTCCAGGCAGTAAAAGGCCAACATTTGGGGCATGTGGGTGGAGGGTATATGGGAATTCTTCATATTGTTCTTGCAATATAACTGTTGATATCCAAAAATAAAATGGTTTTTAGATAGATGGGCAAAATCCGCTTTGCAGCCAGATTGAGTAAGTGCACAAGCACATGAGGAACAGCATGGAGCAGAGGCGGGAAGTGAAGTGGTTAAGAGGAGGGCCTCGGAGTCAGGGCCAGTGGGGTTGGCCTATTGCTTTCCAGCGTAAGAGCTGTCATACCTTGAACAGGTTACTTAACTTCTTCAAGTTCCATTTTTTATCATCTGGAAAATGGGGATGTGAATGTCGACCTCCCTAGAATATCAGATTACATGAGATAATGCATGTACTACAATATTTAGGATGATGCGTGAGGCTTAGTAAAGGGTCACTACGTGGTAGGAAGAGGGCAAAAAGAGACAGAAAGTACAAAGTCTTTCCTCACCCAATCCCAGTGATTTCTCAGTCTCTGCCTTGTGAGGCCCCAGACCCTGCACCAGAGACCCACCACACTGTCGTACTCAGCCCCTGGCTTTGACCGGCTGTGGCCCAGGTGGCGAAGCAGGCTTCCCCCCGAAGATTTCCTGACATTCCCAACTGATCGTCTTAAAGGGCCAGCAGGAAGGTGCTTATGGATCCTTCTTAGCTTGTGACCTTGGGGCCATAGTCATTCATTCATTCATTCATGCATGCATTCATTCAACAAAATTTCACTGGGTGAGAGTAGTGGGAACCGTGGACCAGCCACTGAAGTTGGCATGGGATATAGCACAGAACAAAATTGACCTGGTCCTTGACCTCCAGCTGCTTAAATTCTAGGAACTAGCCTTTCCCTATGGTTTTCTCTGGCTCCTCTCCCCGGCAACACCCAGTCTTAGTCATTCTTCCAGAATGCAAAACCTCCTTTACTGCAACACTCAGACAGCTCAGGCTCACAAAGCCACAGAAGGCAGGGCACAATAAGATGTTGGCAGTTACTGGGCCTGATCATTCTTTAGCTGCACTTGTTGGGTATGATCCGGCCTTGGGAGAAACGCAGGGGAGCCAGTGGTGCAAAGCTGAAACTGCCTTATCTGCCAATACTTACACACTGATTGGCTGCCCCACCCACCCCACTTCCATGCCTACTGTACTTTTTTAAGCTAGTCTCTGCCCTAGACTCTCTCTTCCTTCTGTCTGTAATCCCTATCAGTCTGAAACCCTTTTTCCAAATAGCTTTCCTTTTGTCATCAAATAAACCCTCCATCTGCCCCCCACCGTCCTGCCCCACTCTCACCCCACCTCCCCAACCGCAGCCGTGCTACCCATCCAACGGGGCCAAGAGTTCATGCTTCCCAGGTCATGGATATCAATTAATCACAAAATCAGCATTAGCAAACCTGCCCAGCCTCTCTATCTGGCAATTTTTCCATTCATTTGTTTTACAGGAAAACCGGAGTAACAAGCCAAAACAATACAAACTGAAGGAGAAAGAATGTCATCTCTCTTACACTCTTTCGCATTCACAACTGTTAGTAAACCTCTCATTTATAAAAACCGTTTACCATCAACGTTCTCAAGAATGTATTGCTATTGTTTCCCTTTAGAACGTTACTTCAATATTATTTATTGAGAACTGCTTGTGTTTTACGATCTATAGAGGAAGTTTTACATATTTTTCACAAATAAGACTTACAATGCCAAAAAATATATAACTAAGCACATACTAAAGGAAGGACACCAGTGAGTTCTGTATGGTGAGATTGTAAGACTCAATCTCTAAAAGGTGAACTGTGTGTACATGTGCGTGTGTTTCTGTGTGTGTGTGTTTGGCCACGCTCCCCCCAAAATTTTTACCAATTATTTTGTGATTTTTTTTTTAATATCGTGAAAAACAAGTTTCCATGAAAGAGAAAAAAAAAAGGAGCCCTCCCAGGTTCTGGACTCAGACACAGTCCAGGTCTTACTCTCCTTTCCACCATGTACTTGCTTGTAGAATTGGTATAAAAATGAAAAGCGAGAATAGATATAAATTGATTACCACAGTGCTTCAATAAGTGGTAGCACAGACTGTGACCTGTGTGCCCCCAAACCTATTCTCTCTCTCTTAGTAACGTAACCTTGATTTTCATCGGAGCACATAGACTTTCTTGCAGCTAGGTGCAGCCATGTGATTAGGCTAATGAGTTCTGAGCAGAAGCATTGCACGAGACTTCCCAGGAAGACTCCCTAAAGAGAGAAGACAGTCTTCCTCATCCTTCTTCTGCCTATTACCGGTCTGGACTAGATGTGATGGCTGGTGCCCCAACTGCTATTTTGGAGCATGAGGAGGAAGACGACACTCTGAGGGTGCCTGGCATTGCAGAGAGCTAAAGTGTTTGGGTCCTTGATGAGCAGGGAGCTGCCATTCCAGCTTTGGACTTCCTGAGAATTTCTTTTCATAAAGCATAAATTAATTTTTCTCATATCTAAACCATTATTTTTTTTAAGTCTTAGTTTCCCTAAGTTAAGAAGGGAAGCTTCCCTAAGAAGCTAATCCTAACTAATATACTATCATTATTATTGTCATCATTATTTTATTAGCACTGGCCCACAATCCTGCTCGCTCACAGATCCCTTTTTTAGGCCAGTAGGAAAAGCCAAAGTGGTATCCATAGCACAGTGAATTTTGCCTTTGTTCTGGTCTCTGTTGCCAATCTATTAGTGCCTTTAATGTGGGGGCCCCCATATCCTCCTGGCCCCCTGCTCTCCCTCCTCTGTTTCACTCTTTTTCTAAATTCCCAACTCTAGGTCTTTCCCCACTTTCCATGGCTCTTCTTGAAGAATTCTTACCTGACTGGGTGGGACCGAAGTACCCTAAAAGCAGAGGAGGGTTTAGACTAGGTAGAAAGGAAAGGGAAGCATTCCAGGTGGGAGAAAACATAAGCAAAAGAGAAAAGCAGATGGAGCATAATTGGGGGACGAGACGGGAAGTGGCAGCAGGTTTCTGCGGTAGGTGGTAGGAGATGAGATTGAGGTGGGAAAGGTGAGGGGGAGATGGGACTGTATTATGGAGGGTCCTCAGGGCCCAGTAGAGGAGTTTGGACTTGATCCCAGAGGAAATAGAGAGTCACTACACATTACCGAGAGGGGGCAGCGACATGAGGCAAGAGATGTTTCCAAAAGAATGAATCTGGCTGAAGTGTGCAAAACAGATTGAAGGCAGGAAGAGCCTGGAGACAGGGAGACCAGTATAAATCTTCCACCCAGTAATCAGATGCTCAAACATTGTCAACAGACTTTGAAAGGGGCCGTATGAAACAGCAACATTAAAGTGTAGTGATTTCAGTTAAACAGACTAAGAAGCCTTAAACAAAGTCTTTCCCCGGAACTTCTCACACAGAGAAAACGAGCAAGAGTCCAAATAGTGAAAATTGGTTCAATCTTTTTGGAAAACAATTTGGCACTATGGATCAAGAGCCTTAAGAATGTTCACACCCTTTGACCCAGTAATGCTACTTTCTGGGAATGCTAGGGAAATAATCCAAACTAGAGACAGAAAAAAAAAAAAAAAAAAAAAAACCACGGAGATCTTAATCACAGCACACTTGATAATAGCAAATAATTAGAAACAATCTAAATGCTCGGCAATGGAAGAATGGTTAAGCAAACAGTTACATATCACTCAGCCATGAACTCCAAGGAGTAAGAAGACCACACAGATGACATGGAAATGCCTGTGACATAACTCGAGGAAAACAGGATACAAAATACATTGAATGTAGCAGTCCATCGCCTCAACCACTCGGCCACCTCGTCCCACTATACATTGAATGTGTATCACACAACAAACACCCCAAATGTAGAAAAGTAATATTCTGAATTTCTCTTGGTTGTTTCATTAAAGTGAGAGGACTATAGATTTTGTTTCTTTACTCTTAAAAAATGTTTTTTTCCCCCAACATGCTTTTGTTACATTTATACTTTTAATCATAGGGAATGTCAAGGAGAAGTCATAGTATTCATTCTTCTCTGAATTGTTTGGCTTGGTAAGAATAACTATGTATGACTTGTATTTTTTTTTTCTTAAAAAGGGAATGATTTTTCAAAAACAAAATATACCGATAAATGTGGGGAAGCCTTGAGAAATTCTCATGTCGTCACAGGCATAGATACTTACATTCATCTTCTCTATGATGTGGTTTAAAAAAAGGTACAGGCTGTCGCGTGTGTGTGTATGTGGCGGGGGGAGGGTCTGAGTTTGAATCCCACCTTAGCTGGATGACCCTGGCTACCTCATCTGTGAAGTAGGGAATAATGCCTTCCATGCATAATTATTGAGGAAATGAAGGGAGAGAAAGTACAGAGAAAGAAAGTGAGCAAAATCTCCTTAGCACAGTGCTTTGCATTGCTATACCTCCCTTGACCTCAGTTTTATGCAAGTCCCAGGGTACAGCCCTGTGCAAAGCGGCATGGGTCTGCAGAAGATGTTGTACAGTTGTAAAGGGTCACTCAGATTAGGAGAGAGGTAGAGAAGGAAGAAGACAAGGATGACTAGGAGACCACGTAAGGCAGAGCAAATTAATGCCAAAAATGATTTTGGAGAGTGCTAAACAGCACCCCTAACTTCCCCGACATCCTGCTTATGAAACTTTTATACTCAGCCATCTTTTCTAAGTTTCTCAAGGACTACTTAAGTGTAGGAACCCATTCAAAACCTTATTAAAATCCAGGGAGATGATGTTTTTTGGCCTTGCGTGGTTGGCTAAGCCTGCCGATCTATCCAGGGATGCCACGGATTACCTCCCTGGCGTTCCCAGCATACCGGGCGCTGATGCTCTGGGAGAGCGGAAGTCCCCCTCCTTCCCCACCCTGGATTCTGTTCTCGAGCCCAGGATAGGGCCAGTCTGGGAGTAAAAACACCGTATGTGACTCTCGCACCATACATTCTGCCCCTCCAAAAAGAGGGAAACCGAGAAAGATGGAACACTGGGTGTTATACGCAACTAATGAATCATTAAACAGGGGTGCCTGGCGGGCTCAGTCGTTAAGCATCTGCCTTCAGCTCAGGTCATGATCCCAGGGTCCTGGGATCGAGCCCCACCTCAGGCTCCCTGTGGGAAGCCTGCTTCTACCTCTCCCACTCCCCCTGCTTGTGTTCCCTCTCTGGTTGTCTCTCTCTCTGTCAAATAAAATCTTAAAAAAATAAAATAAAATAAATGAATCATTAAACCATACAACAAAAACTTATGATGTACTATATATGCTGGCTAACTGAACATAATAAAAACTAAATAAATAAATGAAATAATAAAAATTTTAAAACTCAGTACCAAAATTAACAAAAAAAAAAAAAAAGAAAGAAAGAAAGAAAGAACAAGAAAGAAAAAAGAGAGAGATGGTCACTTGAGAGAACAAAGCCGGGCTTGGGACCATGTTTTCTCTTTCCGCCCCCCCCGCAGCTGCCCCTGGCCCCTTTTGGCCCAGGGCTTGCTCACTGAGACATCCGGTTTCATTTTTCAGTCAGCAGTGCTGTGTCATGAGTTGAATTCCCAAGCACTGATGACCTACTAGGTGTTTAGTGATGTTTGGTGAATAAATGAATGCATACACACGTGAACTAGTGAAATTTTCGTTTATTCCCACACTACTTGTTTTCCCTCTTCCCATGTCCTAGCTCCCACTGGCAGAGGAAAAATTATGGCGATTCATTGCGATGCATCGGGGCATCTTTCCTTGCTATTGACTCTTAAGAGAATTATGACTTTAAAAGGAAAAAAACCCTAGAACATTATTTAAATACAAACAACAAATCTGAATTCTATAACCGTGTGGAGCGGAACTGCCCAGTAAATGGGAATCCCAGTGCCGAACTGTGTGTGATAAGAAAAGTCTATTTTCTCAAAATAAAAAGAGAAAATAAGGAAGGGAGAAGGGCAAGGAGGGAGGGAAGACAGAAAGAAGGAGAAAGAAGCAGAGAAAGATTGAGAAAGAAATTTGAGTTCTGGTGCTTTGGCCCTGACTTGGCCACTCATGTTTGTAACCTTGATCTTCAGTCTTCCCAACTGAGATGTTGACAGGTCAGTTCTCAGACTTTGTGAGTGCATCTGAGTTGTGGTGGTGGTGGGGGCAGTCAAAGTCTTTGCCAGGATGGGGGTGGGATAGTGGGTATTGAGGAGGGCACGTATTGCATGGAGCACTGGTGTAGTACATGAACAATGAATCTTAGAACACTGAAAAAATAAAATAAAAGTAATTGAAAAAAAAAAAAAAGATGCAGATTCCTGAGCCTTGCCCTCAAAGACTTTGGCTGTGGCCCGGGGCCCTAGAAAGCAAGCCATTAGGGGAGCTCACTTTGAGCAAACAGGACCCAGTGGTCTCAGAGAGGATGTGACTCTGACTCCTCGAGGGACCGGTACAGTATTCCTCCCCTCTTGGGGTAATGGCCAACCGCTTCCGGGCACGCTCTGCTTCAGATGGGAATGCCTCGTTGGTTAAGTGCTGGAGGCAGAGGGAATGGTACATTAGCCTCTCAGAGACTAGCGGACTCAAGGTAGCCTTGCTCCCGGGGTTGTCAGCACTTGTTAAACGGAGTGAGGACGAATTCAAGTGCGCGGGCTCCCTGGCTGTACTCCCGTGGCGGGGGGGGGGGGGGGGGGGGGGGGACAGGAACAGGACCTCCCACAGAGGGGCGCTTTGTGTACCTTCCCCTGCATGCCCTCATCTCACCTTCGGGGCATAGATTTTCACCTTCCTTTCCCTGATGGGGAAACTGAGGCACAGAGACTTCTTGCCAGAGTATACACTGTTCTTCACTGGCACGCTCAGGGGAAGATTTCAGGTCTCCTGATTCCTGGTGTAATAATGGTTTCCCCATTGGACCATGTTGCAGAGAACTAATAACTGCATTTATTAAACGAAAGGACTGAGGAATTATTAGCAGCAAGTTTCTAAAACTTCTTGGCCAGAACAATGATAAAGTTCCAGGGTAGACTGCGGTTACTGCTCTAATGAAATTAATGATGAAAATTCCTGAGGGTGCAGCCTGTGCAGTCCAGTCTTGTGGTGAGGGGGCACGAGCGTATATCATATATATTTGCATACATGGGTTTCGGAAAAGAGACTGAAAGGGATATATGAAATGCTAACAGTGATTATGAATAGTGGAATTACAGGTGATTTTTATCTTCTTCTTTATACTTCTTTTTTCCTTTTTTTTCTTTTTTTCTTTTTTTCTCCTTTTTTGTTCTTTTTTTTTCTTCTTTTTTTTTCTTTATACTTTTTATGTATTGATCGTATTGGTTATATTTTCTGTAACGAGTCATTTTTAATCAGAAAAAATATACATGTAACACATCTCTGTGTTTATAGATACTCGAGAGTTTCTAAGACGCCTTCACAGATTTGTTAGTGGGTTTTGTACTCACTCCATAAAAGTACTCTGAGCAGCTGTTATTTTATTATCCCCATTTGCAAAGGAAGTAACTTCCCTTGTGTCACACCGCATAGCTTATGAGAGGTGGGCTGTGACACGAACCCAGATCTGCCAGCTGCTTTTCACATTTCTTCACTCCCTGAGACCCTGTGTTTGCTCGTTTGCTTGCGTGAGCTCTGGACCCCTGCCACCCGTTCATGCACAAGCCTGTGGTCGTGTCCTCACTTCCCTCCCTCAGGTGGCCTCTGCCTCGTACAAGGAACCCAAAAGTGGGTCTTTCCCTGCATTTCCACCTTCACGGTGCTGGGAGAAGCATGCTGCCCACGGCAGGGCGGACGTCCACTCATTGGTGAGATGGATTCTTTCACTCCCCACGGGGCCTGTTGAGACAGAAGTGTGGGTGTTCTGCTGTGGGGCTTCCGGAGGAAGGCCAGGAGAGAGAGAGAGAGGCGAGTGTCCCTTGCAACACTGGGGAGGTCGAGCCACTCTTGCTGTCTGGAGGGTGACCCGAGCACGGCCCACGACACTGCCCTGGATGCTTGGTGGCAGAGGGAAGGGAGGAGGTGACACTGAGGCTGCGCCAAGCTTCTCGGAGGATGCCGCTCCGCCTGCCCAGGGATGGTAAATGGCTCTCCTGGGTGGAGTTGGGTTTCTTTCCTTTCTACAAACAGGGAACAGTCCCTGGACCGCAGAACAATGGACTGAGTCAAGGGAGGAGAAGAGAGCAGTGTGGGGCCGGGAGGGGGGGGTGTGGGAATGAGAGGGGCCTGGGCACACATCCAGACCCACGGGCAGGCCCTGCGCGACTCGACTGGCCAGATAACTTTTATACGCCTGGTCCCTTATTTTTAAAATGGTGATGAGGTTCATGTTGTCAAGGATGCTTTTCTTGAAGGATTGTTGTAAGGTACAAATTGATTCACTTGGCTCAACCAGTTATTTATGATCTATTGTGTTCCAGATCCTGTTCAAGGTGCTGGGGGTAGAGCGGTAACCAGGACAGAAATAGGCCCAGTCTTCATCTGGGGAGACAGACAATAAGCAGGTAAGTGTATAATAAAACTTCAGATTGGTGAGTTCAGTGAGAGACATAAAGCTAAGTGAAAGGCATAAAGGGGTAGAGGAAGCTATTTTATTTTATTCCATTCCATTCCATTTCATTTTATTATCTTCCAATTTTTGTCATCTCTACCCCAGTTTGGGGCTCAAACTCATGATCCCAACATCAAGAGTCGTGTGCTCTACTGACTGAGCCAGCCAGGCGCCCCAGGAAGCTATTTGAGATAAGGAGTTAGAGAGGACCTCTCTTGGGAGGTGGGACTAGAGCAGAGGCCAGGAGACGTGCGCGAGTGAGCCGGGGGCATCTGGGGAAGCGCATTCAAGGCTGAGGGAACAGCAAGGGCCACAAACCCACAAGAGTGGATTTAAGTGTGACAATGGATGTGACAGTCCCAGCCTATCAAATGGGAACAGAAGGACCCTCCAAAGTGGCCACTCCTCACTGGTTTCTTGACTCTCTGACAACAACAAAGAGATGAGCAGTCTCAGAAAGACAAGAATTACACGTGACACTTCTACTGGTCCTGGGGTCTTACCCACGGGCACCATCACAGGAAGAGGCTAAAAGAAAAAGAAAGTAGTTTCTTCGTGCTTCCATTAAAGCCAAGGGCATCTTACATTTCATAATTTGTTTATATGTCGGTCTCCGGGGACGTGGCTTCTGGGAGCAGGAGTGCCCCTGACTTCTCAGGGATCCTGTGGGGTGGTGGTGAGCCACACAGCCTTGGAAAGTGTGGGTCGGAATCCTGGTTCTGTCATGTACTTGCTGTGTGAGTTCAGGCGTGTTCCTTGTCTTTCTGAGTCTTGGTTTCCTCATCTGTGAAGTGGAGGCATTTTTATAGACAACTCATGGGGCTGCTATGAGAATGAGTGGGGCCTAGAGTATAGTAAGTGCAAAATTATACATTACTCATTGACAGGGCCCACATTCCAGATACCTGGCATAGAGTAAGTGCTCAATACATTTTGTGGAATGGAAGCTTTAGCATAAGAAAATGTTGCACGAAGACTTTCATATTCTGCGGCTATTGCCAGGGGATCTGCAGTGCCCCCAGGAGGGACACAGCCGTTGTCTTGGGACATCGATGAGACAGGCCAGCAAGCTAAATCTCCGAATCAAACTCCTTGCTCTAGGGCCTGTTTTAGTCTTGTTCTCAGATGGAAAACATGTAAAGCCGCTAACTTGATAAGAACAGATACAGTGCCTGATCTTTGCCTGGAGTTAAAATGCAGCCCATTTGCTTCCCACCTGGCTCTGGCTGTCTTCTAGCTTCCGCATGTGGGGTCTCCCTTCAGCCCTCTCTGGAGCTCCATGTGGGCCTTGTACTCACCCCACCTCGGTGGCGTGTTGTAGTCATCTCTGTGACTTGTGGAAAGCAGTCTTAGAATCAGGTGAGCCCGGCAGAAGATAAAGCAGAGATCTCAGGATTTGGCCAGATGTAAAACATACCTTAAGTTCACATGTTCCAAAGGTGAGCCCAACAACAACCCTCTTGGTTCATAATTACCCATGTCCTTGTGCGGCTTAGAAAAACTGAAACAAGCAGCTCATGGTCCTGGAAAGGAGGATTTGAAGGGAAAGGGGGAGAACACCTCGAATGGAAGAATAGGGTGCGTGCATGGCTACAATCGGCTGATGGCAGGAGGCACTGGGGAGTGGGATTGGATTCCGAGGGGCTGGCGAGAGCATCTGCAGAACAAGCCTGAGGCAAGTGTCTCCCCAGGGATTTCCTCCTTGCTTGCTCCAGTTCCAAGCAATTGCCAGCATTTTGCTTGCTTTCCTAAGACCCAACCCCGTCATGAAGAAATAATGGCGACCTTGAGAGCTTGCCCTCCCTCTGTCTTGTGCAACCTGATGTAATGCAGATTGAATATGTGTCTTCCCCCATTTCTCTGAGTCCAGAGTAGGGGACTGGAGAGTGTTTATGTCTTCTAAAAGATAGGGAGGTGACTGGAGGGCTGGTCCCCTTGCCCTCACCTCTACTTCCATTCCTTGGGTTCTTTGCCCAGACAGGCCAGACTCAGCCGAGTGACCCTTGAGTGAGCCGCATTACTGACCTTTGGTGAACCAACACCAGGAATTTGGTGTGTTTAGTTGAAGTGGGCCGCAGATCTAGGCCAAAGTGAGGTTTGACACTGGAGGGCTCTGTTAATACCGCGTACGTGAACCGAGGGAGAAAGTAAGGTGTAGGGATCCCCAAAATAAGAGTCCAGAGAGTCGGTGGACAGCCCTTGGCTGAGCGGCCGTGAGCGAGGGCCTTAACCTTTTCTAGCATTTGTTTTTTCCTACTATAAAGTGGGGATAATACTTCCTGATGCACCTAACACATGGGGTTCTTATGAGATTCTCATTTGAGTAAATTTACAACACGTGATATCAAGTGGTAGAAAGTACATGGCTTCCCTCATGCAGCGGTTGTGAGACTCACCCAAGCAGTTAACTCAATGACCAGCACATAATAGACACTCAGTAAAGCATTATAAATAATTCTCACTGTTGCTCATAGAATTCTGTGTGCAAATGTGATCTTAGTCCACAGAACCATATAAAACATGAGTTCTTATTTTCATTTTTAGTTTCTGTGGTTACACTGATACCTGTTCCAGCCCAGGCAGATAGTTCCCATCCCGGTGATTTTAGTAACCCCCCGCTGTCCTCCTTACATTTTGAACCCCCCAGTCCAGCCTCACACAGTCTCTTCCTCAAACATCATAACCATTGCATTGTTCCTCTGGAAGAACAAATGTCTTTTATGGGCATGTGACCTCAGCACCCTCCAGATGGGGCTTTGATGCCAGCCCCCTTCTCTGCTGGGGGATCGGCCATCTCTGCCCCATACCTCTGCTTATCCCTTGAGCTGTCACTGTCAAGTGGAACACCCTTGTCTCTTCTCTCATCTTTCCTCAGTCTCAGCCCTTTCACAGTCTGTATCAGCTCTTTCCTTTAGGAGACTTCCTCCGGTTTACCCACCCCACAGATCACTCAGCGTGTATGGGCTCGATTTGTGTTCTACGATTTTGCTTTGGCCTGCCCATGACTTTCTAGACAGGCATTGAGCCATATGGCACAGACTAGGTTTTTGGTTTCTTTTGGATTCCTGGCTGGCACTTACTGGGTTGTGCTGTACACATCTGATGAGGTTGTCCTTGACCATGAGGTTTTCACCTCATTGTCTCCATTCGAGGCCCATCTTTTTTTTTTTTTTAAGATTTTATTTATTCATTTGAGAGAGAGAGAGAGAGGCAGAGAAAGCACAAGCAGGCGGAGAGGCAAAGGGAGAGGGAGAAGCAGACTCTCCGCCAAGCAGGGAGCCCAATGTGGGGCTCGATCCCAGGACCCTGGGATCATGACCCGAGCCGAAGGCAGACGCTTAACGACGGAGCCACCCAGGCGCCCCCCCCCCCCACTTTTAAAAGATTTTATTTATTCATTTTGGAGAGAGAGAGAGAAGGCCCCTCTTTAACAGCAGAAGAGCCTTGAGGAGCAGTCCCACCCTTCCATGAAACATCTTATGTCAGATGCCAAGGTGGGTCCCTATGTCCCACCACACCCAAGGAAAGCTTTCAACTCATGCCTACAAATGGTAAACCCTGCCTGACTCACCGCTGTCCTACTCAGGTGTAATTGCTCTCGTTCTCTAATTTGGCAGGGACCTTGACACCAAAAGAAACCCATGCAAGGAGTTGTGTCAGAGCCTTGGGTCAGTGTCTTTTCAGCACACTGAGACTTTTCTCCTAGTTTAGTTTTCTGTGTATACCTATAGACAAATGATCATGCTTGGTTCCCCTTTCCCCCACCCACCTCTCTGTACTCTGGTTTGGTTCCAGGCATCCTTGGGAAAGGGGAGTCCTGGACTCCATGTGCAGATTTGGTCCCAAGTTTCTCTTCCCTCCTTTGGTTTCTGTTCGCTGGGCATTTGTGCGTGTGCTTGGCACTTGGAGCAGATACAAGATAAATAGGAACTTGTCTTCTCTGGAAAATCTTATAAGCTGGTGGAACTTTCTCCCCCACTGGTAAGAGACTTCTAAAGAGGGCCGGCCCCTGGATTCCTGCTCTCTTCTCTTGCTTCCCTAAACTTTTTAGATTAAAGTCCACTTTGAGAATATTTTGAAAGTTGTGGATTCTCTCTCCAGAAAAGGTGCACACATATCCAGTAGTTTGCATTAAACCCCAGGGGGTTTAGCGACCCCATCAAGCCCACCCACAAACCCACAGGGCCTAGGTAAGGAATACTTCTGCTCTTAAAAAAATTAACAAGGATGAGGAGAAGGAAAAAACCCCTCAAAAACCACCTAAAAATGGATCACAAATAGAAACGAATGAACCTAACTACTTCAAATAAATAATATTGCCACATTTAAGGGAGAGTAAACAAACAAACAAAAACTAATGAGTATTGAATTCTAGTTGAAGGAGTTTTTACTATAGTGGTAAGGGTCAGCAATTCTGAAAGTTTTTGTGTGTTGTAGAACTGAGCAAATGAATAAATATATTGAGGATAATGGGAGCCCATTCTTGCTGTTGGAGAAGAGAGTTACAAAGATAAAGAGAAGGAAGACTAAAACCAATCTTATGGTAATGAATTAGAATGGGAGGGATCTATATGAGTTCATGGTTGTGCATATGTACAGATATAGTAATAAGATATCAATATCAATTCATATTTCTTAGTTCTGTCTGCTAAAAGGCTTGGAAGTGGACACCCAGTAGCACTGAGCACATCTGGCATCTAGATCTTGGTTTCTAAATACCTTTTACCACTAAAAGGAACCAGGACTCCTTGGAGAAATGGCTGGTTTCAGGGCTCAGAGAGAGAAGATACAAGATGAACCTAGTAGAATATCATGTTGTTCCAGAAATCAAGGAGGTGCTAAAAAGATAGTAGCAATATGTCAAAAGGACAGAGGAAACAGAAGAGGCTCCCACTGGTCAAATCGGGGGCAATCTGAACATTAAATAACAGTAGTGACATTGCCACAGAACATTCTTAGAATAAAATAAGAATCTAAGAGCTCATAGCATCCAGAATATATAAAGAACTTACACAACTCAACACCTAAAAAATAAATAATCCAATTTAAAAGTGGGCAGAAGACACAGATGTTCTCCGAAGAAGACATACAGGTCTACAGACACATGAAAATATGCTCAACATCACTCATCATCAGAGAAATCAAAACTACAATGAGATATCACCTCATGCCTGTCGAATGGCTAGAATCAACAACATAAGAAGTAACAAGTGTTGGTGGGAATGTGGAGAAAAAGGAACATTTGTGCACTGTTTGTGGGAATGTAACTGGTGCAGCCAATATAGAAAACAGTATGGAGTTTCCTCACAAAGCTAAAAATAGAACTACCATATGATTCAGTAATCGTGCTACTGGGTATCTACCCCCCAAAATACAAAAACAGTAATTCAAAGGGATACATACACCCCTATGTTTACTGCAGCATTATTTACAATAGCCAAATTTCGGAAGCAGCCCAAGTGTCCATCAATAGATGAAGATAAAGATCACACACACACACACACACACACACACACACACACACACACACAGAGGAATATTATTCTGCCATAAAAAGAATGAGATTTTATCAATTGCAACAACTTAGGTGGAGCTAGAGAATATAATGCCAAGCAAAATAAATCAAAGACAAATACCATATGATTGTACTCATATGCGGAATTCAAGAAACAAAGCAAACAAAGGAAAAGAAAAGTAAGAGAGAGAGAGAGAGACAAACCAAGAAACTCAACTATAGACTCAACTATAGAGTCTGATGGCTACTGGAGGGGAGGTGGGGGGGAATGGGTGAAATAGGTGGAGGAGACTAAGAGTACACTTATTGTGATGATCACTGAGTAACGTATAGAATTGTTGAATCACTATATTGTACACCTGCAACTAATATAACACCATGTTAACTATACTGGAATTTAAAAACTTTAAAAAAGAATCTATGAGGGGCACCTGGGTGGCTAAAGCCTCTGCCTTCGGCTCAGGTCGTGATCTCAGGGTCCTGGGATCGAGCCCCACATCGGGCTCTCTGCTCAGCGGGGAGCCTGCTTCCCCTATCTCTCTGCCTGCCTCTCTGCCTAGTTGTGATCTCTTTCTCTGTCAAATAAATAAATAAAATCTAAAAAAAAAAAAAGAATCTATGAGCTCATACTAATGTAAATAATAAATAAATAAGGGAGAACTCTCTCTCGTAGAAGAATATCAACAAATAAATGTAGAAGGAATGATGAAGTTAGAATATCATCCTTGTGCAACCATTAATAATAACTGACATAGACAAGAATCATCAGTGGATGCTACAACTTGGAAGTTTGATGAAGAACAGGATATTTACATGAACTGAAAGCACCTCTCTACAAATTACTTATTAGCTACAAAGAGAAAATTAGTAATTCTACAGTGGGTTAATCTGGTGAAAGCAACCATAAACATTGAATCAGTTAACAAGACCAGTAAAGAGACAAACTGACCTCATGTGCCTCCTGATATGACGCCCTGAGAACGACTTGGGATCATTTCTATGGTGCATCTGCCAAAACTCCATAGCCTGAATCTGATTATGAGGAACTATATCATGCAAACCAAATTAAAGGCCATTCAACAGAATAACTGGCCTGTAATCTAAATTTGAAAAAAAAATCTAGTTCACGAGATTAATAAAAAGCTGAGGACCTGATCTCGATGAAAGAAGACTTAAAGAGGTATGAACATGTAGTAAGTGCAATGCGCGATCCTGGATTGGATGCCGGATCAGAGGGAAGAAATAGTGATGAAGTAGGACATTGTTGGAACAGTTGGTGAAACTTGCATATGAACTGTGGGTCAGATAATTTTGTATCCATGTTACAGATACACACACACATATGCACATCTACGTACACGTGTATGTACGTGTTTCTACACACACACACACACACACACACGTTCTCTTGGGCACAGGCTGAAGCTGCAGTTCACAGGTGGAATTTCTTCTTCAGGCAAACTTCAGTTCTGCCCTTAAGACCTTTCGACTGATTGAATGAGGCCCGCCCAGATTATCTAGGATAATCTTCCTTACTTAAAAAAAAAAACACAAAACTGATGATATCCACAAATACCTTCAGAGCAACGTCTGGATCAGTATTTGACTGAAAAACTGGAGATGATGGCCTTGTCACATTGTCACCAAAAAACTGCCCGTCCCATAGGCCCAGCATCTACCCGGGGACCCCTCCCTGCTCAGTACAGGTTTGCAAAGTGAAATGGTCATTTCTAAGCCCAGCACATTTTCCCAGGCAAACCTCAGTGTCTGACCCCAACGGTGTAGTCATCCCCCTGTCAGCAGGTGGGTTTCAAGCACAGCGCAGGGGATGGTACCAGAGAGGCACGACTCTACAGATGCTCCAGTCTGGGGAGACGAGACACAGCCCGAGGAGTGCAAGACAACCTACGGGTTCATTCTCATACCAATGTCTAAACCACCAAGTCCCTTTCATCTTCTTGTAACTCCCTTTCCTAGGTTCCTCTTTTCTAGATGATGACAGCTCCTTGGCCGGAGCTCCCATCTCTAGCTGGCTCCCCGTCCAGGTCGCCCTAGATCTGGGCCATTGGTGCAGTTGTCCTCAGACATGACTTCAGTCCTCTCCCTCCCTGCTTAAGAACCACAAGGGTTCCTCGTTAGCTGCCAAGTCAAGTCTAGACACCTCTCCCCCTAATCTGACCCTCCCCGAGGGCTGCAACAGCTGTCTTCAGGGTTGTGAAAGGCTGTCAGAGACAAGGTGGATTAGTCTGATTCTGTGCTGCTCCAGCAGGCGGCAGGTGATCATAGGTAGAAACTACGAGGAGACCTGGGTGCCTCGATAGAAAGAATTATTCTCCTTTGTTTTTGGTGTGTGAATGCAGGCTGCGGGGACAGAGGGTGAGGCGGTATGTGGGGGGCTCTGATGATGGGTGGAATACTGTGCACAGCACCCACGGGACATCTCTACTTACCAGCCCCACGTGGCAGGAAGTCACAAAACACTGCACGTCCGGTCTGAACACCAATCGTGTGAAGTTTCTGATAGTCTAGACAGACTATTGTTCACCAGGCCTCCTAAATCAATGAGTGGAGACAACAGGAGGAATATTTTAGATTCTCAAGAAAATACGTGTTTGTTTTGATTGCATGGTGTTTGTGTGGTACGCTGGGATTCGGGAGATCGGCGGGAGCCCAGTGATGGAAAGCCCTGTTGGCCATGGTGAGGAATTTGGCAACTGAAGTGGGGCAGTGACATGATCCTGGAATGGAAGCAGGAGACCGTGAAGAATGAACTTTCTAATGGTAGTGAACTTGGCAGCGATGTCGTGGATGGCCTTGAGCAGCAGTGAGCTCCAGAACACAGGAGTGAGGAATGGGGAACTGCCTCTCAGGGATGCTGCAGAGGGAAGTGGGGCTCCAGGAGGGATGGTGAGCAAGATGACTTCCAAAGACCCTCTTACCTCTGACATTCTCCCGGGCCTCCCTCCCTCCCTCCAACCCCAGATCTCCAGCCAGAATCTCTTCAGTGTCTGCTGAGAGGTGGCGCTAAATGGACTCCCCTCCTCAGAACCCTCTCTGCAAGCCAGCCGGCTCCCTTTCTGTTATTCGGATTCTACCTACCCACAGCAATGCTCTTGACAATAAATTATTACAAGGCTGCAATGAGCGACTGACAGAGTAAGCTATTGTACATTCATATAATGGAATGTCATGTGGCTATTTACACTGAAGTGATGGAAGATTTAATAATGTGGAAAGATGGGCACCATATACTATCACGAGAAAGAAGCTGGTTACAGTGTGACCTGAATTTTGAGTGTTAACCAAAAAAAAAAAAAAAATGCATAGAAAAAAATACTGGGTGATGTATACATCAAAATGTTGTCGTATTCTCTGGGTAATGGGATTGGAGATATTTTCTTTTTATCTATTTTTAGAAATTGTATAAAATTAGCATGATTTGACTTTTACTGGCTTTCAAAATTATTTTTTAATTCTGTTCATCAAAGCCACATCTTTCCCAATAACTCTGACCTACACTTATCTTTTCTGTCTCTAAATCTTCTTGTTGGTTCTGTAAAATCCACTACATGGCTGTATTCTGTCTCATGTTATTACAAGATTGTTTCATTCATGTTAGTCTTGTCTCCACAATTAAGAAAAGTTTTCTCTGGCTCACCTGTGACTTCTTTTCTTGCTTCGGCATAGAGGCGTGCTTTGGCACGATTTCTTGTGTGGCATAGCACTGTGCAGGAATTGACCGCTTGATGGTGGCTTGGTCCTGGATCCTCAAGGTGCCACATGACCTACCTGGATTTCCAGAGAGGCCCTGGACCTGGGAATGCCCCAAAAGCCCACATCTCTCATGGGAATGGAAGCGAAGCTTGGCTCCTGACCCAGGTATTCAGGAACCAAGATTGGTCAACCCTCTCACACTATTCTGTCTCTATCTGCTCTAGTGATTGGACGAAGAGACCTGTAGAGACTAAGACCCTGTCCAAATTCCAAACCAATCGTCCTCCAACAGCTAGGGCACAGTTGGAGATTGGAAGGTGACTTTTGCGTTCTTTTCTCATTGTTTACGAATGACGTTAGAGCTGAGAGAATCTTCAGTGACTGTCGTTCTTTTAGAAGTTACCCCGTATCCTATTCTCAAAAAAATGGTCATATTGCCACAGTGCCTACTGTGGCCTGCATACCATGCTGGACAGCAGCTCTGTCCGGTTTGCTGAAGGGATGAGGTCTGGAGAGGCATCCCTTTGTTCTCACATTCTGTGTGTGCTGGGAGGCAGTGACTCTTTTACATTTTTACCAGCAAACCCTGTGAAATGGCCTCTGCAATGATTTCATCGTGCCCGTTTTGCTCCATAGGCGATTCAAACCCCAGTGGCTGCCATCCAGCCATTAACGTCTCTCTTTTCCATCACTACAGCAGAAGGACAGCATAGCTTAGTTAAATAAGGCTTAGGACAGGAGACCTTGCTGTTTCCTTGATGGTTTTTTAAAGTGTATTCAGACACGATTCTCCACAGATACTTGAAGGGCTGTCAGGTGGAAGAAGGATAAGATTTATTCTGTAACTGATTTCTATTGCTTCTACAACCCTAACATCGCGCCGGTCTGGCACTTGCAGTCTCCCTTGCCACAATCCTGGTCCAGACCACTGCGCAGCCTTGCCTGCACGACTGTGACAGCCTCCCATCAGGTCAGCCTGCCGGTCCAGTCTTGCTCCTCTAATCCCTTCTCAGAGAGCCTAAGTGATCTGTTTAAATTGTAAATCTGATCACACCACACCTCTGCTTAAAACCCTGTAATACCTCTGTATTGCCTTCAGGATAAGCTCTAAACTCCTTAGCATTGCTTTTAAGACTCAGACCTTGCTTTGCTCTCCAGGTGCATGCCTTGCCCAGATTGTCTGCCCTACCAATTCCCTTGCACACTGAACCCTGAACACTTGTTATCCTCTCTTACCTCTCTCTTCTGGGTCTTTGTCTAGAACATTCCCCCTCCTCTCTTTGCCTAGTTAGCTAATTTGCCTTCCAGGGGTCATCTCAGATATCACTTCCTCCAGAAGCCACCCCTAGTCACCCAAGGCCAGGCTGGGTAATCTTACACGTTTCTTGCCATTTTACCTTACAGGTACCTGTTTACATTTGCCTTCCTCTCCAGACAATAAGCTCGTTGAGGGCTGGAATGGCTTTATTTATCACCAAAACCCCAACATCAATGTCTGACACAGAGACACTCAATAGTTACTAAGTGAATGAATGAATGACAGATGACATAACAAGGATGGCACATGGGTGTTCCTGGAGGTAGATTTCACTCTGTACTGAAGAACTTGCTAATAACTGGTGATATCCAAACAAAGCAACAGACCAACCCACGAAGCACAGTGAAAGCCCCACCCCTGAAAGTCTCCAGACAGAGCCGGAGTGGCCGCCAGGGGGGAGCTTCTTCAGGAGGCAGCTTCTTCAGGAGGCAAGCTGCAGTACATGCCCTCCCTCATTTCCTGTCTGCAGGAAGGCACGATTAGGTTCACTTCCGGGAGCAAAAGATCTGGGCTGGGGTTTCAGTTCTGCACTTGCTGTGAGAACTTGAGCAAGGGACGGCCTCTCTGAGCTTTCCTTACCTGTAAAATAGAGATGATGCTTGCACTGCCTACTTCACAGATTTTGTGAGAACCAGATGAAGTCACATATGGTAAAGTACTCTGTAAAAGCCTTCAGGCCAAATGAAAGGTATTATTATTTACCACATAATCTTTAGGTCTTGCAGCTTCACTGAATAACTCTTGTTCTGCAACGACATCAGAAAACAAAGTGCCACATGGGAAGTTGGACTTTGGCAGGCAGAGCTGAGAGAGCAGAGAAAGCTACCTCTTCTGTGCCCCACCACTGTCCGGGGGCCGGGGGGAAAGGCAATAGTGGGGATCAAGAGTGCCTCCTGAGCCAGGATCTGTCAAAGGCCATTGTTCCTGCCCTCGGGGAGATTCCTTGACGCCTATTACTAAAACAGAGGGAGTAGGGCTCCAAAGTCTTAAGTCACTGAAAACCAGCAGAAACCCAAACTATGGACACATGCGATAAACCTTCCCTTTGGGCCCCTTGATTTATGCTTACAGTCAAGAGCAGTTGACAGCATTTCACTTCCCCTTTGGCGAAACAAACCCAATGAAACCATTTAATTTAAAGGCTTTTTATTAGGAACCACGGGAATGAGCTGCTTATCCCTCCAGGAGCTGCATATCCCTCTAGTGCAGGTCATCAGGCCCGGGATGGACAGAGGTTATCAAAGGTGCTGTGGTGTGCTTTGCTGCACTTGCTTAGGGCCCAGAAGGAAAGGTGGTGGCAACAGAGGTCGGCAGGAACTGGTGTGAGCCAAAACACCAACAGCCTGGGAAGAACCCTCTCCCTTCCTTCCAGCTCCACTCAAGGCTGGAGCAGGCCAGGAGACGGAGAACGTGGCTGCGTTCTCTGCTGCTTCACTTCACTTGCTGGCCCTCCACTCTTCTTGCCGTTTGGTGATTAGGTATTTGAAGAACTCATACACAGACCATGCGATGGCTGTGGAGGGGATCTGGTAAATGACTCTGGCCTGCACCCCTCGGAAGTAGGCGGTCACCCCGCCTACTTGATACACCGTCCTGAAGGCACTCGCCATGCCTGTGATATGTCCTGTGATGTTTGAGTTCAAAGCCAGGGACTCCTGGGTGTTGAGCAGTGTTTTGCAAACGTCCAGTGGGGTTGTGGCGGCGGCCGCGACAGCTCCCGCACAGGCTCCGGAGAGGACGTGGGAGCTGGGGCTGTACCGTCTCTGGGGGTTAAAGTGCTCCTGCAGGAATTCATAGGTCATGAAGTGAATGGCTTGGAAGGGAACATTCATGGTTAGCTGCGTGGTGTAGCTACGATAAAAGGCGCCGGCCCCTTCATTTTGCCACACTGCCCGCACACAGTCTGTCACCCGGTGGTAGGGTGAGTTGTACATCTGCATCCTCTGCTTGACCACTGGGAGTGCCACCAACGAGAAGGAAGGAGACGATGCCAGCCATCAACCGGTGAGCGAGAGTATCCACATTCAGAGTCCCAAGTCGGCAGGTCAGCCATCGGAGCGGAGAGACGAAAAAAAATATGAGTGAGCTGTCATTAATACGTTAGTACGTTAACATCTAATACGTTCAGGTTTCCCTTTTTTGAGAGGGGATAGGAGAAGACTGATAAAGGGCCAAAAACTAACAGACCCCCTTCTAGTAGGATTTCTTTAAAACCAACCAGTGAGGGTTGCCTGGGTGGCTCAGTTGGTTGGGCGTGTCGGCCTTTAGTTCAGGCCAGGATCCCAGGGTTGGGATCGAGGCCTGCACTGGGCTTCCTGCTCAGCAGGGAGTCTGCTTCTCCCTCTCCCTCTGCCCCTTCCCCCGTTCGTACTCTCTCGCGCTCTCAAATAAATATCTTAAAGAAAAAAAAAAAAAAACCAACCACCAGTGAACACACAGAATATATGTATGATTTAGAGACTCCAGAGGGTTTCCTTTAAATAAGTACCTACCTACTATTATTATCTTATCCTTTCATAAAACTCAAGACAAGAAATGACTCACTGGCAGTGAACATAATAATGAACAGATAGCCCCAATAATCCTAATCCTCAGGTATGCAGAGCACCCAACTCTTACGACATGAGGATGGTTAATCCTCCTACAGGAGAAGGGCTACCAAAAAGAAAACAAAATTCTTAACCAAGAAGAGTGTGCTTTTAGTTTCCAAACATCTACTCCCTCAAGCGGATAACACGGGGTGAGCTCTAGATCTTCAGCCACACCATGGCCTTGCCCAGACAGGTAAAGAAGTGGAACTTAAAGAACGTGGCAACCATGCTATCCCTTCACATTTGTTTGAGTATCTCATCCTCCACCTGGAAAGCCGAGATCCAAGTAGCTATGCATTAACTGAGCTCTACAGCGTACTTGTCCATTCCTATTTTATCTATCTTCATTCCAACAAGAAAGGCTGGATTTTTAAATGTTAAAATCTATCTTCACCTCTTTGAAGAAAAGTGAAATAATCTGTTAAATTTTCAGATGAGATCAAATACACTACAGAGGGGACTTCCAAGAAGGCGCAGGAGTAGGCCAAGTAGAGCCATATCTTTTTTCAGAAGCCCCAAAGACGAATGAAATCTCAAGGAGTTTGCTTCCCAAGGGGCACGTCCTTAGTACCGACAACATGGAGGGGAGCGCCCTCTACTGGTAAGACACAGTAGCACAGAAGGATTTCCCACCCAAACCGACCAGTGCTCCCTGGCTTTCTTCTGCAAACCAGAAATAAAGGAAAAGCCCAGAGATGCAGATGCAGCTGCCCACAGAGGGAACGGCGGCGGAATCATTACCTTCTGCTGGATTCATGGCTGCATCATGCAGTAATGTTGCTACACACCCGGCCGCACCTGCAAAGGAGAAAACAACTGCCACATGTAAGGCCAGGAGAGGTCAGACGGTTCACTGAGGCCCGGCGGGGGGTGGGCGGGGGCGGCTAAGCCACAGTAGTGAGGGAAGGTAGGAGCCAGTTCAAAAGATGGGAACCCACTACTCCTAAACCCCCGTTCTGAGAAATGAGGATATTTGTTCCCACCAGCTTGGTTAAGGTCACCAATCTCCATTCCATAGGTATAACAGGAAGGCCCGGAAGAGCCTAGGAAAATAGCCCAGATGTTATAGCCAGTTCTGAGAATAAATGCAGTTTACACCCCAGACAGGAACCAGATCCACTGTGGCCAAGGGGTGCCAGCGTCAGCTGCCTCCAGTGGAGGGAGAACATGAGGCGGGGCGGGGTGGTCAGATTGGCACCACAGCATCTCATCTTCCAGCCTGCCACCCCTGAGCTGCCCAGTCCGTCTCCACACTCTAACATCTGTCCGGCTAGACCTTTCCTTCGGGTCCTGAACTGCCATATCCCTCACCAGTCCTCTCCGCTCTCAATTTGGTGCTCAGTCCTCAAGCACCCGGCTGCTGTCCCTTCCGTTCCTTCCACATAACCTCCAACCCTCTGGTTTCTCTGTGCAGAAGTCCCTTGGCCCACCCCAATTCACATGTTGAGGCCTGGTCATGTCCTCAGCAACACAAACTGCCTCTGGTCAGTTAGGATCCTGAAAAGGTGAGGCAAAGAGCTGGGGCTCCGTTAATGTCTTCCTTGGGCGGCTGGGTCACCTCTGATCCTGCCCCGAGGAGCAGGCCATCACCCGACTATCAAGAAATACACAATAATAATAATGTGTCTCCACATTACCGGGGCACTAGAAGTTGATGCAGGGAGATGAAAGAGTCGAGCTGGTAGGTAAGGGAAGATACTGTAACACTTTGCTGAGGTGGCCCCCAAGGAGGGGTGGGGTTGCAGCAGCCCGTTGTCTGAGAACATCAGGTTTGGAAGTCCCTCCCCTAGAATCTGGCCTACCCCAGCCCAGAGCCTCAGCTCCAAACCATGCTGAGATGGGAAAGCACGGACAGCAGCAAAGCCCAGAGAGTTGAGAAAGTGGGGGAACCAGCACAGGAAGGCTCAATACCGTTGGCAATATGGCTATTGCCCCCAGGGTGGATTACATCACTCAATGTCTTTTTTAACTTTTCGTAGCAGGCAAAATAGAGGGCATGGGCAGGCCCCGCGCCCGTCGCTGTGACATTCAGCCCCCGCATAGGCCTCCACAGGCCCTCTGTTCTTATAATCCTCCAGAGCGCCTCCAACACATTGCGGTAGCGAGCGGCTGGGTCCGGCTGTAGGCTCTGCATCCGGGTCTGAAATGACAGAAAGTGCAGGGTCAGCGATGCCAACTCCTCATTCGGCTTCCCGACTTCGCCACTAAGGCTGCGGGCACTTCTTTGTGGAATCGTGCCAACGTGCAGGAGTGCCGCCTGGCTTCCAGTTTTACTTCCTTCCAAATCTGTGTCGTCTTTCCAAGACCTGGACCTTTCTTTTGCTAGTCATCTATGAGGGGAACACCGTTGTTGTCTCTGAGGATATCACTGCTTGGGAAGTGTCCTTGAACTCTGAAAGGATTCAGAGACCCAGCAACAAATACCAAGCCTGTGTTTCAGGAGAAGTTGCTTTTGTGCCTTAATAAACTTGGGCCGAGTGCATTCCAAATGGATTTTGAAGTCAACTATTTACTGTCTACAACATACTTTATGCATTATATCTGAAGATTGATCCTGGGCCTGCTTCCTGACCACACACTACACTAATGAGATGATAACTCATCCTTTGTTATATCCTTGATGATTATCTGGGTTTCTTGGATTACTTGGCATTGGCACCTGGGCCTGTAGGTTAAACTCTTGGCAAAGGTAGCATCTGTAATCAATGCTGCTCTAATTCCCTGGGAAAGAGCATTTACCCTGAAACTATGAAAGGTGGAAACCAACTTAGTCTCTAAAACTGAAGGGATTTCCAGATCTCTAATCTAAACTGAATGAATCCTGAAATTGTTATCAAATAATATCAGTCTTCGTGAGACATAATCCTTGGAATTTCCAGAGGTGTCAATGACTGGGACAAAAGTACATGGTAGACACTTTGTATAATGCGGCACAAAGTTGGATGGAAATATGGGAAATATGGGGCACCTGGGTGGCTCAGTGGGTTAAAGCCTCTGCCTTTGGCTCAGGTCATGATCTCAGGGTCCTGGGATCGAGCCCCATGCGGCTCTCTGCTCAGCAGGAAGCCTGCTCCCCCCCCCCCCCCGCCTGCCTCTCTGTCTACTTGTGATCTCTCTCTCTGTCAAATAAATAAATAAAATCTTTAAAAAAAAAAAAAAGAAATATGGGAAATGTATCTTTTTGAAACATTCCCCAAATTGCAGACCCTCAGGGGAAGGGTGTGTCTCCTAATGAAAATCTCTTGTCTGTTGATCCATTTCAAGATTCAGATAGCATGGAGATTAACAATATAAAATTAATGTCCAGTGCCTGGAACAGAGTAAGCAGTCAAGATTTGTTTGCTGAATGAATGAATGAATGGATGGATGAATGAAAGAACAAATGAATCTTAGCTGTCTGCACCAGTTCACAAAGTAAGAAGTAGGCTATTAGTGAGTCATTAGGGGCAACTAATGCCCAAGTACAGTTTAAATTCCTACTTCATTCCAATTACTGATTCAATTTGAACCTTCCTTTTGGCCATCTGGAATCCAAGAGTACTGCCTCTTCTCAAGAGCATGGGGGGAAAAAAACTAACCAGATTAACAGGTCCTAGTCAGCTGCAAGCAATCCACATTCCTCTAAAGTTATTTTCTCCTGTTTGCTACCAACAAAGAACTGGAAGCTTAAAAGGTTAATAATACTGTAAGTTCAATCAGAAATGCAGAAATATGGTATCACTTATTACAACCTGACTCATTCTACTTCTCAAACAAAAAAACACAAAAAACAACCATAAATTTCCAATAAAGGATAGCTTACAAATCTTTCACATCACCCAGGGGTATAGAATCCATTAGAGGAGTTATTCAGTGATTACAGGTCTTTGCTGGCTATGGCTGTTGATAAAGATAAACCGGGCCTGGTGGCTTAACAATTATGTGTTTCCATAGGTTTGTTTCAAACTGATCTTGTATAGGGAGAGTGTTCAGAAATTGCATTGCTCTGCTGAAGTCAGTGGCGTTGTTTGGGCAACCGGCCTTGAAAGGTCTGGCGTCAGAGACTTAGAACCTTTCACCCCCAAGAGAAACCTGGACTGAAAGTTACATTGAACATTTTATACACACCTTTACATCTAACTCACAATTCTACTTATACCCTTATGGAAAGGACCCAGGCATAAGCTAGGCCAAATATAACAATCAGTATGGCTCCCAAAGGTGTGAACCAATAAATCTTTCCTTGGGGAAAAAATGAAATCTCTACAAGTTTATGAATAGCCTTTAATTACTGAAAAAAACACTGGCTTTGAAGAAAAGCCAAATTAATAGAGAGATAAGTGGTTTGGTAAAAGACAAGCCACATTTGAGTCAAAAAGCCTGAGTATGAGCCACTGCTTTGCTAGATGTGTGGTCTTGGATATATCACTTAACCAGAGTTTCAAGTTGTCATCTAAAACATGAGACTAAGAATGGCTCATGGGGCTGTTGTGCAGATTCAAAGAGGGCACGTAAAAGCCCTTGGTAATTTATGAAGCACTAGAAATATAAGGCTTTTTATTATGTTCAAACATAATTCTTGGACATATTCATACCATAAAATTTATAGATCATGGCGGTGTTGTCTCTTGTATACATCATTTCACAGATGTGCATGGGCAACAAACTGTTCTTAGCGACTAGTAAATTAGGTTTAATTTTGTATTTTTTGTTTTTACTTTAAAGTTTCTCTGTGGCTATAATGATTTTTATGTCTAGCTATTAATCTGGAGGTCATGTTTAGCAATAAGCACTATTGTGAAACTCTGTGCTTTGCTTGGCTCTGGAAATCTACTTCTGGGAGGCTGTATCGAAGGCCTGAGAGTCAGACTGGGTTCAAATCATGATGGAGCCACTTAACTTGCTTCCTTTTCTTCATCTGTAAAATAATGAAAATGGTGTATACTTTGTGAAATTGCTTCAAGGGTTAAATGAATAATTTAATGTAAGGCACATCAGTTAGTGCTTGGCAAACAAGAACAATTGCCCTTTATTGAATAATAAGTATTATTATTAGATACAAGAAAGTCAAATAAGCCAATGTTTCCACTTCCTAACCTTTCATTGGTGCGATAACCATTTGCATCTGGAGTTTGGAAAAGATTTCCCTTGCTCTTTCTCTCTTTAACTTATTATGTAAGTAGATTATTTATGTCACCATTACAGAGCCAAAAAGTAGCACCTTGGTGACAGGTGGGTACTTAGCCAGATGATTTTGAGAAGATTCTGACTACCTTGGTTGTGGAGCCTATCCCTATAGATAAAGCCTGGTGTTTGCCTCTGAGGCCCAGAAAAGGAAAACTGGGATATATTTGGGCTCCCAAACCTCCCTATTATGACCATATAAATAGTTGGCTGAATAACTATGGCCTAGCGAGGTTATGCTAGGTTCCTCCCAAGGATATTTTAAATCAACTTGACCCTGATAAGTGGCTGGGATGCACAGGCTTGCATGCCAAGAGGCAATGTCAACTTTCATTTGCAAACACTGTGGTTGCTGTTTAGGCTCCAACAGTTACCTGCCTCTAGTCTTAGGGACAGTTGGGCTGCTCTTCTTCTCCACCACCATTTATGGTAAAAGAGGAACTGGGAAACCCTGGGACAAGTGAACTGGGAAGTCCTTTCTGAAGGAAGAGATTCGAATTTTACTTTCATGTCTGCACAACAAAGTCTAATCCTACCGGTCTCACCTAGTTGTTCCCTCTAGTCATTAAATCTCAGTATTAATGGCAAATGCAGATGGTTCTTCTAAAATGAGCTTTTGTATCTTTGAAGAGTCTTGAGCATTTTTTCCCTCTGGATCAAATAATTATTTCTTTAATACAGGGCTTTGAGGCATGACTATAATGTCGTATGACTAATTTTTTAAAAACAAACACTTCAAAGTTTGTGTAAATGAATAAGAACTGTTCTTCAAAATAGTTACCTTGGAAGGCTAGAAGTAACTTAGTTCTAGCAATGCTGTGATTATGCAAAATATTTCTGGAACTCCTCTTTCAGGAGAGTTCCCTTAGTGGGTTTATCAGTAATCAGTCTCCTTGCTTTCTGGTCCTACCTTCTCTTTGTTTCCAATCAGTATTACCCATTTTGATCTTCCACCTTATATCATTTTTTATTCCGAATGGTCTGTTACTAAAAAAAACCCCCCAAACTCCATTTTGTCCCACGGCAAAGATTTGCCCTCTTTAATATTCACCCAAATGTTCTAGAGGCACTTCTAACAGAGGAATCTTATAAAATATTCATAGCAACATTAGGCAAAGATATGGAATAAGGAGATAGCCTCCCAAGGTAATGGGACAACACTTAAGTTGATAAGTTATAGTAATATTTCTAAGTCAGTCACATTATTACATTGTATTTTTCAAGTCGTTAAATAATTTTCATTGCTTTCCTTGATCTAGTTTTCATTTGATACCCATCCTGAAACATAGCACCCTAAACCCTGCTCTCCACTCACAGTCTCAGTGAAGTTAGGTCATTTTAATTTTGCAGTTAGGTCATTTTAATTTTTGGATATATAGCATTAACAACTCACAGTCATTCAACCTAGACTTTACTACATAAATGTCAGAATCTTTTTTATTTGTACTTATCCACTTTGTATTTTAATACTGTTGGAGCATTAACCATCCTCTTCTTTCGCATAGATGTTACTATTTATTTCTATTCCTCTCAATTGACAAGGGTATTTAAAACTCTAATACCCATTTTAACCAAGTGCATCCACCAGTTTCAATAGATACGGCCATTGGTAGGAGTTGCCTTGCAATGTGCTAGAAAACTATCAACTCAAAGTCATTCACAAAGCTTAATGAACACTTTCCCCATTTCTTCATCCACACTACTAATGAAAACATGTGAGAGTACCAGAAACAGGGAGAAGTAGAAAAGATAAGACTTTGTATTTCTCAACTCAATACTCTCTCCTTTTGAATATGTAACATTTTTTTTCTTTCTTTCTTTTTTTTTTTTCTTTAAGATTTTACTTATTCATTTGCCACAGAGAGAGAGGGCACAGGCAGGGGGAGCAGCAGAGGGAGAAGGAGAAGCAGGCTCCCTGCTGAGCAGGGACTCGATCCCAGGACCCTGGGCTCATGACCTGAGCTGCAGGCAGCTGCTTAACCAACTGAACCACCCAGGCGTCCCTGAATATGTAACATTTTCTTAATTTGAGGAAAAAACACATCAAAGAGCTGTGAGGATGCTGTTTGACTATTACCCCCAACATGTAAAGGAGGCATCAGTATGTCCATATATTTATTTCAACAGTCCCCTTGAATTTACTTTTCATTCAATTTAGTCCTCACTTTCAGAGGTTGGTACCTTTGCTAATGCACAAGAATAAGAACTGTAAAGAAAAATCTGTTCCTCCCTTCACCTAGCTTTCTTCAGAAGCACCTAACTTCCTTACCCACTAAACAGTCTGCTTGGTTGTGGTTGCAATTAGTTTTTACTTTCTCAGGAATCATGCCTTCATGTTGGTCCCATTTCATTTTCAATATCATCATGCTTCCCTTCTAGGCAACTTTTCCCTTTCGTCAACTTCAGGTGGCTAAAGAAATACACTGTCAGGTCCATCTCTTGTTTGAGGACTGCACATACAAAATCCTAATCCCAGCTTAGTTTTCATGTTCAGGAAATAGGTGGGGTATCATGCTTGCGGCAGAGAAACCGAAACCTTTTCCTGAATGTGGTCTTTCCCAAATTACTTGCAGTCTAGAACTATGAATTCTGACTGCACAAATGATTTCCAGTCACTCGTGGGTTAAGATTGAATAAGTAAATACTCTATTTAGCTGAGAGATTTCAGATTTCGGTTCCTGCTCCATCACTTTTAAGGGAAGACACAGCAAGAAGTTTGTAAAAGCACTTGCCAGAGAACATCTCAAGCCTTTAAGATCCTATTCAGGGTCTGACTCACCCCAGTTGGCTTCACCTTAATCAAGTTAGTAGCACTTACCTGTTCCATCCCATCCCACCCTATTCCTGTTTAGTCCCAGCTAGGATCCGGGGCTTTGGCTGACAGATTTTCTTTCCACAGTCCCGATTCAGATCTCACTGACGGTTAGAAATGGGTCCTGGTTCCTGGCTGGGTTCAATCCCCAGCCGGGACCTTGCTTGGAGTAGCGGTCGAATCGTGTGGCGGTGGCAGGGGCCAGGAAGAAACCCATGCGGCTCCGGCTCTCGGCCGGGATCCTGGCTCTGGACAGGACCCATGGGTCGGGTCAGCCACAGGTCGGATTCGGAGCCGGTCCAGGTCTCACCTTGACGCAGTCGATGGGATACATCACGCAGTGCTCCAGGATCCCTGCCACGGCGCCCGCCACCATGTGCGTGGTGACAGTGGCTCCAGCCGGCAGCGCCTCGTAGTCCGGGCCGGTGTCCGGATCCTGCCGTACCGGGGGCCTGCAGGCCCCGGCCTCCCCGCCGCCGGCCCCCCGGCCCACGCCCCGCTGCAGCCACCCGTCCAGCAGCGCCGACTCCCCGGGGCTCCGCCCCGGCCCAGCCGCCGGCCCCCCCGCCACACCGCCAGCACCCCGCCCCTCCAACTCCATCCACCCGGGCCAGCTGCGGCGCCCACCCTCGCCGCCGCTGCCGCTGCCGCCACCGCCCCCCGGCCCCGTCGTGTCCGCCTCAGGCGCGGCCCAGAGAGCCCGGGGCCTCCGGCTCCCGCTCGGCCCACGAACACGCCCCCCAACCAGCCATTGGTGCGGCCTCCAAGATAGCCCCGCCCCTTTGCTTACGTACGAAAAAGATGTCTGTGGTATTAGAGAAGTTGCCTGTCATTCCTCCGCCCTGCGGCGTTGCTAAGGTTTAGGTCCCACCCCTTCCCCTTTGATCTTGGAAGCTTCTTGTTTATTGGCCATTGATTGGCCAACATGCAAGAACAGCCCGCCCACCGACTTTTCTGGGAGGCGGGGGGGAAACTTAAGGCTGAACTTTGATAGGCTCAACCACTCTTGATACTTTGACTGCGGCCATTGGCCATCACCACGTCGGGATCCGATTGGCTACGGAAAGAGCGAAGAGCCCAGGGGCGAGAGAGACTGGATTTGGGCCCCAGACTGGGTGCTGGGGAGCTGCGGTGCTGCGCGCTGAATCGTCTCGGGAGGGGGTGGGGTGGTGCCAGGCCTTCAAGGTCAAACCGCTGCAGTCAGCCGTTAGAACTGCGTTCGAGCGCGGGCCCCAAATCCCGGAACACGCGGGTCGTGGGCGGGCGGCCTGGCCCAAGAGCTCTGTTCCCGCGGGATCTCAGCCTGGCGTGAGGTGGAGCCAGTTTGGGCCGGGTATCCCCTGGCGCGGCCCGAGGGCCTGTCCGGGAAGCTGTTGCGACATGCGGGCGGAGGCCCCTCAGACTCGGGTTGGATCTGGCGTGCTGTCCCCCCGCGCACGAGCCGCCTCCTGAGGGCTCCGTGCTCCCCAGGCCCCAGCGTGCCGCCCTGGGCTTGCACGCGAGGTCGCCCAGTAAACCCCGCGGTTGTTGAATGAATGAGTTCTCCTGGGCCCGCTGTCGCTGGGTCCTGAGCCAGGCCGAGAGCTGGAGGCAGGAAAGAGAGATGTCGAAATGGGGCGGGATGATTCAGAGATGACGACAGGTGGAGAGGCCGGTCTGGAGGCAGCTGCCCAAACAGCACAGAAAGTGCGGCGACTATGGAGAAGCTGAGACATAACAGTTTTTCTCTGAACTTACGCACTGATGACCACCACTGCCTGGTGGTGACTGCCTTTTGTGATAAGACCGTTGTCCCTCCCACGCGGGTTGTGCGGGTCGGCCCGAGTTTGAGAGAGGCCCTCACTGGTTAACAATGCTAGCGATTCCCAGCCTGGAGCACCACCTCCTGGCCCGTGACATTGCTCGGGAGCTACGGGAGAGCTGCTGGCTCGGTTGAGGAACGCAGGAGATCTCTCCATTCCTCCGTCGTCCCTGCTCCAGTATCCCTTCTCTGGAGCGTGTTTGCACAAGCCTCCCCACTGTTTCCAGCTCTGTTACTACCTATTTTACCGAGATGATGATGCAGTCGTGAACTTTTCCATCTCGTTATAGCTTTTCTTTAAGGAAGAGGCTTTCCTTTTTTCTTTAAAGCTTAGTCCTTCTCTGGGCCTCTGGGGGGTTTTGTTTGGTTTTAACTGTTTTACTCATCTATTCTCTTCCTCCTCCGCAGTGGTTAATAACCTTTGGGTCTGGACCTTTGCGAAAGTAACGAAACTACAAATCCTCTTCCCTCCACTTCCCACCCCCCCATGCAAACACCTAGGGGTCCATGAACTTTAGGTTAAAAACCCTTCTCTACATCTTCCCTCTTCTCTAGCTCGCTTCCCTTGAGAAATGAATAGGTCTCCCCAAAAGATAAACCACTCAATCCTGCTACAGTACTAACTCCCTCTACTACCAAACTACTACAGTAATGAGCTATACCTGCTGTATCCTTTCTCTCCTTAACCCCCACATTTAAAATTTTTTTAAAATTTTATTTATTTATTTGAGAGAGAGAGTAAGCAAGCAAGGGAGAGAACACGAGGCAGGGGCAGAAGGAGAAGCACACTCTCCACTGAGCAGGGGGAGCCCCTTGTGGGGCTCCATCCCAGGACCCTGACATCATGACCTAAGCAGAAGGCAGGAACGGACTGAGCCACTCAGACACCCCAACCCCGACATTTTCACTCCTTTATTCAGTGATCACAAATGAGCTTTCCAAATGGAATTGTCTTTTTCTTATTCCCTCTTGCCCCCACTGACTCATCCCTCACTGAAATGTTTTCCTCCCTAGGAACCACTTCATTCTACATTTTTGACTTCTCAGTCTCCTACACTTCTCTAAACACCAAAGGAAAACATTCTTAAAGGTTTAATTCTTTTGGTTCATCTTCAATACCTTAGAGAACTTTACCTTTCCAAATCTGTTTTCCCCATTGGACCTATATTTCCCTCCTTACATACTTTTTTTTTTTTTAATTTAAACTTTAGTGAACATACAATGCAATATTGGTTTTTGGAGTAGAATTCAGTGATTGATCACTTACATAAAGCACCCAGTGCTCATGATAACAAGTGCCCTCTTTAATATCCATCACCCATCTAGCCCACACCCACCCACTTCCCTCCATCGACCCTGTTTCTCTATCGTTAAAAGTGTCTTATGGCTTGTTTCCCTCCTTTTTTTCTTTTCACCTTTCCCATATGTTTTCTTTCTTAAATTTCAGACGTGTGAGATCGTACGGCATTTGTCTTTCTCTGACTTATTTCACTTAGCATAATATACTCTGGCTCCATCCAAGTCATTGCAAATGGCAAGATTTCATTCTTTTCCATGACTGAGTAATACTTCATTGTATATACAAACCATGTCTTCTTTATCCATTCATCAGTCAATGGACATTTGAGCTGTCTTCATAGTTTGGCTATTGTTAATCATGCTGCTATAAACATCAAGGTGCATGTGTCCCATCGAATCTGTATTTTTGTATCCTTCAGGTAAATAGTAGTGCAATTGCTGGATTGTAAGGTAGTTCTATTTTTAACTTTTTGAGTCACCTCCATACTGTTCTCCAGAGTGGCTACACCAGTGTGCATTCCCACCAAGAGTGCAAGAGTGTTCCCCTTTTCTCTGCATCCTCACCAACACCTGTTGTTTCTTGTTAATTTTAGCCATCCTGACAGGTGCGAGATGGTATCTCATCGTGGTTTTGATTAAATTTCACTGATGATGAGTGATGTTGAACATCGTTTGTTAGCCATCTGGATGTCTTTTTTGGAAATGTGTCTATTCATGTCTTCTGCCCATTTCTTGACTGGGTTTTTTGTTTTGGGGGGGGTTCATTGCATACTTCTTAACTGAAATTTCCATGTGAACATTCAGTAAATATTTATTGAGGACCAGCTCTGTGCCTGGCACTGTACTTGAAGCAGGTGACACAGGACATAGTCCATGGAGCTCTCATGGAGCTTACTTTTTAATGAGGGGAGGGGGGATAGACAAAAATACTAGCTAGCTCTAGGTACTATTCTGATAACTGAAATAGGGAGATGTGATAAAGTGTGACTAGGTGGCTACATTTATTGGGCCAGGGAAAGCCTTTCTGAGAAGATGACACTAAATGACAGGCAGGAGTTCATGACGAACCCAGAGAAAAGCATTCCAGAAGAAACTATAGGTACAACACCCCTAAGGTGAGAACAAGGTTGGTGTATGAAGGAACAGAAAGTTGGTGTGGCTGGAACACGGTGAGAGAAAGGGGAAGTGACACAGATGAGATTGGGGAAACATCCATCTTAATTTCTGGCATGACTTAGCATGTTCATTCCAAACTTCGTCTTTGAACTTCCCACCCCAACCAATTCCTCCAAAATTTCATGCCCACTGGGATGGCTATAATCAAAAACACAGAAAATACGTGTGGCTAAGGATGTGGAGAAATTGGAATCCTCCCACATTGCTGCTGGCACTGTAAAATGGTTCAGCCACTGTGGGAAATAGTTTAGCGGTTCCTCAAAAAGTTAAACATAGAGTTACCATGTGACGCAGCAATTCCGCTCCTCTGTATATTGAAAAGAAGTACTTAAACCAGCACATGTATATGCTTGTTTATAGCAGCACTTTTCACAGAGGCTAAAGGTGGAAACAGTCAAAATGTCCATCAAGAGAAGAACGGATAAACAAATTGTGTACATACACAAGATGAATATAATTCAGCTGTAGAAAGGAACGGAGGAGGGATATATACTACCATGGGAATGAACCTCGAAGATACGTTAAGTGAAAGAAGACACATGAAATATCCCATATAGGTGGCTCTGTAGAGACAGAATGCAGACTGGTGGTTACCAAGGCCTGCAGTGGGGGGTGGGGGGTGATGAGATAGGAGAAGGTGCCTAATGGGTACAGGGCACATCACCTTTTGGGGGTCATGAAATGGTTTGGAACTAAGGAAAGGTGTTGGTTGCACACCATTGTAAATACACTAAATGCCACTGAATTGTTCACTTTAAGGTGGTTTAATTTCATGTTACATGACTTTGACCTCAATTGTAAAAAGGCAACATTGGCTAGCACCCCACAGATGAGCTGAATAAACTAGGACCTCATTATCCTCTCAAATGTTTGTGTCTCTGTAACTCCAAACAGCAGCCCTACACCAGTCATTATATAATTCCTAGGTTGCCTCATACCAGCTTAAAGAAAATGTACCTTGGACAAAAGTGAAAGATCTGGGCAGCCGACTGTTAACGCATACAAAGTTTCTTTTTGGTTGATGAAAATGTTTTCAATTTATACTGTGATGGTTGCACAACCCTGTGATTATACTAAAACCCACTGAATTGGGTGAATTTTATGGTATCTAAATTACATCTCTATAAAGCTGTTCTTAACACATCAGAAGGTCTAATCGAGATATGTTGAAGAGTATCTTCTTCTGGAACTCCAGTTTCATCATTTTTTAAGCAATAAACTGTAACCCTTTGCACATCTATTTGGGGGGGGGGGATAGTTACTGCAATCACACCATTCTTGTCTCTTAAAGTTTCTCCTAAAGGATTTTGTTTGTGAAAGAAAAAAATCCTAAACAAGGAAAATTACTAACTTTGGTCTACGAAACAAACATAATCTCACCTCTGACTCACAGGCAGAAATCCATAAAAATTACTTTGCCTCACTGTTTCTCATCTAGTAGAAAAGTTGCTGCTCAATTCATATTCAAATTGAGTTGAAACAGACACAGGAAAAAAATATTATAGTCACTCTTATGTGGGCACCAGTCTCCTTACTGCCACTCATTTTCATCGTCATTTATACATTTCTATCATATCCTTATTACTTTGACAGGAACATGTAAATTCTGGAAATAATGCCCCCAAACAATTATCTTTACACCTTTTTGTAAGCCCTGCACCTACTGGTCACATAATACCTTCTCTTTTTTTTTTTTTTTTTATTAATATATAATGTATTATTTGCCCCAGGGGTACAGGTCTATGAATCATCAGGCTTACACATTTCACAGCACTCACCATAGCACATACCCTCCCCAATGTCCATAATCCAGCCACCCTATTCCGCCCCACCTCCTCCCAGAAACCCTGTTTGTTTCGTGAGATTAAGAGTCTCTTCTATACCTTCTCTTCCTTTTGCTGTTTATTTCCACAAAGTAAAATTGCACTCTTCTTTTTTTAAGATTTTGTTTATTTATTTATTTATTTATTTATTTATTTATTTATTTATTTATTTATTTGAGAGAGAGAGAGAAGGGGCGGGCATGAGCAGGGGGAGGAGCAGAGGGAGAGAAAATCTCAAGCAGACGTGGGGCTCTATCTCACAACCCTGAGATCATGATGCTGAGTTCATGACCTGAGCTGAAATCAAGAGTCAGATGCTTAACCAACTGAGCCATCCAGGTGCCCCTAAAACTGCACTCTGAAAAGTATCTACTTATGTACCTGGTAAGACAAAGTGTACCCCAAATATAATTCAAGATATAATGTCCTGAACTTGAGGAAACCGTTTCATTTAATTAGAATATCTCCTTCTCAGATGTTGACATGTTCTTTTAATTCTGTCAAATGTATAATTTTAAACCATTTAAATACTGAAATTATAAACCTGTATATAATATTTTTACTATACCAATTTCTACCCATCTGTAATGTCTCCTTAAGGTACTTTACTATGACCTAAATAATTGAAATAGGTCTTTGTTCACAGTCAACAAGAAAAATTATGAAACACAAACAATTTTGTGGGGTTTTGCCCCAAAACCAGAATAGCTTTAAGTGAGAGAGAAACAAGAACAACTAATAGTCACTTGACTTTGGTGTCACTTCCAAGAGACTGAAAAAATGATTTCTCAAATGAGTAACACATCCTTTGCAATGAGATGGTTCCTAATCCTTTGACAAAATTTAAAGAGATGGAAAAATTGTGATAAAGATTTGGCAAAACTCCATTCATTCACTTACTTGTTTTTGTTTTGTTTTGTATTCACTTATTTGTGTAAAAAGGTTACTTGGTACCTACCTATAGCAACAAAAAATAGGACAAGAATTGGTGATGCACTCCATCCCACTCTATCAAAAGATAACAGTCATCTAATGATGATGTAATCTAAAGTGTTCTAAAAGCCCCATCCATGTATTAAGAGGTACACTTCAATAAAATTTTACTTTTTTTTTTTTTAAGTAGGTTTCCCACCCAGCATGGAGCCCAGTGCGGAGCCCAAACTCATGACCCCAAGACCAAGACTCGAGTCAGATGCTTAACCGAATGAGCTATGCAGACAGCCCTTACTTTTTGTGCAGGTAATTATTCATCAGAATCTTATACTGTTTTCATATTCCAATTTAATCATTATTTCCCTGATGCCCCAGACTGATCAGTTTCCCCATCATATGCCTCAGGTCCTCTACTTTGTAGAGCTTAGTTATAATTTTGCATATGTTTATAAAATTATTTCATTAATATCTGTATTACTAGTAGATGGTAAGCCCCATCAGGGCAGGGAGTATCTTTTTACTTTCTTTTTCCTCCTGCGCCTTTATATCTTCAGAATAGCATTGTACTTCAAGCTCTGTAAGTACCAAGTACCAAGTACTTGGTAACATTTATTTGAGTAAGAGACATCGATGGGTCTTGGGCCTGAGCTACTATGTCTCCCCTTGAGTGGTGGCAATGACTCATCCAGTGAGATCCAATTCTTTCGCTGGCTCCCTCCAACCCAAGGCCTAATCCTCCCAGGTGTCCTGGCAGTTGTAACCAGGGACACCACCCAACAGGGTGCTAGCAAAACTCATCACTGTCCTAATCTTGGCATTAATTTTGGGACGCACTCTTGGAAGAGACAGGCCCTACGGTGAGTTCAGAAGCCAGGACTGGAAAAAGCCCATGTCACTATTTTGTAAGAGTTTATTAAAAGGTCACATTTGAAATAAGATCTTAAAGATATGGAGAGTTAATTAAGCTAAGTCAGATGGGGTGGTAAAAGGCGTGAGGGAGGCAAAGCCTTCCGAACAAGGAGAACACCATATTGCAAAAGTCCTGTAATGAGAGGATTGGGCCAGTGATACAGGGCTAGGGGAAACATAGTTTTGAGATAAGCCTGGGAATGAGTAGGGGCCACACCGTGAGAAGCTCTGAAGTCATGTTAAGGGAATCAGCTTATATCTTAAGAAAAATGGGATCCCATTGTAGAATTTTAACTTGAAGTGAGATAACATGGTTGTTTTTGCGTTTTGGAAAGGCCACTTTGGCTGCGAAGAAAGATTGAGGGCAGCAGCCCTGGAATTTGTGTCATCATTCTTACTTTATGGATAAGAAAATGAGCGTAAATGAATATAACTTCTTCAAGGCCAACAGTAAGTGATGAAACCAAGCTTCAAACACTGGTCTGAAAACTTAACCACAGCCTGCTGCCTTTCTAGAGCAAGGTAATAAACCACCAAAATAGAGTTAGTTAAAATGATTTTTTTTTTTTAAATTAGAAACAAGAACCTTATCTCTGACTCCTCCTGACTTTAGCTTGGTCACGACTGTCAGAAAACGAGAAGGAGGAGCTGAAGTTCCATGACTTGACCTAAGCTTCAGTGACCTCATCTGTAAAATGGTAATAACATGAATTTTATTGGATTGTCTCAGGATTCTATCAGAAAAAGAATAAAGTTCTTACTCGAATATCAGTCATATAGTTAGAACTTGACAAAGGTTGATCACTATTGCTATCACTATAATTATTATTACCTGTTTTTCCTTTTTGACTGTCCACCCTGCTATCACAGAAATCGCTGGCAACATGTCACCTACCTGCTGACCAAGAAACCACGACTAGTCACTGTCCTTTGCTAGACTAGAGCACCAAATGTGGGATATCTCACAAATAAGCCTGCTTTTCTCCAAACAATAATATCCTCACTTCAGGCCCATGTCCTGTGTGTCCCCAATTAATGTATGAACTTCATACCATAAACAGTAGATTTAGGTATCTTTAATTCCTTAAGTAAAATGGCTAGAATTACAAAACTTCCCTTGAATATTATCAAAGAACGTAATGGTCTATTGTCCATGACATACAAAGAAGATAAGCTATCAGCAGGGGATGATGAGGCTTGGGTTATTTATCTAAGTAGATATGATGTATTTTTAATGCTCTGTGGTGTTGAAACCTTTATAAATATGGCTATATTCTCAAAGTAACTGGCCACAGTTACGGAGGCAACAAACATTATAGACGATAGAAACAACATAATTACCAATAAACAACGAATTATGGCAGCAGATGTGGGTTCCCAACCCATGAACCTTGAAGCCCTGATTTTATCAGTGTGCTTTTCCTTGTTGTCCTCTGGGTCCAATTCCCATTTTTTACTCTTTCTTACACAGGAACATCCCTGACCCTCTTACCTGGTCTTCTGCCTTATCTGATGCTCATGTCTTCATTATCTCCTTTAAATTAATCAAATCTTTTCTCTTCACCCCTTAGTCTTCCTTGCCTTTACAGCTTACTCATTACAAAATAACATATAAAAGCCCAGGCATTTACATTAACTGTAACAAAGGGTTTAATCAAATATTTTAGGTGGTGGAAAATTATCCTTATAGTGACAAAGATAAAACTATTTCACCTTTGGGTTTCTTTGCCTCCCTTTGAGTTACTTTCTGGGCTTCTGCTGTATGTGTGCCCAGCACTGTGCTGAGAGGCTAAGAAGGATGAGGAGAGGCAGAGAGTGCAAAAAAAAAAAAAAAAAAAAAAAAAGGAATGAGCTGAAGTCATCCTTTGCAAGAAACTTGCAATAGCTAGTGAAAAAAACCCATGTGTGCATTACACAACAACGATAACAGTCAACATTTATGAAGGGCTTACTATGTGCCAGACAATGGATTATTTCTTTTAATCCCATGTGGTTGTAAATTAGTTACCTGCTACTCTGACAAATTACTATAAACCATGGGGGCTTAGAGCAGCAATAAACATTTGTTATCAGTTTCTGCAGGTGAGGTATATGACAGTGGTTTAGATGAGAGGTTAGGGCTTGGCATATCTCAGGAAGTGCCGGTCAAGATGTCAGCAGGGGCTGCAGTTACATGAAGGCTTGACTGGGGCTGGAGAATCCACTTCCACAGTGACTCACTCACACAGCTGTCAAGTTGATACTGCCTGGTGGCAGGAGGCCTCGGTTCCTCTCCACATGGGCCTCTCCAGAGAGCTGCTAAGGGTCCTCATGACGTCGAAGCACACAGTACCACATTCTTGGCAAATTACTGTCTTTTTGATTATAGCCATTCTAGTGGGTATGTGATAGCATCTCCTTGTAGTTTTAATCTGCATGTCCCTCATCACTAATAATGTTGAACATCTCATGTGTTTATTCATTATCTCTATATCTTTTTTGGTTAAGTGTGTAATCTTCCACTTACAGGGTTATTTGTTTGTTTGCTTGTTTTTTGTTTTTGTTTTTGTTTTTTGTTTTTTACCATACATTATTTTTAGTGTCTGGCGTTTATAATACGAGGGCCAGAGCTTTCTCCCCAACTCAAGTTTATAAATTTTCAATTGGCTTGTGAGGACAATAGCGGTACTTCTTCTTGTCTAATTTGGCTTCTGGGAAGACTTCATTCAGATCCTTGGTGGTCATCTGGTCAAATGGAATTATGTTCTTCATCTTCTCCAGCTCTTTTTTCATATTCCTCAATCCTGGCCTTTGAGAGAGACAAAAACTCAGCACAACTTTTCACATCTTCTTTTTCTTCAGCATCCACCTGAACAGTATATTTATCCTCTGGCACAGGAAACTTCAGGGCATTAAACTTCTCCTCAAAGCCATCTACCAAGCCAGCTGTAGGTTTTCAGACTTTTACTGAAGGTATGGGGTTGTGGAGAGGATAATAACATGGCACAGAACTCAAAACTGAACCCTAAAAGTCAATACTATTATCTGAAATCTCCTGGACCACTCCACCTTAGGGACTGTGGTGATTTAAAAATAAGTCTGCAAATTGATACTTCTCCCTTCAAAAGGTGGAGCCTAATTGCCCTCCCCTTGAAAGTGGCCTGGGAGTTAGTGACTGGTTTTTAACAAATAATATGCAGCAGAAGTGAAGATATGTGACCTCTGAGGCTAAGTAATAAAAGGGATAGAGTTTTCGCCTGGTGCTTGTTCTCAGATGCCTCTGGGAGAAGCCGGCTGCCATATCATGAAGACTCTCAAGCATCCCTGAGAGAGTCCATGACATGAAATGGAACTGTGGCCTCCCACTCACAGCCAGTATCCACTTGCTAGGCATGTAAACATGCCATCTTAGAAGTATATCCTTTAGTCCCACTTAAGATGTCAGATGACCCCAGCTGACATCTTTACTGCAATCTAATGAGAAACCCTGAGCAGAGCTGCTCCCAAATTCCTGACCCACGGGAACTGAGAGATAATAATGCTTATTGTTGTTTTACGCTGCCAAGTTTTGGGGTAATTTGTGATGCAACTACAGAAAAATAATGCAGAAACTCTCTCATATGTCGTTCTCTTTAGTTTTGTCTGCTAGCACCTTGCATAGGTCCCTCTTTTCCTTCATGTCTTTTTCTTTTTTGTCTTACCAGGGCTTCCCAAACCTAGTCTCTAGAGGGAATGCTCAAAATCCTGTATTTTATTAGGCAGAGCAATCAGTCTTGTTGGTCTAAACCTCTTCCACCTAGGCTAAGCCCAGGGATCCCACTTTCCTTGACCAAACATACCCATTAAGGTTCAAAACCTGGCTACTCTGTCTTCCTACCAGGCCAACCTGTAATAGGTCCACTCACAAAGCTGCCAGCTTTTCAAACAAGTATTCTTGCCCTAATAGAAGCACACGTGAGCAAAATTCTACAAGAGCAAAGAAAAAGAAGCACGTAAGCAGATTGGGGGAGCTCATAGGTGACATGTGAGTTGACTTTTGAAGGATAAGCAGGAGTTCATTTGGTAAAGAAGTGAAAGAAAGTCATTTATGCGGGAGTAATAGCAAGTACAAAGGCTCAGAGGTAAGAGAAGGCATAATTCTGAGAACTGTAAATATGTCAGGGTGTGGGTTAGAATACCTGTTGGGGAGCCAGAGGATGTTGGGGGCTAGATCATATCAGGCGCTGGAAGCCACATGTATCAGTTAGGAGAGTACAGGTGACAGAACTACCTGATTCAACGGACTTAAAAATGACAGCAGTAATGAATTTAGAATCTCAAATAAAAGTCCATAGGTAGGGCTGTTCAGGGGTTCATTAAGTTAGCAACGATGTTAATGATGTTATCAGACCCAGGATTTTTCTGTATTTCTATCCTGTTATTTCTAGGCTTCCCTCCACCCTCACACCCTGACTCTCCCACCCTATGGTTGTAAGATGGCTACAGCAGCTCCAGGCATCATATCCTTGAGATTACTTCTGGAGGCAGAAAAGGGGCTTTCTCTTCTTCCTCTCTTTATGTAAACTTTTCATACTCTTTTTAAGTTGGATAAAACCTCTCCCAGAAATGTTTCCTCTCTTCCTCCCATTCCTCCCAACAGCTGGCTTCCCTTCAGTATCATTGGCCAGACTTGCATCATATTCCCAGGCTCAATATTTGGTTAGGGAGTGGGACACCATGATTGACTCAGAACAATCACAGTTTACTCCCTGGGGCTGGTGTCGGAGCCTGGCACTCTTGAAGCATATGGCCAAGCATAGCAGTGTGGTTATAAGAATAAAATTGGGATTCTGTTAATGAGGTGGAAGAGAGATTGTTGGCTCTTTGGGTAGGCAGTCAGCAGAATCTGCCACACCATACCAAGGAATCTGGACTATATCCAATTGGGATGGGGAACCACAAGGATGTTAAAATGGGAATTAGCATGATTGTATTTCACTATATCAGAATGGAAGGGCACTAAGGAGGGACATGAGTCTGGAGGTAGGGTCACCAGATAGAAGGATTGATCAGAAGATTTTGGAAAGGATTTTAGAAACTCGAATTAAGAACAGCTAGTCATTAACTGGATGAAACAGGTGTTGGAGAGGAAAATATTTTCTATGCCTCTCAAGATTCTCTTGGAAGACCTAAGAATTAAATTGACACGAGACAGATTAACGGGTGAAGATCAAATTTAATTACATAGAGATGGGAGTTCCATGAGACCAAGGGGCCTACAGGTAGTCAGGCAATTGAGGCTTATATGCCATTCTGAGCTGGGGCTTCAAAGGGAAGGAGGACAATTCACAAGAAGATGAAAAAGAATAAATGTTTGGTAAACAAATGTTTGTTGAGCCATACAGAAAAAATGGGACACAGAGAGGAATTTTAATAAAAAGACTCTGCTAAGTTCCTCCCTCTGTGTCACCTAGTTCATATTATACTGTAGTTATTTGTGGTGCTAGCTCCCATCCTGGAGCAGGTCCTCTGTCCAAATTCTTGTAGGCAGTTGTGGGGGGGGGGGGGATTTTGAAAGGCTCTTCTTGAGCCTTCTGTTTGTTAAAAATAATCAGCCTAAAATAATCCACATGCAAAGGAGACCCATTTGGGGATGACAAATTTTGTTCCCTTACAGCAGAAAGGAAGTAAAAGGAAGAGATTCTAAAATGACTTGCAAATTTCTACTTGGGTGAATCACAGTGTAATTGATTAAAGTTGGGAATATAAATGGAGGAGGTTTGGTGGATAAAGTAAGAGTGGCAAGACAATGAGTTTTGTCATGGACAAGGAAGTGCCTCTAAGGCACATGAAGAGAGATGAGCCAACTTGGAAAGGAAAGTGAAGACCATAGTACTCCAATTCCTTTAGAGATTAAGGGAGGATAGAGCGTGGAATGAAGGAGAACTGAGGGGAAATAAAGTGATACAGACAACTGATACCGAGTGTGGGGCTGATATGGCTGACTTTGCTCAGGGCTGGGTAGAGAAAATTGTAAATGTAATTGTAGACAAGGCTTTGAAAAGCAGTTAAAGACCGGTTTTGAAATACGGATTTCTGAAATTTGTTTCAACATGTTGAGAGTTACAGCAAATGAGATGGGGAAATGATCTCAACCTACTTTTTTTGGCCTCCTGACTAGAAACCTCAGAACTCATTTCTGTGAGCTGTTAATCAGATAAGCATTGCAGGCTTTTGTAAAGAATCATGTTTTACAAATTCCTGGATGCATATGGACTTATTGAAGGAAGTATTAACCAAACGCAATGGACAAAGAAAGTATAATGAAGTGTTGGGATTAAAATGGGTTTCTTTTCTGTTTTATAACAGTAGTTTTGAAATGTAAGGTAGAAGATGTTTCAATGCACCTTCAAGCTCTAAGTTAATATAGTTCATAGATCACATGAATTAAGTACTATTTAAAACATAAATAGGAATTCTATTCCCATTCAAAAAGCCATTTATTAGACCACTAGAGTTTGACATATACATAGGTTAGACAGAACTGCACAGTTGGCAGGCGACCTCAAGAATTTGAAAAAATATATATTCCAAAACATCTGTTGAGTTTTTCCCATGACTACCTAAACTGAGCTCTGGAATAATATAAACACCTGATATTTGTATAATTTTGTAGTTAATCTTGACTTTATGCAACTATTCCACCCAATGTGACTTTTGGGGACCCAGATAAAATATAACACCTAAAGCAGGGTAGGGATTAAAGGACAAGAGAACACTGAGACTCGATGGAAAAAGTTAACTTAGGAACCACATCCAGGTTGGGAGGGGAATGGAGGGAAAAAAGAATAGTCGGGAGAGCCTGAACATACAAACTGGACAATGTCAGACCATATATGATGATTAGAATTGTGACCCATGACCTCTGCAGCCATCAGCCTAGAGCTCTCACTACTGGTTATTATCAGCTTCTCTGCCTTCTAACTCAGAGAAACCAGAGAAAGCCAAATATGCTCCCCACAAACAATCACGTAAGATGCCCTGCTCCTAGTGAGCCCACCATCAGCTTCCCTCAGGCTAATACTCTCAAATCAGAGCATACATGAAGCCTTCCTTTTTTTTTTTTTTTCCTCCAGCTTAAGCTTTCCCATTTCCCTGACAGTCTTCAGGTCTCTGCCAGATGTAAGTGTTGGTGGTTGACTGCCTTTTTATAGCAGGTGTAGAACAAATAGCCTCTTTTTTAATCTCATTTGGGTGGTCTTCATTTATTTCTACATTCATTCCCTTATTTGTCATACATTTAGCTGTATTGTATGCACCTGACAGTACCCAGCATTGCTGTGGAAGCAGATAATCCCTGCCCTCAAGCATATTCTGACCACTGGGACAGAAAGACACATAAATTGTAATTCAATATGGTAAGTGAAACAACAGCCATATATGACGGGGTTGTAGGTCAAGGAAGGTTTTTAAGGGAGATGAGCCTTAAGCTAAGTGGTAAGGAATGAGTATGATTTGGCTTGGCTAAGAGGCCGGGAAAGATATTGAAGGCAGATGGAAGGGTGGAGAAGGCAGAATGAACAAAGCCCAAGAGGTCAGAAGCCACAGATGTGCGTTGTTGCAGCACAGTAAAGGAGGTGAGGAGTTGCTGAGCATAGGAAAGGAGGTGCGGAGCAGCAGAAGATGCTGCATGGGCGGGTCCTGGATAGCCTTGTGTATGCCACGTTTGTAAGGACTTGGACTTTATCCTGTACAAAGGATATGGAAATGAGAGAAACCGCTGGTGTAAGCAAGAAAAAAAAAAAACATTAAGGAAACATTACCTTTGTATGTATTTTACTGTAAGGTCCGGGAGGGCAGGGACACAGCGGCTCACGTCTGGCACACAGTAGACATTCAATGAATGTTGAACGAATGGGTGTAAGCGCTTCGGTGTAAACGATATTGTCCCGCATTTATGTTTCTCTAACAGGACAAAACAAGGAAGCCGGGGCGTAAGTCTGGGAGGCTATAGGGAAGGTTTGATTCTGGCGATCAGGGTTGCTGGACAAAATACCTCTGATAGGTTGTGGGCAAGGGATGCCTTTCTCTCGTGGCCACTGCATGACTCACCCGCCGGGCCGCTCAGTCCCAGAAGCGGCGGCGTACGAATAAGCCAGCAGAGAAATCGCGCCGCCAGGAGGAGAGCCCGCGCAGGGCACCCCAGCCCCGGCACCGATTCGCCCCGCTCACCTGAGCGCCTAGCGCTGGCCCGTCCTGGCGGAGCTACGGCACGACGCCCTTCCGGATTGGGCGCGCGCTAAATCCCGGGGCGGGCATTAGAAGCCGAACGCTCTTGGGGATTGGCCACTCTGGCGAACGGACGTGCGGCCGGCGCCCCTAGTTCGCCGGCGGCCCCGGCTGGGTGGAGGGTGGGCGCCTCTCCGCCGATCTGCTGTCAGTCATTGGCTCTCTGCGGTTTCCTTGGGGACGTGGCGCCGCCGCCCGCCCAGGCCCCTTTCCGGCTGGGCTAAAGGCCGCGGGGAAGCGCTCTGGACCGTGCGGGACGTTGCCGAGGGAGCCTGCGGGCCGCTCGACCTGTGAGTGCGAGCGCGGGAGGGCCGCGGGGCTGGGAGAGGCGGGAGGGGAAGTGGGCACCCCCACCCCGCCACCTGGGGAGCGCGGGGGCCTCGAGAACGCTGGGCTCCCGGGGAGTCGGCTTAGCGTCAGCTGGGCCCCGGGAACAAGAGCGGACGCATATGGAGTGGGCGGGCGCCTTGGCCTTCCCTCGGAGGTCTTGTCCTGTGGGCACTGCTGGAGGTAAGCCTGAAACCCCACGAACTCTTAACAGGCTGCAGACTTAGGAGATGCCTGAGACAAGGAGACCAATTTCTCAGGGCAAAAAGAAAAGGAGGTGACAGGCACTGAGACCACTGAAGGGATCCCATGGCTAGGTAAGGCTGTACATTTTCTCCTCAGCTTGGGGCTCAGTTGGGGGTGGCAGGTAGGTGGAGGGGCCCTGGGATGTTTTTTACAAGTGAGGTTTGCCCTGGTGCTACATCTGGACTTTGCTGCTTGGTCAGATGGATGCAAAGATCAAAGTGACTTTTTTTGAAGGCAGACACAACTGCAGTTTCTGGCTCATCACCCCCGGGTGATGGAGTGAGTGCTTGCTGACATGTGAAAAGTACTAAAATGTAATGTTCTTTCAGATTTCCATTTGAGTGAGGATATGTGCTTTTTGAGGAGGTTAAACAAAGATTTCTTTTTTTTTTTTTTTAAGATTTATTGATTTATTTGACAAAGAGAAACACAGCGAGAGAGGGAACGCAAGCAGGGGGAGCAGGAGAAGGAGAAGCAGGCTTCCTGCGGAGCAGGGAGCCCGATGTGGGGCTCGATCCCAGAACGCTGGGATCATGACCTGAGCCGAAGGCAGCAGCTTAACGACTGAGCCACCAAGGCGCCCAAGATTTCTTTTTTTAATGTACTTTGAAAATAGGCTGAGGTCCTTTTGAATCAATATGGAAAATGAACTTCATAGTTGATTATGTGTATCCATACATTGTGATGCTCTGAAACTTTCAGAAAAGATTAACGTGGATCAATATGTACCAGATGCAACAGTTGTCAAAGTGGGGAAAGATGCAGAACAGTAGGCACGGTGTAAAATCAGAGGAATGGAGATACACACATGTATATTGCCATATATGATAGCATTTATGCTTATGTAAACATGGAATATCCCTGGGAAAATACATAGAAAACAGTACCAGTCGTTGCCTTTGAGTGGGAAATGGTTGGTTAAGCAAAAGGCTCATTTTCCACTATATGTCCTTTCAAACTGACTTTTTTCTTACCATGTGCATATTTTACTTATTAAAATATTTTTAAAAATTAGTTGGAAAAATATTCTGACTGTCCTTTTTTTGACGTTATTCTTGATGGGAATTTGGCTGCTTTGATTCTTCAGTGTTATAAGGTTGACAAGGAAGACTGGTTATCTTTTCATAAACATGAGATTAATTCTTTGAATTACACCCTAAAGTGCAGACATTGGGAAAAGAGCAGATAAGGCTCTTCTAAATTTATAGAAGCACCATGAACCATATAGGTTCTTTTCTAAAGTTTGAGACTAAGAGAACATTTATAGACTTCTAGTGGCATAAATTTTTGCCTTTATTAGGAAGGGCTTTAATCCAGTTTAAAAACCATTTTTTGGCACTCAACTGTAGAGACTTTTCTTACTTATTAATAATGTTTGTTTCATTTCAGGATTAGTTTTTCCTACCTCTGCCCAGCCTCCTGGTACTTTACTGTGCCCACAGTGAGCCCATTTCCACGTCAGCGGGTGGCATTCCTGGGACTCTTCTTCATATCCTGTCTCCTTTTACTTATGTTAATCATGGACTTTCGACATTGGGGTGCTTCATTACCACGAGATAGGCAATATGAAAGGTGAGTCAGCTTTAGATCACTTTGATCAGACCTGGCATTGAAGTCATAAATATTTTGACATTTAACACACTAGTACCTTTGACCCTTTGGGGGAATATTGCACTTTTATTAGTAAAATTGCATGCCACTTATTACATAAAGATCTTAAGTCCCGTTTTGTCAATGTTCACTTTTGATTCAGGAATGCTGATGGTGCATTTTAATCATGAAAGGCATCTTTCTATATTCTTGTTTTGGTGGGCTGACTTATTGGATGCATAAATGTTTGGGATTGTTATGTATTCTTGATGAATGAACCCTTTTATCATTATTAAATGACTTTTTTTTTATCCTTGATTATATTCTTTGCTCTGAAATCTAGTCTGGTATTAATATAATTACTTCAGCTTTCTTTTAATTAGTGTTATCTTTATAGATGTTTTCCCATCCTTTTTGTTTTAGCTTTTATGTCATTATATTTTATATCTATCCAGTCTTTGTATAAGTAACTGCTTTTTATCCACTCTGACAATGTCTGCCTTTTATTTGAAGTGTTTAGGTTATTTGCATTTTATGTGATTATTGATTATGCTTACGCTTAAATCTGTCTTGCTATTTGTTTTCTGCTTGTCACATCTGTTCTTTGTTTGCTTTTCCTCTTTTTCTCCCTTCTTTTGAATTGAGTACATTTTTAATATTCCATTTTATCTCTTTTGTTGGCTGAGTAGATATAACTCTGCGTTTTTTAATTTCTTAAATTTTTTTAGTGGTTGTTTTAGGACTTAGGGTTTATAGTATACATTTTTAATTTATCACATACTACCTTCAAGTAATATAATTCCTCTTCCGGCATACCTCTTTATCTCTCCCCCTGGACCTTCGTGCTACTGTTTCACATTTTCCTTCTACATATGTTATAAACACCATATATTTTTATTATTTTTGCTTTAAACATTTAATTGTCTTTTAAAGAGATTTCAAAAATAAAAAAACGGCTGGTATATTTATCATTTCTGGGCCTCTTCATTCCCTTGTACTGTAGCTCATATTTCCATTTGGTATATATTCGTTTTGCCTAAAGGACTTCCTTTAACATTTCTGGTAGTGTGAGTTTGTAATTGGTGAGTTCTTTCAACTTTTATGACCAAAAAAGTCATTTAGCTTTCCTTTGAAAATATTCATGGGGAATGGAGCTCTAGGTTGATTTTTTTTTTCTTTCTTTCATTACTTTAGAAATCATGCTTCACTGTCTTCTGAATTGTATTCTTTCTGAGGAGAAATCTGCTGTAATTCTTAAGTCTTGTTCTCTGTACATCACGTGTCTTTCTTCTAGCTGCTTTTTACATTTTATCACTTTTTTTTTTAATCACTGGTTTTAAGCAATTTGATTATGATGTGACTTGGTGTAGTTTTTAGTTTTCTTCATGACTCTTTTGCTTGTGATTTGTTGATTTTTGAATCTATGGATTTATACTTCTTAATCAAATTTAGAAAAATTTTGACCATTATTTCTTCAAATATTTTTTCCTGACCTCTTCCACTTTTCCTTTGGTGTCTCCAGCCACATATATATTGAACCATGTGAAGTTTTCTCACAGCTCATTCATTTTTTTTTTTTCCCAGTCTTTTTTCTCTCTGTGTTTCTTTCTGGATATTTTATATTGCTGTGTCTTCCAGTTCACTAGTATTTTCTTTTATAAAGTCTAATCTACTGTTCCATCCAGTGAGCACTGAATACCTTTTTTTTTCCGGAAAATACGTCTGAATTATTTGATATAGTTTTAATGCCTTACCAGTTAAATAGAAGATCTGTATTCTTTTATAACAATGATTCCTTTTGCTCTTGTTTTTTGAGGTTAGTTTCTGATTAGGCTACAAAATGAAATGATGACATGTTGTGTTCATCATCAATATGACTTTCTCTTTGTTGCTTCTCAGACAGTATCAGGAGGATTTGGGCTGCAAGTGACGGTCAAACTGACTGAAATAAAAAGAAAGTTTATTGGCTCACATAACTAGAAGTCCAGAGGCAAAGGAACCATCAGTTCAATATTGACTGTCAGGATGAGAATCTCTGTCTCTGTTTACCGCAGTGTCAACTTGTTGAATGGTCGTCAAATAGCAGCCAGCAGCCACTAGGGCTACCTGCATCCGCACTCTTGTCCTGCAAGAGGGAAACAGGCCTTCTGCGCTCCTGTGTAAGAATGAAGAGGGCTCTTTCTGGAAACCTCTGTCAGCCCTTTCCTTCAGTCTTTTCTGGTCAGAATTGGGACATGTGACCACTCCCCTTAATATTTCTGGGTTGTTCTGTCCCCAGAATTTCTCATTTCCACTTCACTTTGGTCCTTCATTCATTCGGCAAGCATTTATTGAGCAACCACTATGTGCTTGGTGATGCTAGGCACCAGGACATGGAGACTTTGGTACCTTTTCCCAAGAAGTTTATGTTTCCAACCTTTCCTCCCTTAGCAGCACTATTCATTTGTATTTTTCATTCTTTCTGAAGAAGGAACATTTGTTTAGAGGACTATAGTTGTCAACAATCAGCTGTAAGCAGTCTGTTAGCTTCAGAGAGCTAAATCCATACTTTGAGGGTTTTTTAATGCTTATTGAGATTTTCTTGACAACCCAGGGACAGTTTTCCCCTAGAAGACAGCATGGTCTAATTATGGAATTCTATGTGGGTTAATATGGCTAGAGTAAAGACTGTTAGGGAATGAGTGGTGAGCTGTGTGGCTGGAGAGGTAAATCAGGCCGAGCCTGTTAAGTCATTTGAGGGGGTTTAGACATTATTTTCAGGGCAGAGGGAAGGCTTTGAAAGGCTTTGAAGAGTGTTATGCTTGGAATTTCTTTTTAAAGCTCACTTTCGTGGCATTGTGGAAAATGAATTGGAGGGGAGTAAACATGAAAGGAGGGAGATGAACTAGAATACTCCAGTAGAGATGCGGGTCGCCTGAACTTGGGTGGAAGCAGCGATAATGGAGAGAAGTAAATGCATTTGAGGGATATGTGGGAGGTAGAGTGATCTGATATTCTTGTCTACCACTATACTCCAAGTGGCCAGATCTGATAAATACTGAAGTTGAATTAATCGCGACAAGTTAGCTGCAGAGCTAAGGGACACACTGTGCCTGTGTGGTTATCTTACCAAAGTCCTGACCCCCTGTAATGCTCTAGTTGAGCAGCCAGCAGCCATATAGCCTAGAGCTCCTGTTCTTTAATGAAAGGTTATGTGCATATTTCCACAGATTACTGTATATCATTACATTTCACTCATGGCAGCACCTGTGAGTCATTTTGGAAGCAAACATTCAACTGAGAGCTTGCTGTGTGCTTGCCACTGTTGGTACAAAGGTACAAAGATGAATAAAACGTGGCTCCTGAACTCATGGAGTTCATAATCTAGTTAGGGAGGCAGATGTGAAGGAAGAATTATTTCCCAATGAGATAATAGTTTATATATATCCATGTAGAATCAGGAACTGTACACAGTCAAGAATCAGGAACAAAGTTAAGAATCCGAAATTAATCAGCAGAAACCCATGAGTAACTAAAGTCGATAACATTAAGTTCATGAACTAAAAGCTCATGCACTTTACTGATAAGATAGTCATTCCTATAGACCCCGTTTGCTTTTATTTTACACACTGTGTTAATTAGCTTGGATTTGTCTTGTCTCAGAACACAGCAAATAAACAGCAAATTAGATGTAGTAGGAAGGATATGCTGACCATTAGACACGGGCACACTGATGACAATTGTCAATAAATAATATGCTGGCATCTTGACAGTGAGGCAGGAGAGAATCTTTTATTTGAAATAATTTTGATTTTTCTGTTCTCTAATTCCATTTTCTGCCCTATAGATATACACTGAAGATAATGGGCAGCATTATCTGCATTTAAAATATTCCTTCCAGAATTTTTTTCTTCCTGGTTGCTGCTGTTGCTTAAACACTGGTGAGCACTAGCTGATGATAAGATGATTAAGCAAATAATTAGGAATTGATGGAAATACTTCAGTTCAACAGCTTATAAAAAATTCAGACAAGTGCTTATGGTTGTGATTTTTATATACTTATGATATAGTCATATTTTTTCCAACTTAAATTGTTCCAGTTCACATGATGAAATTATGTCAGTAGTTTGTATTGAAAAAAATAATTTGAATTTTTTTCAGCCATTGGTGGAACTTAGCATATTTTAGAAGCCTGCATGAGGGTTTTCCCTCTATAGTTTCAAAACCGAAGAGTTTTTGTATTTGTTTGTTTGTTTATTATGAACATGTACCCACATTGCTTCAGGAAGGAGAAAGCAGGAGGTTTGCATCAGAACTAGAATTTAAGAAAAGGTAAATTTAGAGAGTGATGGGGTATCAGTAAGGCTAGAATCCAGAGCTATTTTTAAAAGATTTTAATTTTTAGAGCAGTTTTAGGTTCACAGCTAAATTGAGCAGAAGTACAGAGGTTTCCCAGATACCCTCTACCGCTACCTGCACAGCAAAGCTATTTTTAAGGGTAATTTTTCTTAGATGTGTGTTTTAATCAACTCTTTATCTGGCATGTGCCCTATAAGTAGTGCTCCGACAACTTCATCAGACTTAATACATATTTTACATTTATTTGTTCATTAATTTTTTCACTTATTCAACAAATATTATTGTCTACACTGTGGTATCCAATAGGGTAGCCACTTGGCACAGTGGCTATTTAGGTTTAAATTAATTAAAATAAAATAAATTCAGTTCCTTCCTTGCACTGGTCACATTTCAGCAACTCACTGGTCACATGTGGCTAGTGGCTATCCTATTGGATAGATGGGGAATATTTCCATCATAGCAGAAAGTTCTGTTGGAAAGTTTTGGCCCTAGGTAAATTGTTAAAATTTATTAATAATTTTTAGTATAAGGGGCACTTTTAGCATGTGTACATACATAGAGTGCAAGACAAATGGTAAACTGTTCTTAACAGTTAACAAATATTAAATGTTAACAGTTAACAGTTAACAGTTAACAAATATTAAATGTTCTGTTCATTCAATGAATTTCTTCTAAACCTTAATGTTTAGTATTATTCACTTTTTTGTAGCCTCACTACTGTCTTCATTACAGAGGAAATTTTTGTCTGGTTGACTATTGTTCTGAAGAATGTCTTTGGTACCTGTTAAAAAGTGGTGCCAGGGCTCCTGGGTAGCTCAGACAGTTAGGCATCCAATTCTTGATTTCGACTCAGGTCATTATCTCAGGGTCATGAGATCAAGCCCTGAGTCAGGCTCAGCACTGGGCGTGGAGCCTGCTTAAGATTCTCTTTCTTCCTCTCCTTCTGCTCCTCCTCCTCCCAAAAGAAGGGTAGTGCCTTCGTGTTCCTTTGTCATCTAGGTATGGCTGTGAATGAGAGGTTCTGTGTCAGCAGTGGGCTCAGTACTGGCCTTCCTTAAGAGTTTTAGTTCTGTTTAAAGCAAGTTGAAAAGAGACATTACTTTCGATTAGGATAAAAATGATAAACTTTAAGATACGCAGATGAAATTAAGGCTTCTTATGTATGATAGAACAGTTCAGAGATTTTTCCTAGTGAAATTGAAGGCATTTACCTGCATTCTTTGGCATTTATTCATTTATTCACTTGTTCTTTAATGGTCTTTATAGTGTTTATAAGCAGAGCTTTAAATTATAAATGCTCCTGACTGCTCTGATTAGTCTTGTTAGGAGATAAGCAATAACGTTTAAGATGCTTTCCTGCGCATGTATTACTATCATCAGTCATGCACAGCTACTTTCCCTATAATGTCATTATATTTGGTTCTGAGCCTTAAGTGGAGTTGAAAGAGTATGATGACATTCAACAAAAAGCTGGTAGCTCCATACTGATGGGGGTTGCTTTAATGGACTTTCGGCATGTTGCTGAGTTCTGTTTGAACTCTAGAAGTGGTATAATTAGTGTTGATTATAAGCTGGGTAATGGTTTGGTCAGTTACTGTCCTGATGCTGTTAATGTTTTCAGGGTAATGGCAGTGAAAGGCACTGTCTTCCAGTTTTGCCTTGGGTGATGTATATGTGAGTAATTTTCTTTTCATTGACTGAGCAGTGATTAGAGGGAAATCAGGTTTCTCAAATAGAAACAGTGTGCGGGGTTAAATATGTAGGATAATGAATCAGATCTCTCCTGGGAAAGCAGATATGAGGGATTCCAAAGCTTTTAGAACTTTTCTCTTGGGCTTTAGGTCCTCTTTAGGGATTAATTTAGTGTAATATCAGCAAAGCAGGAGAGTCCAGCAATACAAGTAATTGATCATGACGGCTAAGGCCAGGACTGAAAATCACAAATGAAAACATCCAAGAAAGGATCATTGATCCATCCATGTCAGGAGCCTGGACAGAGGAAGACCCCCAGGTGTTTGAAAATGTAAGAAGACTGATTAGTCATTAGAGGTCAGAGTTTCAGAAAGAGGCGATACTGTTACTTTCCAAAGGGGAAAATTGTTCTTCAGTTACTCATTTGTGTGCATGATGAGAAAGATGGAGGCTTCCTGCTGACTGTAACCATTGAGCAAAGATTCAAGTGGGAAGTGTAACATAAATGCTGTCTGGTCCTAGCTTTCACCCTTGTGTTCAAAGGTCAGCTGACATGTTTCTACCAATGAACACATGGAGACTTCTAAGAGAAGAGAAAGCAAAGTTGACTTGCATCCAAATTAGAGTAGCTTGTCTTGACAGGAACCCAGGAGGATGACAGGGTACTTTGAAAAGCCATTGGAATTTTCTGAGAAGGAGACAAACTGATTTTGACCAACTGATTTTGAGTATGTATAGCTAGACAGCTAACAAAGATACAGAGGAGTTAAACACACAGCTCTATATTGTGAGCTCTGGACCAAACCAGTCAGTATTGGTTGGTACATATCAGAGAAATGTGAGGAACACCGTGACAGTTTGGAGATACTGCAGGTAAGGTTTTTGCGCTTGAGAAATGCAAAGGTAGAACAAACAAATATGAAAGAAGCCTTAGAGGCTCATACTGGAATATAAACAAACTGCTTAAAGGGAATAACGACACTCCACATTTTAAAACAGAAGAAGGAGCCTTTTCAAATCATTGTGAACATTACAAGAGTCAGCATTGTCAAGTGGAGGCTTCTTAAGAACTGGGAAGCCATGTCAAAGAAGGAAAGGGGGAGAAATAGGTAGAGAAGCAGGTGGATGTTCCAGAGAAAAAGAAGGTTAGAGCAGCGGTTGTCAAAGTGTTTACTGACCCTTGAGAGTTCCTGAGACCCATTCATGGTGTGTGTGAGGTCAAAATTAGGCCAAAACTGTTTTCATAATAGCTACTAAGATGTTATTTGCTCTTTTTTTAATTGCTAAGAAACACATAACATAAAATTTACCATTTCAACCACTTTTTTTTTTTTTTAAGATTTTATTTATTTATTTGACAGAGAAAGAAAGATTGCAAGTAGGCAGAGAGGCAGGCGGGGGGCGGGGGGGGAAGCAGGATCCCCGCCGAGCAGAGAGCCCAATGCGGGGCTCGATCCCAGGACCCTGAGATCATGACCTGAGCGGAAGGCAGAGGCTTTAACCCACTGAGCCACCCAGGCGCCCCTCAACCACTTTTAATATACAGTTCAGTAGTGTTAACTGTATTCACATTGTCATTCAACCAAACTCCAGAACTTGTTCATTTTGCAAATCTGAATTCTATGCCCATTGAACAACATCTCCCCTTTTTTCCCTCCTCACGCCAACTTCTGGTAGCCACTATTCTGTTTTCTGTTTTGATGAATATGGCTGCTTTACTCTCATATAAGTGGAACCATACAGTATTTGTCTTTTTGTGACTGGCTTGTTTTACTTAGCATGATATCCTCAAGGTTCACCCATATTGTAGCGTATGATGAAGTTTCCTTCTCTTTTAAGGCTGAATAATATTCCATTTTATGTATACACCACATTTTGTTTATTCATCTGTCTGTGGATATTTATGTTGTTTCTACCTCTTGGCTACTGTGATGTTTCTTTGCCCTTTTGACTGAGTTGACATTTATACTAGTGATGCAAAGCAATGGGTAGGTAAAACTGCAGGTGCCTTAGCACAAATCAAGATGGAGGCACCAAATTATGCTATTAGTTATTGTAATCATCATTGTCATATAGTTGTAGTGGGGAAAAAATTCCAGTTCCATTTAAGAATGTCTTTTTCATATTCTGTGTGACAAAATTGGAAATACGTATTAAGCACTTCTGATGCACACAGTAGTTTTTTTGAGGAAAAGCCCTTCGGCAATTGTTTGGGTTATGAACTGCTTTTATCATGGAATATTATTTTTACTTGAAAGAATGACTGCCAGAAAAGCTATTGTTTTCAGACTTGGATATTTCATAGATATTTTCTTGAAAATGAATGAAGTAAAAGCCTGTCACTTTAAGGAAAACAACTGTCAGTGTTTATTGTCAGTGATAAAATTTGAGCTTTCAACTGAAAATTAGCAGTTTGGAAAATTTGTGTCTGTAACTATGTGTTTGTTAGCTTCTCAATACTTAAAAGACTTTTTTGATAATATTGGTAGTGATGCTAATGAATGTGTGGGTGGGGTTTTTTTTTTTGATGTTGTAGAAAGAAATGTGTCAATGTTGGGAAGATTTGCATAGCTCAGTGAACCAGTATTTTCTAGTATAGGATGTTACAAAATTATGCAGGGATAAGAGCCATTCAAAGTGCAAGGTAGACCGATGATTAACTTTACAGAGTATGAAACATTCTTAGATAGGGTTTTAGATTTCACGTTGCAACTAACCTTTAAGAAACTTCACTTGCTGAGTTTCATTGTAGTATTAAAGAAGAATATGCACAATGATCGAAATGGGCTCTTAAAGTATTCCCTTTTCCAATAACATGTCTCCATGAAGCTGGATTTTTTTCAAATACTTCAGCCAAAACAGCATATTATAACAGACTGAATACAGAGGCAAATAAGAAAATCTAGCTGTCTTCTAGTAATCTACACACTAAAGAGATTCGCAAAACCATAAGACAGTGCCACTCTTCTACATTTTTTGTTTTAGAAAATAGTTATTTTTATAAAATATATTACTATGTAATGAGTTTATTATATTTAAATTAAGAAATACTAAAAATTTTTCTGTTTTGTTTTCTAACATGATAAATATAAATAAATGTAACCCGCATATACAAAAACTCTTTTGGATCCAATAATTTTTAATAAAGGGTCTTGAGCCCCAAACCTTTGAGAACCAATGAACTGGAGAAAAGTTATTCATTCAGCAGGAGGGAATGGGATCCAGAATGTAGTGAGAAAAGTGGAGGGGAAGGTTTTCAGAGGGGGGAAGCAGAGAAAGATCTGTGAAGCTTGGGAAGTAGAAAGATTGCTATAATGAGAAATGAAGTCTCTTTGGGCGAGAGATTGCTTATCTTGGCTATGGCGTCCTGTGAGGTCGGTATTTGCACAAGTTCTGTAACTTGAACCCAGATGTCTTCCCAGCTTTCATGTGATAGCAGTGAGCTGTTATGAGTTGATTTGTGGATTATAAGCCCAGTTCAGCCCAGTAATTTGATCAGAATGGGTAAGTATGTGGTGGAACAGAGTCTTTGGGACTGTAAATTGACTAGAGCGTAACAGATTTTTATCACCTGCTTCATTTCCCATAACTCACTCTGATATCGGATCCAGAAAAAAGTTCTGCCTGACCCTATCCTATGTAATAATTTACAGCATTATACTGGAGCCCAAATACATGTTCTTCCCTCATTTTGTATTGTACCTTTTTCTTTCCAAACTGTTTCTACATGCTCATCTATTCATCAGGTTTGCGTTTCTGTCCAAAGTAGGGAACTCTTTGGTCTTCATAGCAATGTGAAATCACCAGTAAGCATGGGCTAGATGGTCCTGAGGGGTGGGACATGTGGCTTATTGTCTGATCAGAGGTGGATTTCCTGCAGAGCTAATGATACCTACACTTCAAGGCCCCAAACATGTGTGGGCTCCTTTTGCATTTGTAGTGTTGAATCTCTCTTTAAGAAGAACGCCCCTCTTCCCAGTGGCACTAGCTTCAGGCTTCACAAAACCTAGTTCTGAGGGCTTCTGTGTAAGGGTCTAGGGGATCTAGGAATTAGCTCTAAATATAGCGTTGGGTGACTAGGGCAGATACAAGGAAGGTTGTTCAGCTGTGATACTTGAAAAAATTCACAGCATGGCTTTCAGAGCATTTATTCAGCTATTATCTCAACCTATAGTAATACTTAATCAAATTTAAAGGAATTTACAAGACATTTGAATCTGTCTGCCATGCAGTATGTATTCGTAGCACCGAGAAACAGCTCTTTTTCCATGTAATAAGCTAAGAGCCATTCTCCCTGGGCTCCTCTTCAAGTGAAGCCTTTGAAGAGGAGTTAGCAATGTTTGTACTTTTCAGAGCCTCAGGTTCTGAGTGAATTTTAGTGTTTATTAAAGCCTCAGAGCTCAGGAGCATTTTACCAACCCTTAGACTTCTTTCCTTCTGGACTTTCCAGTCCTTTTCTCCCGAGAGTCTTGTACTATTTGCTCTCCCGATACTCATCACATAACAACAAGAGCGGTGGCAGCACAGCACTGAGCTAACCACTCAGCATATGTTTTCTCTCTGAGGGCGGAGAGCCCATACCCTTATTTTACAGATGAGAAAACAGTCTGAGAGAAGTTAGGTAACTTGCTGAAGGTCACACAGCATAGAAGTGCTAGAGCGGAGATTCAAACCTTTGTGTTTTGATGGTAACATCTTCACTTGTTTCATCTTTCCACTGTCAGGCAAATAAATATCTTTTTTTTTTTTTTCAAATAAATATCTTGTAATGAGAATCTGAAAAATTCCAACACAAAGTGCTGATGTCCTTGGGCCTAGAAGCTTTTTGGTTTTTTAAAATTTTAAGCAGTGTAATGTTTTATTTTATTTTTTTGTAATGTTTTATTTTTTAAACTGGGTGTTGGGGACAGAGGCGTTGTCTTATTGTTATTATTTATACATACTTTATGAACATCCTTTCTATGACTAAAAAATACTTTAAAAGATTGTAGGGAAGAATAAGTATTATATTTATAAAATACATTTTTTATTAATGCAAGTCTAGCAATAAAAAGTACAAAGCAAAAAGCCCCATAAATTTTTACCACCTAGAAACACATATTAAGTGATAATCATTCCAAATTATTCTTTAGATAGGGAAAAGATAGATAGAAGAGAAATGATTAGGATTCATTTAGTTAACTAATGTGTGTAACAAACTGCCCCGAATCTTAGTGGCTTGTAACAACAAAACCCCGTAATTTACTCAGGCCTAGAAGCTCTTTAAAGTTGGTAAAGGATTTGTTACCCCAGCCAGTTTCAGAACTGCCCCCAAACACGGAGGAGTCTTTTAGTTCTCTGATTTCAGTGGCCTCTAGGCAAGCAAACCAGCTCTTGCCTCATATATATACATCAGTAACTACGGTCAGTGTTGTTTCATTCCTTAAGACGTGTGGTTCCATGTGGCTGGCATATATAGACAGTTAATGAAGGCTCATGAACAAATAAAGTAGTGGTGCCTTTTGTGGACCTGGATGCTTGATACCAATTTCTCTTTTTGCCTCGCTTAGGTATTTGGCGCGAGTAGGGGATCTTGAAGCGACTGACACTGAAGACCCAACTCTAAATTATGGACTTGTTGTGGACTGTGGCAGCAGTGGCTCCCGGATTTTTGTTTATTTCTGGCCAAGACATAATGGCAACCCCCATGATTTGCTGGACATCAAACAGATGAGAGACCGCAATAGCCAACCAGTCGTTAAAAAAATCAAGCCAGGTACTAATCGGAATATATTTTGTTATCAGTCTCTTTTTATCTGCTGTAAGCATGAGAGAGGAGAGAAGAGGCAGAAGGAAAGCTACTCTTTTTTTCCCTTGAGATTCTGGATAATGGGAGGGATATCTCATTCGTTGCTGCTCCCATCCTCACAAATAAATAAGCGTTTAGAACACTTAAGCAGAACTTTATGGAGTATCAGTCTTCTGAGTCAATGTGATCGGCTTTTTAAAGTATTTTGTCTTGCTTAAGGAATCTCTGCAATGGCAGACACCCCAGAACATGCCAGTGATTACCTTCGTCCTCTGCTGAGCTTTGCCGCTGCTCATGTGCCTGTGAAGAAGCACAAGGAGACACCCCTCTACATTCTCTGCACCGCAGGCATGCGGCTTCTCCCCGAGAGGTGAGGGCCGGGGTCTGAACAACACAGGAAAATGCAAGAGTTGCAAGACTGATTCTTTTTTTTTTTTAAGATTTTATTTATTTATTTGACAGAGAGAGAGATGGCGAGAGAGGGAACACAAGCAGGGGGAGTGGGAGAGGAGAAGCAGGCTTCCTGCTGAGCAGGGAGCCTGATGCGGGGCTTGATCCCAGGACCCTGGTATCATGACCTGAGCCGAAGGCAGATGCTTAACGGCTGTGCCACCCAGGCACCCCTCAAGACTGATTCTATGCATTGTTCTCTGTAGTTCCCTGGTCTGAAGGTGGGCTGGGGGTATACCACACAGAGTTGACAGGTGGCAGGCACTAAAAGACTCCTTGCTCAAAATAGAGCAGAGCCACCCCCAGACGTCATTATTTCACAATCTGTTGTTCAAAGCTTCATGTCATTTGCTTCTTTGGGATCGATATCTATCTGAGATGGCTGTAGTGATTGTTAGTTTTGATTGAGAAGCAATGGTGATGGTGGTAAATTTGGATCACTAGACGGGGAGCATAGTTACAGAAGAGCTGTAGGAGGTTCATCTGAGTGACTAGGTACCTGGTGGCCAGTAGGGGAGGCTCTGGTAGGAGTGCTACTCTGTCTGCAACTGCCTGGCTCCCTGGTGATAGTTGGTGCTGCTTGCAAAGCTCAGTCTCCACTGCTTTAGACTATTTTTTTCAACCCCATCCAGTCCAGTGTCCACTTGGCTTTGGTAGTTTAGCCTAAGATCTTGCCACCTGATCCCTCTTCCTCCCTCTTCCTTCTCTGGAAGAAGAGGAGAAGGGGGAAGAGGCAGTGGCTATACTTAGGTCACACCCTTTCTTGTTTGTGATTTCTCCCCTTTGACACCTCCCTGACCCCTGCACAATTGTGGTCATATGGTGGGAGTGAGCTCCCTTAACCGTAGAATTTGTCCTCCTGGAATATTCAAAGTCTCACAGATATCAGGTATTTTTTATTAGCTTAAATATTTTTTCTTGGTGAATAACAGTAAGCTTTTCCAGAAGGTTTTATTTTGTATTCTTGGCTAGTAACAGCAAAAACCTCAGCCATGCATGTAGGGTTTCATACTGCTTATGCCAGATGTGCCAGAAAACGTATGTCCACAGTTGTTTCAGTGGACTTCTTTCCTTCTGTTTAGACACACGGTTACTGGTTTACTATCTGGTCTACTGTTGAGGAGGAGGTTATTTTATATAGCCATTTGTGGAAATGAGAGCTCTTCTAGCCACTTATTTTTCCATATATCTTGACCTTTAAAAAATTTTTGTTTCGTTTTTATTTTTAAAACCAAATTTTAAAATATTATAACTGCATTAAAGGAATCTTAAAAGTAAAAAAACAAACAAACCCTAAACACTTACATTCCTACTGCCCTATCAAAAGTGTTTCATTTTGTCACATTCCCTTCTCTCTCTACATCTATATGTAGTTTCTACAAAGTTGTAACCATACCGTGCATGCAATTTAGGATTTTTCGTTTTGACATAAATAGTATTCACATAGTTCAAAATTTAGAAATCCTGGGAAGAGTAGAAGTGACACAGGGATGCCACATCACAGGTCTGGGAGTGGTCTGCAGTCAACAGAGGGGAGGAAGGGGGAGGATGGCCAGAGAAAAAGCTGACTCGGAAGTCAAAAAGGCAGAGCCAACCAGGAGGGTGATGGTTTGGCCACGTTTTGGGGGTCTGGAGCAAAGAGGATTGTCTCATCTCCTGACACTGCTCAGCATTGACCGTCAAAGAAGTTTCCATCCGGGCAAAACCCACTATGTAGCTCCATTCCATTTGTCTAAGATGTTCACTGCATCGAAGCTCTGAGTATTAATATTTCTTTTATCTTAAGAATTTGTGAAGAGTTTGCTTTCTAATTTGTCTTCTGATTACCTCTTCTGATAATGCCTGGATCTATCCTGGGCTTATGAAATCATTGCTGCCAATTGAGGCAGCCATAGTTGTTGACATAAATGTAACCATCACTGCAAGAACCTGTTTTGTATAATTAATGCTTTGCTAATTTATTAGCATTTGTGAGCAGTATTCAAAATGAGTTCAAATCACAGGGACTGTATTTTGAAATGTGTTAGCACTAGGTTTTATTTCTTTGCCAAAGGCCTGAACTAACAATTTATTTTACCTCATTTTCATTTTGTAATGGAAATATCCTTAAAAAATTGCAAATATAGTATAAGGTGATATTTAAGGGAAAAAAAAACTTTTGTTATGGGAAATTTCAAACATCAAAAAAATAGAACAGCATGATGAATCCGTATTTTCTTACCCACCCAGCTTCAACAATCACCGACATTTTGCTGCTAAAAGTTTTTCTTTAATAAAGAAACAATAATTGAATTTTAGAGAATCCTGTGCAGTACATGAATAATTTTTTTGTTTTATTGTTTAATATAAATTGGGGTCATATTATATGTACTGTTTAATAACCTATTAAAACTCAGAATATATTGGACAGCTTTTCACATCAGTACATATAGATCTATATTCACCTCATTTCTTTTAATATCTGTCTAGTATCACGTTGTATGGATATACTACAGGTTATTTAACCAATACCTAATGATGTGCATTTAGGTTATTTTCACTTTTTCATTGTTATAAATAGTGCTACAGTATTCTCTTCCTTTTTGTATTCTTATCTGATGATTTCCTTGCAATACATTTCTAAAAGTGTAATAGCTGGTCAAAGTTAAGCACATTAAAAATGTGGATACATAGTCCTAGATTGCTCTTAGAAAGATCGAACCAGTAATTTGTATTCCAGACAGCAGTGTATGCTGGTGCCTGTTCTTCCATATCACCACCAAAACCAACAAGCCCTCTTCTTTGGGTATGTTAGAAGCATATCCAATAGGGGGGGCAGAACAGTCCCTCTTGCTCCACATGAAAATTCTTTTTTTTTTGTTTTTTATTTGTTTGTTTTTGTTTTTTAAAGATTTTATTTATTTATTTGACAGAGAGAGCGCGATCAGAAGTAGGCAGAGAGAGAGGGAAGCAGGCTCCCTGCTGAGCAGAGAGCCCGATGCGGGGCTCGATCCCAGGACCCTGAGATCATGACCTGAGCCGAAGGCAGAGGCTTTAACCCACTGAGCCACCCAGGCACCCCCACATGAAAATTCTTATTGCAGGAATTTAATGTGTATAACAATGAGCTTTTTTGGAAATTATATTTGACAATATATTGGGGAATTATTACTTTAAATGTATTCTTCGCTTTTAAATGTTAATATTCTCCACTAAGTCATGCCAACAACTATCTGAGCCAATGGAATATTTTTGTAATGAGAAATTTAAAAAATCCAAAGATAACCCAAGATAATTGCTCTTATTTTTAACCATTATCTCTAGATTCATATTATTACTTCTAGCTTTGTTTCTTTGCTCTTCTTTAATAACACCGATAACACAAAACTTTAGAGGAGGAAACAGCCCTAGATAATAAGACTCAAACTTCGTCCCCGAATTGTTATAACCTTTGGATTTTAATCCTGATCTGGGTTTTTCAAATGATAAGATTTTTATAGAGAAAAAAAACCCCAACCCTTGAAATCTGTAAAGGTAGATTAAAAAGTTCATTGTCAGCTTGTGTAAAGGATTATTAAAAACTGGTGGACCTAACAGTGCTCGTCGTGTGGTGACTTGAGGTGTTGTTTCTGTATTGTGTAAGACCTGAGGATGAGATTGTGTTCCTCAGTCTAACAGCTTCCATTCACAGTATTAGGAATCATGTAATTACGAAACCGCACTTCCTGCCTCTTACACGTATTCAGCCTGTGAGAGGCACAGAACCATCGTCTCATCTTTTAACGCTATTTGAATCGTAAAATTATAAAAAGGGAAAGTATTACTAGTACCACATTGCCTTTTAGGTGGGAGGATGTACTTTGGAGGCAGTTTAAACCTTTGAAATCAAAGGAGGTACCAAAAAGAAGCAGGGCTCAACTGGTGGATGGGCTGTATGAGCAGTGAGTCGTAACAAGTCTGAGTAGAAGGTCAAGTTGAAGCTAATTGTGAGAAGGGTGTTTAACGATTAACTTTTATATGTTTTTTTCATTCTTGCAGAAAGCAGCTGGCCATCTTGGCTGATCTAGTGAGAGATTTACCGCTGGAGTTTGACTTCCTCTTTTCCCAGTCTCAGGCAGAAGTGATCTCTGGGAAGCAGGAAGGTAATGGGCCTCGAGGGGCACACTGGTTTGGCTCTCAGCCAACCATGGCATAGTCTCTCTGGTGGGGGTTTAGGATTACTTTATATATTTAATTTTTACTTTTCTTCGAATAATTTTCTTGATTCTGCTGTATAGTTATTTTTTTATTATTATCTGCATGTTCTGTGTTGGTATCTGCTTTAGAATGCTGCTTTTAGAGGGGAAGGGAGTGATGGACATTAAGGACGAGCGCTGCGTGTTACGTAAGACTGGTGAATCACTGAACTCTGCCTCTGAAACGAATACTCTATATTTTAATTAATTGAATTTAAATTTTTTAAAAATGGAAAAAAAAAGAATGCTGCTTCTAGAAGTCCTATGTTTATATTTATTTTTAACTTTGTGCTAATAAGTACTAAGTTTATAAGAATATATAAGTATTTAGTGATGATTCCAAATGGGTATTTGGTTAGCTAATTGTAGTTTTGAAAGCATACATACATCTCTGAGTTCTACTGAGTTTGCCAAATTCAAATGTAAATCAAATTATTAGGTTAAAGTAAGGGGAAACTTTAATTTTAGGGGATGATCAGGATGATCACTTTTTCTTTTGTTATGGGCTCTCCCTTTATTGTCTTTACTATGTAGTACTGATACTTCCCTAAAAGCTTGCAGTTTGGGGGTGGAGTTGAATGAGTGTTCTCATGTGGCCCAGATGTGGCCTGTATGACAAATTATGTTTCCATTTCTCGAAAAAGACAAAAATCTATGCATTCTAGTTATAGTTCACATAAGGGAAAGGATTTACCTTTTTCAATTTCAATATTGCATTTTTCAGCCCTAGAATTTTCATTTGGTTCTTTTTTATGTTTTATTTCTTTGCTGAAACTGTCTATCTTTCCATTCATGCTAGGACTGCTCTTATTTCTTGATTATATAGCTGCTTTAATATCTTAGTCTGATAATTCTGACATCTGTGTCTTCTTGTAGTTGGTATCTTTTCCCTTATGAGTTGAGAATTTCCTAGTTCTTTTTATGCCAAGTAATTTTATATTGTATCCTGGACATTTAGAATATTACATTATGAGACCCTGGGTCTTTTTTCAATCATAAGGAGAATATTGATTGTTATAGCAGGGAATTTACCTGTTTAGGTTCATGCCTCAAGTTCTGACCTGCCTTTTGTTGGCTGTGATTCTGTTGATTCATTTTTCAAAGCCTTGGCACTGCTATTTGGATTTGTCCCATTCGTGTGTCACCCAGTGGCCAATCTAGAACCTGGGCATAGTCCATACAAATGGTTGTCTAGCCAGTAGTTCAGTTCTCAGAACCTTTGGTATATTGTTTAGAGTGAGATCCATGCATGTGTAGCTTGACTGTGAGCCCAGGAGTTGATACACTACTTTATTCTTTACTCTCTATGATCTCCCGAATACTTTCTGGTTCCCTGGGGCTCACTTTCATGATCCCCTGGTCAGAAAGCCAGGACTTTAATTTACCTGCTCTGCCATGCATTTCCCATGATGTAGCCGGGGCTAAATGATAGAGGACAGAGGGAGAAAAAGAAGCAATAGGGATTTTCGCCAACTCTTGAGGCTGTAGCTTCTCTAGAAAAGGATTCATATTCTTCAGAGTTTTAGGTACCTGCCCAACTTCTGCCTCTACCCCTGCAGGATCGCCTGGGGCAGCAGAGAACAAAATAAAGGGGAAAAAACCTCAAGGGATTTTCCTCCATTCTCTCTGAGCTTTTAGAGTCCCTTTTAATGCTCCTTGGACCAGAAGGCAAGGTCTTGAAGTTCTTTCTCTCCACACCTGTATGTCCTTTTGTATTTCAAGCTGCTGTCGCGTCCAGACCAGGCAATTATCTGGGGAATGGGGAACGCACTACCGGTTTGGTGGTACTTTAACTTCTGATCTGTGTCTCAATGTGCTCATTATCATTTCCTTTCAGAGATCTCACAGATCTGCTCTATACATTCCATCCAGAGTTTACACTTGTATTCAGTAGGGAGACAGGATAGAATGTGCTTACTCCATCTTGCCCAGGACCAGAACTCCCAAGATTCACATTTTTTACCATTTTTTTTAATACATTAATCCATAATCATCGGTAGGAAATTTAGACAATGCAAATCATTTAAAAATGATTAAAGGGAAAGACATCGTAAGAGTTTTTTAAATTCATACACTGAGAGTGTGGAGTAAAATACTCTCATCACCTTTTTCTAAGAAAAGGAGGAAAAGGGTGCCTGGGTGGCTCGGTCGTTAAGTGTCTGCCTTCGGCTCGGGTCAGGATCCCAGAGTCCTGGGATCGAGACCCACATCGGGCTCCCTGCTCAGCGGGAAGCCTACTTCTCCCTCTTCTACTCCCCCTGCTTGTGTTCCCTCTCTCACTATCTCTGTCTCTGTCAAATAAATAAATAAAATCTTTAAAAAAAAAAAAAAGAAAAGGAGGAAAAGAGCGGCCCTGGGAAGAGGTGTAGACATGGCATAGCAACAGAGAATTAAGTGAGGACTTTCATATTTCTTACTTAGGAGTTTATGCGTGGATTGGAATCAACTTTGTTTTGGGAAGATTCGACCATGAGGATGGTGAGTAATACTGTTGTCTTACGACAGTTCTAAGCACTGAAGGTTTATGCTGTAACCTATCAGTAGAACATAAGTGCTATGTTTGAGTTGTTTTTCTTTCTTTCTTTAGTTTTTAAAAACTCTTTTAAGATGCTTATTTTCCAGTCCTAATTTGCCTTCTTTTATTTCTTTTTAACTTTTTAATATGGAAAGTTGCAAACATTCACAGAAGTAAATAATAAAATGAATCTCCATGAACCCAATACCCAGACTCAACACTAATCAGTGGATGGCTAGTTTTTTGGCCCCACACTCCCTCCAAACAACACAGGTTTTTTTTCCTACTGGATTTTTTAAAAAAGATTTCTTTATTTTGAGAGAGAGCGAGCAAGCGAGCAAGAGCTAGAGAGTGTGAGTGGGGAGAGGGGCAGAGGGAGAAATACTCAAGCAGACTCCCTGCTGAGCATGGACCCCCCTCCAACATGGGATTCGATCTCAGGACCCATGAGATCATGACCTGAGCCAAAACAAAGAGTCAGACACTTAAACGACTAAGCCACCCAGGTGCCCCTCCTATTGGATTTTTAAAAGCAAACTGCAGACATATCACTTTATCTTCATGTACTTCAGTGTGTATCTCTCACCAATGAGGAGTTTCAAAACAAACAAAATACACGCAATGGCATTTTTAAACTTAAAAAAGTTAACAATTTCTAATATTAGGTAACATCCATCTACCCAGGTAGAGACTTCCCTTATTGTCTCAAGAATATTTATTTGTAGTTGTCTTGTTAAAATTGGAATCTGAATGAGGATCACATTATGTTTGATCAGTTTCTTAATCTAAAACAGTTTCCCCCCACCTCTTTTCCTCAAATCATTAATTAAAAACAAAAACAAAAATAAAACTGGGTTACTTGATAGCATGAATTTGATACATTCTTGATTTGATTGACTGCATTTTTGTGGGGTCTGCAACATGCTTCTCATCCCTCCTACGTCCTGTATATTGGAGAGTAGAGATAGAACCTTGATTAGACACAGATTCAATTCTTTTGGCAAGAATAAATCATAAATATTGGCGCTAAATATTTCCTAATATATCACGTCAGGAGTTTTATAGTGTCTGGTTGTACCACTTTTAGTCATGTTAAGACTGGTCGGATATTCAGGATTAAGGTATTGTCACCCTGATGTAATCTATTATAAAAATTCCCCAGCCACTTTTCACTTAATGGTTATAGTAGCCAATTGTGATGGTTGCTTAGATCCATTTTTTTCATTAGAGGTTGCAAAATGGTAATTTTTCTAATTCTTTCAGTTCTTCTGCCATAAATAAATAAAATAAATATTGTTCTTTCTTTTTTTAAGATTGATTTATTTATTTGAGCGAGAGAGAACGAATAGAGGGAAGAGGCAGAGGGAGAGGGAGAAGCAGGCTCCCCGCTGAGCAGGAATCCTGATGTGGGGCTCCGTCCTAGGACCTTGGGATCATGACCTGATCCGAAAGCAGACATTCGACCGACTGAGCCACCCAGACACCCCAACAGACTGGATTTTTCTTTTCTTTTTTTTTTAATATTTTGTGTAAGATTTTATTTATTTATTTGACAGAGAGAGAGCACAAGTAGGCAAAGTGATAGACAGAGGGTGAGGGAGAAGAAGGCTCCCTGCTGAGCCGAGAGCCCTATGTGGGGCTCGATCCCAGGACCCTGGGATCATGACCTGAGCTGAAGGCAGCTACTTAACCGAGTGAGCCATTTAGGCGCACCAACTTGGATTTTTATGTAACAAAAATCTTCTTCATTAACTATTTAATTATCCTGAAATACAGTTCTTATAGGAAAGACAAAATAAGTCCTTCATTCTTTCCTTTCATTTATCAAGTTTTTGAATAATGAGTTCATGTCCTAGCATGAAAAGGTTAAAGGTAACCAGTGAAGTTTTTTTTTCCAATATCTTATGACTTTTAGATTTTAATGTGTTTGATGCATCGTGGTCCATCACATCATTATTCTTTTCTGTGCTCAAATTATACTGTCATTGGCCAGTAGGGGCCCCTTTAGGTTGGCTCCTGTACCTTTTAACATCCCAGTAGTTTTGTATTCTATTTCCCTTGCTTTTTGGCACACTAAGGTATTCCATGCTTATCTTGTAATTTTTCTACCTTAGACCTAGCTTCAGCTATTTTTTAAGGAGCCCTAGTTTCTTTTATTGGAAAATGATATTTAGTGACGTGGATGCCAGGGGCGCTCATTGCTCCTGCATTATTCTTGCTCTTAGGCCCTTTCAGTGAACAGACCTAGAAAATATGTGTTTTTAGAAAGAGAAAAATAAATCATGATTTCATAGTGATAGTTCCAATTCATATTTAAAATTATAAGGTTATTGTTTAATATCTTTGATTTTATATTCTTATGTTTTTTATGCTGATTATGTTTCTAAAGATACTAATATAAACATTTGCTTTATTTCATAATGTATGCTTAATGATTTAAAAATAATAATACCAATAAAATTATTATCAATAAGACTACTAAAATGCAGTTTAAGATATCTATTTGCCTCTATTGCCATTAAGATACATTCCATAAGGGATATAGTAAAAATGCTGTTTTAAGTTACTTGAAAAAATTCTCCATAATATATAGTTGATAAAGTTAGATTATTTCAGTTTGCTCTTCATTTTTTAAGGGATTTGTTTTGGGGTTTTTTTTTCTTTTTGATTTAATTTTGTTTTTTAATTACTAGATCCTTTCTGTTCCCTTATTTATTTCAGAATCCAATGCCGAGGCTCCCCAGGAGCTGGCAGCAGGGCGCAGAAGGACAGTAGGGATACTGGATATGGGAGGAGCCTCTCTTCAAATTGCTTATGAAGTTCCTACCTCAACTTCTGTCCTTCCTCCAAAACAGGTATTTTACCTTTAAGGGAAATTCAGTTGCTAGAAATACCCATATTTAAGAAGACCGGCACTGTCTTTGGACATAGACCAACTACCTGGGTCCAAATACTTGTTCAGATACTTGCTAGCTTGTATTACCTTGGGTAGGTTACCTCTCTGAACCTTAATTTCCTCATATATAAAAAGAGAATAATAACAGTATATACTTCATAAAGTTGAGAGAATGAAATGACACCATGTATGTAAAGCACTTAACAGACTTCCCAGTTGTGATAAATGTTTAATATATTTTAGCAATTATAATTATACCCCCATCTCTTAGGACTGCCTGAAGTTTAAACATGATAATACATATAAATCCCAGAGTACAGTATTTGATACATACTTGTTTATTAAATGTTATTTCCTTTCCCTTACTTATGATTCCATTCTTGTGCTTCTATTATTCCTTACCTGACTATAGTGTAAAGAATGTATCTTGAAGAAGCTTTAACAGAGAGAGGAAAAAGAAATGCAGACAGTTTTTAAGCACCTATTATAGGCAAGGAATAAGACCTATTATACCACCGCCAAAAGCTTATAATCTACCAGTGAAGACAGCCTGTGATGACAGGCAGACCATGACAGTGCTATCATTTGATCTAAACCAGGGTTTATCATCATTGGCACTATTCACATTTTGGGCTGGATAAGTCTTTGTTGTAGCTGTCCCGTGGATAATATGATGTTTAGCAGCATCTCTGGTCTCTACCAGATGCCAGTAATGTCCCCTTCCCATGTCCCCTGCTCCATAAATGGGAGTCATCCTGACTTGTTACCTGGGTCTTGGATGATAATAGGCTTTGCATAGTGGAGGTGGAGGAAGGCCACCTGTATGGAGGCAGCAGTATGCTCAAGAGCACAAAAGAAGCAGCAAAGAGCCCAGAATGTCCAGGGAATATACAGCTAAGTCTAGGAAGATAAGATGAAGTTAGATGGTGAGGAGTCTTGGGAACCATGCTAGGGAATTTCACTTTTTTATCTATAGATGGAGGAGAATCAGAAAAGGTTTTTGAGTAGGGCAGTCATATGGGCCTCAGTTTCATCACCTGTGAAATAATTAAGTTCCTAAGGTCCTTTCCAGCTCTGTATTGTGTGACTGTGAGCAAATTGATTTTTTAGGAAAAGAATTTTGGTATCAGTGGGAGAAAGAAATATAGGTCAGGGAACCCTGAGTGAGAAGTAATAAGGGATAAGCTAGGCAATGGAAATGGAAACGGAGTAGAGGGGACAGATTTCAGGGATATTTTGGAATTTAAAACACCAGTGTAATATAGTGGTGTGGGTAGGACAGAGAGGGATGGCCAGTGATGCTGAGGTTTCCGCCTAGATACCTGGTAGGGTAAGGAACCCAGTCACTAGAGAGACCTCAGGGTAAAGGGTGGGTTGATGCTAAGCAAATCAGTATGGCCTGGGTGGTTTGGGTGAGAGTGACTTTCTGGTCTCTAGCCCAAGTCCTGTGACCAGTGAGTTCAGTTTTGAGTATGTTGGATTTGAACTACCTGAGGAGCATATGTGTCTAAATATGCAGCAAGATTGTTGGAACTGTGGGTTTGACAATCAGCAGGGGTCTCTGCAACGTTTGGAAATTTGGGCAACTAGGTTGTAAGACATTTTAATTTTAGTCTGTATTTGTTAGTATGTCGTCAACAGGTAAACTGAAGGCACAGTTCCGTGCTTTCTTAAGGATAAGTGGCACTGATCCTTAAAGTCTTAAAAAAATGACTTTTTTGTTTGTGTAGATTTAGAAAGTGACACTGGTGTAGAAAGTGATCTTGCAAGCAACTAAATTAGTTGTATGCATAGCAATATAATGGTCTTAAAGATGGATCTTAGTGCTTGGTAAAAAAGGAAAAGAACAATGAGACATAACACAATAGCACTTAAAAAAATATAAATAATCCTCCATGCCTAAAGTGGTTTTTTTGTACAATTCACAAAGTTGTGCACATTCATAAAGTAACCCAACCACCACTACTGAATTCTAGAACATGTTCATTACTCCCAAAGAAACCCCACATTCATTAGCGGTCACATCCCATTCCCTCCTTATAGCCCTGACAGCCAATAATCTGCTTCATGTCTCCTGTGGATTTGCCTCTTCTGAGTGTTTCACATAAATGGAATCATACAATATGTGACATTTTATGTCTGCTTCCTTCACTTAGCAAAGTGTTTTCAGGGTTCATCTCTGTTATAGCACATGTCAGTACTTCATTTCTCTTCATGGCTGAATAATATTCTGTTATATGACCATGCCACATTTTGTTTATCCATTCATCAGTTGATGGACTTTTGGATTTTATTTCCAGTTTTTGGCTATTATGGATAATGCTGCTGTGAACATTCACATACACATGTTTGATTAGTCGTAGTTTTCTTCACTCCTCTTGTGTATATACTTAGTGAAATTGCTGGGCACATTAGCATCTTCATAAATTAAAAACAAATACATTCAAAACAATAATTTAATTTTAAATATGTACAAATATATCACACATTAAGCACATTAGAATGGTTGCCTGTGGGGAGTGGGAATGAGAGTGAATATGAGGATAAAAGGAAGTAAATAAATAAAAATGGGGCTTTGCCATAATAATGTACCTTGAACTGAGGAGGATTATTAATTCAATCCATGTGCCTGAAGTTAAAAAAAAATAGAGCCCCTTTTCTTGAGAGGTCCAGTAAAACGGAACTTTCCCATTCCCAGTCCCTGTCATACGAAACATTAGATCTTCTTGAATAGTTTTAGAAAAACCCATAGAATAGGTCTCATGATGGTCTCCCAAATTCCTTAAATTTATTTTTATCAAAGGATTTTTTTTTCCTGATGATAAAAATAGAACATTCTCTGTTTTATATATGCTTGTCATTTTGCCTTTGTTGAAAATAATGCTGTGAGAATGAGAGAATGCTATCATGTATCTTAAAGAGTAGTTATAGCACATGAAGACGGGTGTCTTAGTGATATCATAGCTTTCTGTCAATCAGCCAAAACTAAAATTCCCTTTTTTCTCTTCACATTATATTTTAGGAAGAAGAAGCAAAGATCCTGCTGGCTGAATTCAACCTGGGCTGTGATGTGCAACATACTGAACACGTGTATAGAGTTTATGTCACAACCTTCCTGGGTTTTGGGGGCAACTTTGCCCGGCAGCGCTATGAAGACCTTGTGCTGAATGAAACCCTTACCAAAAATAGGTACATTTGACATGGGGATCTGTGCCTCTGAAATAGAATGTCGTCAGGGTGCAGATACTAGGAGGAAGTACTCCTATCCTACTGAGATAGATACGTCCTTGCTTCCTCCTTCTTCCTGACCACTCCTGCCAATGGGGTAGTGTCACTCAGAGACCCTCTATTAGTAGTCCCACTCAATCTAGGTGAGGGTGCCTTCTGGTCTTTGTACTCAAAAAAGTACAGCAGCTTATTGGGACCTCTTGCAGTGTTCTCTTTCAGAAATGGTATCATAGGATAAATGAGATTAAGTTCTTTTTTTTTTTTAAGATTTTTTTAAAGGTTTTTTAAAAAATTTATTTGACAGAGAGAGAGAGTGAGCACAAGCAGGAGAAGCAGCAAGCAGAGGGAGAGGGAGAGGCAGGCTCTCCACTGAGCAGGGAGCCCTGGGATCATGACCTGAGCCGAAGGCACATGCTTAACCGACTGAGCCACCCAGGCGCCCCAGTGAGATTAAGTTCTTAATTTACAATTACGCTCTTAGCAGTTCCCTTGACATGGAAGACATATGTGTTGAATTACATGGGGCTGCATCTTATGTGGGAGTGAGGTCCATAGTGTGCATAAAAGATAAAAAGCATGTGAAGTCAGAATTAACCTTTATGTTGTTCTCTCATTAAACTCAGAATAGCCAATTTTCCCTGCAGCATGGGCAGATCACAGACTCTTCATTTGAGTACCCCGTGAAGTATTTAGGCCATAATGTACAAATAGTTGTGAGATTTTTTTTATTATTTAAAATTATTGTTATCGTTATGTGCATTGAAGGAAGCATAATAGACAGCAGAGTTTTTTTCACCATAAAATTATTTACCCCCATTTATTTTGCTAGAAACACTAGTTTGAAGAAGTACCGGCATAGCCTATTTGTAAGAACTTCTCCACAGCAATTGTCTTATATTGCGACCATGTTAAAGAAAATACAGTCTCATAATTCTTTTTTGTTTTTGTGAGTCTCAACTACCAAGAGTTCATGGTATTTTGGGAGAATCCTCTTATCCCAGAGGGTTGATGAATGCGTTAAAATCAGGCAGTGTGTTTGCATTCTGAAAATACTCCCACATCTGTATTCCTGTTGCTTGGGTTGCCGGCACCGTGGCATCTGGAGAACGGCTATGAGAGTTTCACACCAGTTTTGTTGTGTTCCTTTTTTGTTAGCTACTGTGCTTCCTTTTCCATTGCCTGCCTTTGTTCTGCTGCCCTCTGCTCTTTGCTGTTTTCTGCTCAGAACTTGCCAGGCTGCATCATCATCGTCCCATGCACTGATGTTTTCTTGCCATGTTTCTAAGTTCCTAGATCAGAAGATTTATTCTTCATCTCGTGTCGTTGCTAATCCACTAGAGAAACCTGTGTTTCCTGGGATTCCTTTTTTTTTTTTTAAGAGAGCGAAAGAGCGAGCGGGGGTGGGGGTAGGAGAAGAGGGATAGAGAGAATCTCAAGCAGGCCCGATGGCCCACGGTGGAGCCTGATGTGGGGCTCAGTCTCACAACCCTGAGATCATGACGTGAGCCAAAATCAAGAGACAGATGCTCAACGGACTGAGCCACCCAGGCGCCTCTGGTTCTTTCTTCTTAATATGATTTTCTGAGAGTTTTTTTTTTCATAGTTGGTATCACATCCTTAAAATAGGTCCCAGTCATCCGAAAGCATTTTGTGCTGTTGCCACATTCCCACTCTCTCCTTCAGTCTCTACCCTTGTGGGGGCATCTTCATCCCAGGAATTACACTCTTCAACAGGTGTCTCTTTAGGAACTGGTGAATAATTAACTGGTTGGCAACATTATTTGGTCTTCACTTAATTTCTCTTCTTGGCCAGATCTGTATTTTATCCCTTTAGGAATGGGAATATTGTTGCTGGGCAAGTGCTGACTTGAAACAGCCAGAAACATGTGAAAGGCCATGGTGGGGATGAAAACCTGCCCCTCCCCTCCCCTCCCTGCGTGGGGCCAGGCATGTCCTCCTTCCTATTGCCAGCAGTTGTCACTGCCACTGACATGGTCCCCTCCTCGGGAGCCTCTCCCAGGCCTTCCCTCTTCACCTCCTCCCAGGTGTTTTGTTAAATATTAGAACTGCACTCGGTGTGATGAGATCTTGACACTTTCTTTTTTTTTTTTTTAAGAATTTATCTATTTATTTGAGATAGAGCAAGAATGAGAGAGAAAGAGAGAGTGCACAACCAGGGGAAGCAACAGGCAGATGGAGAAGCAGTCTTTTCCACTGAGCAGGGAGCCTGACGTGGGGCTCGATCCCAGGACTCTGAGATCATGACCTGGGCTGAAGGCAGCTACTCAACTGACTAAGCCACCCAGGTGCTCCGAGATCTTGACACTTTTAAGAGGCCAGTGGGAATGAAGACTAGATGGAGACCCCCAGATTAACATTTCCAGTTTCACTCTACACTGGGAGATGTACGTGTGGACTGAACGGTTGAACAAAATTTGATCACTGCCATATTTCTCTCCCTTCCTTCTTTCCTTCCTTCCTTCCCTCCCTCCATCCATCCATCCTTTTTTCCACTAAATTGAATTTGCTTACGATAAATTTTGATGTGCTACGACTGAGGCTAAAACTCCATTCTTGTTTCTAGGGATGCCATGTAAAACAACAAGATAATCTGTGAAGTGCATTCTTAGACCAAGTTTTTTAAACTAGGCGTTTCTTAGAAGAGGTTGAATATGTTAGTGATGCGTTTTGTGTGTTTTTGTCATTGTGACAGGTTGCTGGGCCAGAAGACCGGTCTGAGTCCGGACAATCCATTTCTGGATCCCTGCCTGCCTGTGGGCCTCACCGATGTGGTGGAGAGGAACAGCCAGGTGCTGCACATCCGAGGAAGAGGAGACTGGGCGTCCTGCGGGGCGATGCTGAGCCCCCTGCTGGCTCGCTCCAACACCAGCCAGGCCTCGCTGAATGGCATCTACCAGTCGCCAATTGACTTCAACAACAGCGAGTTCTACGGTTTCTCTGAGTTTTTTTACTGTACAGAGGATGTGTTACGCATCGGTGGCCGCTATCACGGGCCAACATTTGCCAAGGCTGCCCAGGTAAATTACTTATAAAAACGACGACTCGTGCCAGCTACAGCCATTTATTGGATGCCTAACTTTGTGCCAGATGCTGTGCAAAGAGCTGTGCATGCCTGATCTCACTGGATTCTTCTCAGGGGCCCTATGAGCCCTCATTTTATAGATGAGAAAGTGGACTCAGAAGTTAAGGAACCTGTTACACCAGACTCTCTTCCAGTTCATTAAATTTAGGTTTCCATGCATGTCGTGATCACCCAAACTATCACCCAAGTCCAGAATTGTTGTGGTGGCTAATGGTTTCCTCTAGTTTTCCAATAATCTTGTTTAATGTTTGTGGCCTAAAGTGTCATCCCCAGATATTTTTCCCCTTACTGGGTATTCTCAGTTGAAATGTGCTTTTGGAAATGATATCACACAGGTGGGCAAGTGCACTTTCATTTTCTCGTTGGAGTCATTAGGAGACCAGAATGGTATACACTGTCACTTGGAATATTACAAAGATGTTGGGAAAAGCAATGTCAGTGGCAGTATTATTTAAAACTAAAATGCAGAAGAAATAAAAATTCATTTAGAGCATATCTAGGACATTAACAGCTTATAAGCTTAAATCATTAGTTACCTGAACAGGTAAAAGTTTAGGTAGCTTTCTATAGGTCCTCCTTTCTTAAAAAAGATTGATTTATTTTAGAAGAGTGAGCAGGTAAGCGGGGGGAGGGACAGAGGGGAGAGTATAGCTCCTTTAATTTTTTTTTAAAGATTTTATTTATTTGAGAGAGAGAGCATGTGTGCACTCACAGTTGGGGAAAGGGCAGAGGGGGAGAAAGAGGGAGAGAATCAAGCAGACTCCACAGTGAGCACGGAGCCCAATGTGGGGCTCAATCCCATGACCCCGAGATCACCACCTGAGCCGAAACCAAGAGTGCAATGTTTAACAGCTGAGCCCCCCAGGCGCCCAATCTCCTTCTTGAACTTAGATTGGTTTCTGAAGTTTTGCCTATCTTTCTGATCTCTCTTTTAGCACAGAAATTTATGGGAAGAATCTGCCCTTTCTTATATTTTTTATTCTTTCTGCTCTGTTACAGCTCTCTAGGGTTCTCTGGATAGAAGACTTGCAATTTAATATCTGTGGGGTGCCTGGGTGGCAGTCAGTTAAGCATCCGACTCTTGGTTTCTGCTCAGGTCCTGATCTCAGGGTCGTGAGATCAAGCCCTGAGTCAGGCTCTGTGCTCAGCACGGAGTCATGAGATTCTCTCTCTCTCTCCCTCTGCCCCTCCCACTTGTGCCCTCTCTCTCTCTGAAATAAATAAATAAATATTTAAATAAATATATCTGTAGTATGTGTAGTATTCTGTTCCCTAAAGGCAGTCCCTAAGAAATATTGAGGGGGAGGGCGCCTGGTGGCTCAGTTGGTTAAGTGTCTGCTTTCAGCTCAGATCATGATCCCGGGGTCCTGGAATCAAACCCCATTGGGTTTCCTCCTCAGCAGGGGAGTCTGCTTCTCCCTTTCCCTCTGCCCCACCCCAACATGCTCTCTGTCTCTCAAATAAATAAATAAAATATTTTTTTTAAAAAAAGAGAAATATTGAGGAAAACCTGGTTTGTATTTGTTCTTTCTTCTCCAGCCTCCAGGAATACACTCATATTCCTTTTCCTTTCCAGCATCCAGGGTTTCCTAAATGTCCATGGCCCGCATCTTTCTCTCATTTTAAAACTTCTTCAGATTCTATTCCCTTGAACACCAAAGGGCTCAAGTTATTGCTTGCCCAAGTTGCTAGTGGCTTAATATGTTCTCTTTCCCAGGTAAAAGAGAGAATTTTGTTCTCTCTCTCTTTTTTACTTTGACTCGACTGTTACTTTCCCAGTTATTCCTTCCCTAGCACACCTGGCACAAAGTAGACATTCAGGAAATGTTAGTTTACTGATCAGAGCAAAAGGAATGATTCCTTTGGGGGAGAACTACAACACGGAGACAGGCCAGTGGTAGAATTTTGACCGTTCTGTACCATCTACTTTACTGCTCGTGTTAGTCTGACATAGAGCAGAATGAGGCTCCCTTTGGCTTTGATGTTGCTCTTCCTGGTCCTCACCTTACCCTGTCTGAAGCTGAAGAGCAGGAACCGTGTCAGGCTGGCTCCGTATGGGACTTGAGGTGAGGGGAATAGAAAGGAGACCCGCAGCAGCCTGCATTTTGGCACGTGTGTTGCACAGTGTCCAGTGAATGAAGATGGCGTTTCTGTTTTCCTTTGTCATCGAGTACCCATGAGTAACTTTAGACATGGAGCAGCTGCAAGTGTAGGGAAATTACAGAGTTTGGCTTTAATTTCACGTCGCACCATTCCTGTGTGGTTGTTCCAGGATTACTGTGGCATGGCCTGGTCAGTACTAACCCAGAGATTCAAGAATGGCCTCTTTTCATCTCACGCAGATGAGCATCGACTCAAGTAAGTAGCTTCCTTTTCTCTCAGATGTGGCCTGAAAGTGTAGATGGCAGATTATAATGAAGGAGAGAGCAAGTAAGAGCGCAGATGGGATTTTATGTCGAAGGAGAATTTTATTACTTTCGATTTGGTTTTCTGAGCAATAGGGACCAAAACAGCCTAGTTTAGCGAAGTCAACAAAAACCCGAGTTACTGAAAGGTTCTTTCTGAGTGGCTTGAACTCAAAATTAGTGGGGTTTTTTAATTAAAATATGGAACATGCGGAAAGGTAGAAAGAAAAGTAATATAAACCTCATCCATTTCAACAAATGCCAATATTTTGCCAATTTGCCTCATCGGCCCTCCCATTTTTATAAACATTTGTAAAATATCTTGAACATAAACAAAAATAGAACAGTATCATGAACAGAACTTCCTTGTGCCTGTCACCCTGCTTCTCTACAGACAGTTATCAACTTCTGCCCAATCTTGTTGCATCTATTTTCCCACCCTCCTACTCCCCTCTTACCGCAGCTGGATTTTTTTGGAAGCAAATCCCAGACATCATGTAAGTAGACTTCAGCAGGGTCCTTGAAGATAAGGACTCGTAAAAAGAAAAAGGGGGCACCTGAGTGGTTCAGTCAGTTAAGCCTCCGACTCTTGATCTTGGTTCAGGTCGTGATTTCAGGGTTGTGAGATTGAGTGCCCCCGTTGGGCTCCGTGCTGGGCATGGAGGCTGCTTGAGATTCTCTCTCTTCCCCATCTGCTTCTCCACCATCCTCTCTCGCTCTCTTAAAAAATAAAGAAAAAGAAAGAAAGAAAACACAGTCACAATATCATTATTGCGTAAAGACATTCTTCACCTTTGTGGTAAACATCAAGATAAAGTAGGCTCAGGTTTGGCTCCACCTAGAGGCAAGGAAGGTGAAATGGAGAGAGAAGGTCTTTTTTGACATTCAGTGAGAGTATACAGAAAGTATTAGGATTCTCTTTTTCTCCTTCTTCTTCTTTAAGAAAAATATTATTTTGTCACACAGATATCAGTGTTTTAAATCGGCTTGGATGTACCAAGTCCTTCATGAAGGATTCCATTTTCCCTATGACTACCCACACCTGCAGACAGCCCAGCTGGTATATGACCGAGAGGTTCAGTGGACACTGGGAGCCATTCTGTATAAAACACGATTCTTACCACTCAGGTAAAGTGGACTGAACTTGCATCTTGAGATCAGAGGATGTTGGTTGGTGTCTCAGAATAGGTTTTGTAAGTGACCTCTCTCCCTCAATAAAGCATCCAAACTAACTCCCTTTATTAGTGCCCCATGAACTATTATTACTACCCAGGCATGTTGAAACAGAAAGAAGGTTGAGAATTAAATCTGGAGTGTATTCTTTAGCTTTGCAATTTTAGGAATTCAGTTTTATTTGTTTACCCATAATAAATCAGTCTTTAGGATTGAGCTGTTACTTAACCAGTTCTAAGATAGCGAGTGATAAACTAAAATGCCATTCTTTGGTTACTTTAGAAAACATCGGACTAGAGGACTGAGTAAGGCTGTGTGTATAGGGCAGTCTTTCCTAATGCGTAGTCACTCCAGAGATCATGTCATTGACTTAGAAGTCTTTTTGGTGGGCCAGAATTAGAACAAAGCACATGAGAAGCCCTTCAGGGGGCATTGTCATCAAGCTGTGATAGCCTGATGTCTTGCTCTATGTACCATAAGATATTTGGGATAATTTTTAGGTTCTCTCTCCTCTGGATTATTTCAGATAAACTAAAATGAATTTTTAATCTTTGCTGCCTGTTTCTCTAACCTCAGCAGGCAGGCGGAGGAGAGAGGTGAGAAAAGTGGGGAGCTAGAGATATGCGCTCTAGAGGAAGGGCTGACAACTGCCGTGCATGGCTGTCCCAGCATCTGCCAGTTCTCATTTGTCAGGACAAGCCAAAAGTCCATATTTTACAGGCAGGCTTTTCAGTTTGGAGATTCACATTTTAAGAAAACACTGCAGGTCAAACAAAAACAGATCTGGTGTCTAGAGCAAAGAGCGGCTGCTGCCCTTTGGCTTACAGGTCTCCTTTTTTCCAGACTACAGTACTACTGACCAGGTGACAGCTTTCTCTAGATGGAGCCTAAAGCTTCAGGAAGCACAGTCAATTTTTTTTAAAGATTTAGATGCACTCTGATGTCTTGATTGGATTTAGGGGCCACCCTATTCTTGTTAGTACAGTATTTACAAACTGGATGCATATATTTATGGAATGGTAAGTGGTCACTGTTAAGACTAAGGTTATAGGTGATCAGGCTTCTCTTACTGCTCATTTTTTTGCCTTCTAATTTTTTCCCCAGATCTGGAGGATGTAGTTCTGTGATGCTCTCTCCTTCTGTAGGCCCTGGCAAAGAAAGTACAGGAGGAATCACACAGCAGTCCTCAGGCTGGAGACATTCTTTAGCTTTGCTTGCTCTGAGGAGCTGGTATCCTAGCATATTTGCATGAATAGAATAAGTGAGATACCACTGGCCTTTTAAATCAGCGTAACTGTCTCTCTTTGAAATTAACATGACTTTCCACCTTCCAACTCTTCCTAGGGATCTACGGCAAGAAGGTGTCCGGCAGGCCCATGGTGGCTGGTTCCGCCTCTCCTTTGTCTACAACCACTATCTCTTCTTCGCCTGTATCCTGGTGGTGCTATTGGCCATCATCCTGTACCTTCTGCGGCTACGCCGAATTCACCACCGACAAACTCGAACCTCAGCTCCACTGGACTTGCTGTGGATTGAGGAGGTGGTGCCCATGATTGGGGTACAGGTAGGGCCGTGAGGCCAGACAAGGACTTGGGAAACCCGAGTACCCCAGAGTTGCTGCCCATTGAATTCCACCACTTTTCTTGTTTTGGCCTCAGATGCTGCTTTGCCTGACCTTGGGATATTTGGCCTTGGAATTTCTACCTTAATATCTACTTTAATTCCTTTTCATCACTTAGGTCCTCTTCTCTGGGAGAAGCTATAATTTAGTCTGTGAAGAACTAAATAATGAGAGTTTGGTGCTAACAAAGAGGACCAACCTTAGTCCAGTTGAAGCATGCTTCTACCCCATTATCTGAGAGGTCTGGTGTATTCCTGGCATCTAGACTTTTCTCCCCTTGCTAAAGCATGAAGTTTGGCTTTGGGTAAACTGGAAGCCTGGTTGTAACCAAACTGGAGCATCTGATACAAAGCCGAAGACATGCCAGCAAGTGCAGCAGCCCCTTCTTTCTCTGTAACAGAGATATCATTTATGTGGACATCCACACTCTTTAGTAGAGATCCAAGATGTTTGCATTTCAGTGGAACAGATATGAACTTCCAGGCAAACAAAATAACATAGTTTCTTTGCTTACTTGACAAAGAAGCCATTATGAGTGTGGTCCAAGATCCCTGACATAATGTTGCTGATGTTAATTAATTAGTATGTGATTTTAAAAGGTTAGAACCTCTTCTAAGTGAATGGTCAGTCGAAGACTTTGACAGTATCTTATGTGATACCTGGTATGACCAGGATAGAAAATGTTTCTGTGTCTATGTGCTTCACCAGCTGTTTGGGCATTAATTTTTCTTTTTGAGCCTTAAGTGTGCTTGTAGGATGGAGAAACTGATGGGATCGGAGATCTGGGTTTGTCTGGTTTTAAGTCACTGTCTCTAGGCCTATTTTTTTTTTTTTTCTAGGCCTATTTTTGTGAGCCCCTTTAAAGGAAAATTCAAAAAGAGTTCCTTTATTTCACTAAGATCAATACATAGTTCAGGAAGGGGTATATTTGGGTTGTTTTTAAAGAAGGAAAGAACAGTGTCAGGAGAGTGGGCAAAGGCAATAAAATCCAACTTCTTATTTATTAATGTTTTCCTGAGAAATAGAAATTTTCTCAATTTGACTCTTGGAATGTCTGAAAAGAAGCAAATCCTAAACTTGGGAATAAATAGGTAAATCTGTTAATAAGCCACCTGGCAACTTTCAGAACCTTTGTTAAGAGATTGCTCAGTCACAAACCGCATTTCCATTAATGAGTAAAGAAGCCATTTGATTACATTTTCATTCACTGCCCTTCAGGAGCTCTGTTCCGTCCCTACATGTGGCCTTTAATTTGCACCTTCCCCCGTGGGATCTTCCTCATGCTTTATCCTTTCCTACATGTAGCCTTGAATGTCCTTCCCAAGAATATGCTCCCAGACTTGAAGTAGCTTTCTTTTCTTTTTTGTCACTTTATTTTTAGGGTTGGATGAGTACAGGGAATGATCCCTGACTTTAACGGGGAAAAAAGTAGAATTATTAAAATAACATAAATTCCATAGTGGGATCAGAAAGGAATTAAATGCTTCATGACACAAAGAAAAAGAAATCAAGATCCTCCTAGAGATAAACTGAGATGAAAATAAGTATACTCACTCTTAGTTGGTAGGTGAAAAGATGATGAGTCTTAAATTGTTTTCAAATTAAATAAAAAGGGATCTAGCAAAGAGTCTTATAGCTCCCTCTGGAAATATTTTTACTTTTCATTAGGGCTTTATGTCACAGCAATTTCCTTTCATCTTTAAGACTTCTGAATTGCCTTGATTTTCTTTGACTTCTTACCTTTGTGTCACTATGAGTGAGCCCTCACCTTATGAGTGCTGCTTATAAATAATGTCAGAATGTTTTTTGCTAGCCAGTGCCTCCTCAGGTACTCTTTCTTTTTCTGTCATCTTGGTTTCCAAATACTATTTTTGGTTTTCTTGTAATCTGGTCAAAAGCTATCCAATTGGCTAATAGTGATCACATTCGTGTGCTCGAAATGAAGCCGAAGCAGGGAGGAGGTAGTGATGAGTCCAGTCTGAAAGTTCTTATTAATGAAGTTATTCTTCCTCCTGGTTATAATAATGATAGCTGCCATTTTTTAAGCTTTTACTGTGTACCATACACTCTTAAGTATGTATGTTATTTAATCATTACGACAGCCTTTCAGATAGATATTACTTTTTGTGTTCTTTTTATAATTTTATTTAAGAAAACTCAGGATATCCTATGCTTATCATTTTTTTCAATGTAAATGTATTTCTTATTTTTAATTTATTTTAAGTGGTTTCTGAGTTTTTGTTTAGTGTATTATAGCCTGTTTATTATTTTAGTATTATAGGATCTAGGCTTGTCTTTGTTACTGTATGATTTTTCAGAGTTCCATGGTATCAGTGTAAGAAGACAAATTTTTATCATACTCCTCAGAAAAACTGAGTATTTGCTGTTGGTATTGGTTCTTGTGCTTCTTTCATTGGTCCCAGTTAACAATTTTAAATGAAATCTCATTAGCTAGAAACAGAGGTCATTTATTCTTTGAAGCCAATTACTTATATATATTGCTTTCTCATAATCATCTTACAAATGGAATCGATCTTGCCTTTAGCCCTCTTTTTAGCTCTTAGTTTTTAAAGATTTTTTAAGATCTGTTCGTATTCCTGCATTTTCAGTGGTTTCTCTGTGAAGATAATTATAGTTTCATTAAATTCACATGCCAGCAGTTCCTTTGAATCTTAACCAACCAGTCTTCTTGATAATAGCAAAATGAATGTGAACTGTTTTAGTACTTTTATCGTTAGTGGGACAGGCCACAAATGTCAGAGTCAGTGGCTGATAAGAGGTGATGCTTTTATTAGTTTTACTATGGCACAACCCATCACTTTTTTCTGAATTCTTGTTACTAGAACATAATGAAAATATGTATAATACCCACATATATGGCATTATGTTGACTTAAGTTGCAGTTAACTCTAAGTGAAATTATGCTATCTTTGTCTCTGTACCTTAGCTCCTTGGATTGGTTTCCCTTGGTGTAGGGAATTTAGTCACTTTCCAACAACCTTGTCTTAATCTTTCATGTTATCCAAAGTATTCCGCCTCCCTTGCCTCAGCCTGACAGCTTTCTTTAACTTCAAAGGCCTTGGGCAGTGATTATTAAAATGTGGTTGATTGAGTCTGTCATGCACATGCTAAACTAATCTTTTCAGGGATTAACATTTAGTATCACATTTATATTTGTTGTTGTTGAGGTATAGTTGACATATAACATCATATTGGCTTCAGGTGTACAACACAATGATTCGATATTTACATACACTACAAAATGATCACCACAAGGAGTCTAGTTTCCCCGTCACCATGTAAAGTTAAGTAACGTGCAACTTGATGTTATTGACTCTAGTCACCATGTTGAACGTTATATTCTGTGACATGACTTATTTATTTTATGACCCCCTTCTTCTGTCTTGCCCACCTTCCCTGCTCCCCCTTGCTCTGGCAGCTACCAATCTGTTCTCTGCATCTATGAGTTTTGTCGTTTCTTCTTTTGTGTTTTAGATTCTACATATAAGTCAAATCATATGATATTTGTCTTTCTCTGACTTATTTCACTTAGCATAATACCACAGGGTCCATCCTGTGGCAAGATTCCATTCTTTTTTGTGGCTGAGGTAATATTCCTTTGTGTGTGTGTGTGTGGGGGGGGGAGTTGTGTACATCTTCATTATCCACTCATCCATCAATGGATACTTTGGTTGTTTCCTTATCTTGGCTATTGTGAATAATGCTGCAGTGAACATAGGGGTGCATATACCTTTTTGAGTTAGTGCTTTCATTTTCTTCAGATAAATACCTGGAAGTAGACTTGCTGGATCACATGGTAGTTCCGTTTTTAGTTTTTTGAGGGACCTTCATACTGTTTTCCATTATAGCTGCACCAATTTATATTCCAACCAGTAGTACACAATAGTTCCCTTTTCTCTACATCCTCACCAACACTTGTTATTTTTATCTTTTTGTTAAAAGCCATCCTGACAGATGCGAGACGATATATCTCATGGTTTTGAGCTGCATTTCTCTGGTAATTACTGATGCTGAGAGCATCTTTTCATGTGCCTGTTGGCCATCTCTATGTCTTTGGAAAAGTATCTGTTCAGGTTCTCTGCCCATTTTTTAATTAGATTTCAAATTAGTTATAGTTCTTCTTATAATTTGGATATTAACCCTTTACCAGATTAGTGATTGGCAAATATCTTCTCCCATTCAGTAGGTTGCCTTTTTATTTTGTTGATGGTTTCCTTTGCTGTACAGAAGCTTTTTAGTTTGATATAGTTTCACCTGTTTATTTTGATTTTTATTGCCATTGCCGTTAGAGTCAGATCTAAAAAAAATATAGTCAAGAGTGATGTCAGGAAGGTTATTGCCTATGTTTTCTTCTAGGAGTTTTATGGCTTCAGGTCTTATATTCAAGTCTTTAATCCATTTTGAGTTAATTTTTGTGTATGGTGTAAGATAGTGGTCCGGTTTCATTCTTTTCCATGTGGTTCTTCAGTTTTCCCAACACCATTTATTGAAGAGACTATCCTTTCCCCACTGTGTATTCTTGCCTCTTTTGTTGCAAATTAATGGATCATAAATGGAAGGGTTTATTTCTGGGCTCTCTATTCTGTTCCATTGATCTGTGTGTCTGTTTTTATACCAATACCATACTGTTTTGGTTACTATAGCTTTGTAATATAGTTTGAAATCAGGGGGGATGATGCCTTCATGTCCATATTTACATCTTTAAAATAAAATAACTTCTACTTCTTTTTTTTTTATGTTATGTCAGTCACCATACAGCACTTCATTAGCTTTTGATGTAGTGTTCCATGATTCATTGTTTACATGTAACACCCAGTGCTCCATGCAATGTGTGCCCTCCTTAATACCCATCACCAGGCGAACCCATCCCTCCACCCTCTCCCCTCTGAAACCCTCAGTTTGTTTCCCGGAGTCCATAGTCTCTCATGGTACGTCTCCCCCTCTGATTTCCCCCCCTTCATTTTTCCCTTCCTTCTCCTAATGACCTTCATGCTGTTCATTATATTCCACATATAAGTGAAATCATATAATTGTCTTTCTCTGCTTGACTTATTTCACTTAGCATAATTCCCTCCAGTTCCATAACTTCTACTTCTCACTGGTATTATCTAAATAGTTGCTCTCAGCCCACCCCTATTCCCATGCTTTTGTTTTGCTTTTTGTCAGGAGTGAAAGACAAGTGGGTGGTATGACAGGGGAAAGAAGGCTGGTGTCAAGAACAGCAGACTTGGTTTCTTGTCCTGGCTTTGTCATTGACTAGCTGTGGTATTCCAGGCAAGTAACTTGCCCTCTGTGGTTCATTTCTCATCTATAAAACAAGGTGGCTAGACAAGATGCTCTGAGGCTGGTTCCAAAGGGACTAAGGGACTAACCACTGGCCTAAGGAACTTAAAGGTGAGGGAGAATGGAGGAAAGTGATAGAGTTTTAGGAAGTGGATTTTGGTCTTTGGTTTGAAAGGCCAGGTTGCCCAGAGGAGCCAGTGGTCATCTCCTACTTTATCCATTGTCCCTGACATTAAGGTTGATGGGAATGGAGTTTCCAACAGCAGTCATTATACATAAATTTCAGAAGATGAGATTTTTACAGCTGGGATTTTAAAGGTCCGTTTTCTGTTAACCCCCTTGGTTTTATGGATGATGAAATTGAGGCCAAGAGCAGTGGTAATATGTGCAAAGTCACAGTGCGTGTCCTCCTGGATTCAGTTTTCTCTGTTCTCTATACTACAGATACATACCTTTGACAGCTGCAATGAAATTCTCATTGACAAAATCTTCCTGTAAGATTGTGTATTTCAACAGAATCTATTCTTTATAATAGAGCTGACTGCAAGTAACCATGCCCAATCTTTATAACTGCTTCTGATCTTCGTGATTGCTTTGCTCACATTTAGGAATAAAATATGAAAGAGTTTGTTAGGAATAGCACCAAGTTGTTACTACATCTATTCTACCTTCTATATTTCTTTTAATACTTTAAAATTTTAGATGCTTCTTTTAAACAATTTGCTTAATTTTGTACACTTTTCTTAACCACAGCAACTAAGCAATTCATCTGATGGTTAGAATTGAAATCATTTAAGGTGTAAATGCCTATTAGATCTACCTCATTAATGAACTTGGCTATAATTCTCGGGCAGTTCTCAGACTCCCTTACAGAAATAAAATGCTGTTCCTTTTTGCTGTCTTTAAACTTCTTTTCATACTAATTCAGAACTAGTATCTAATTTCCCTGTGTGCTGTGGTATGTGATGTCACTTCACCTGGGTTCAAGAATTAAGGTAGATACTTTAGATTCTCCCAGATACTTTAGATTCTCCCAGATGAGCCTCTTAGGTTGTGTGTAGTTTCGGAGTCCGGCCACTAGGGCCACATGCAAGGATTTGGTTGGTGTTAACAAAAAATACTTGTTAAAAAACAAGGACTCTTTTATTATATACTAATAGACTTCCCTTGTATTATTACATAAGTGTTTCCCTTTTACTCTAATTCATCATTTCCAATTTGTCAGTGCCATTATTAGAGAGACAGAGGAGGTCAACATTTGTTGACCATTTTGTTTCTCTGGAAGTCCAAGCACTAAGAAAATCTTTTTATTTGTAAAATTGAATCATTACTCATACTAAAGGACTTTTTACTTTTAAAGTGTATTCAATCATGGCCTGCCATTTTTATAAAAACCAAAGCTGAAAAACATTTCTGAGTCATAGGATGTTTATAGCCATGCATGCCTGATTTCAGGCAAGCCTGGGGACACATCTGCTCCTGAGCCTCTCCTTTCTAAGTAGTGCCTCGGCTCACAGCCCCGCTGCGGGCCTACCACTCTGCTTCTCCAGTATTTAGGTAGCCCTGCTGCTTTCCTGAGGAGCCCTCCTGCAGAGGATGTGCCCGAAAACTGCCAGTGAACTTAAAACTGCTAGTGAAGGCTCTGTACCTTATTAGCTTAACTCTTTCTCTGCAAGCAAGGATCCTAGACAAATACTCTGATTTTTGGTATTGCTGTCATTATGTTGTGTTTGAAATTCTCATTCCATTGTTCCCCTTTTGTGGAAGCCCTGACGTGTATGCCTTGTCTCCTCCATTGCTTCTGCCTTCAACAATGAACTCCGCAGTGTTGAAAGGCATTTATTATGACCCACAGCCAGATACTCCCTTCTTGCTTCAAAAAACCAAAGGCTGCCTGTATTGCATCACTTTGGGGGGTTGCTAAGACTGTAATGTTTTTCTAATGCTTCACATTAAATAATTTTGCTCAACAGTTCTTAAAATTCTGTTAAATACTGTTAAATCAGTGTCGAACAAAAGTGCAATGCATATTAGAGAGAGATGCATTGTCCCTTATGTAGGGACATAGGTATCTGTGTTACATAGGCCAATATCTAACCCACCATTCATTCCAGAACTGGAAGGAATGCTACAAATCAGCTGGTTATCCTAATGTCACATGAGCATTACTTTAGGCAGTAGCTAATCAATACCTCTTCTACAACAGACATTTATCAGTGTAAGTTAAAGACAAAAAATTCTGGACTGATAAAAAAGCCAGGTGTTTTAATTTCGTTTGATGTTTTAAAAACAACTGACAGAATTATTGACAGACTTAAAAAATTAATGGAAATTCATTTCATCTTCTAGATATATGATGACTTATTTTGAAGAAAGTATCTGGGACCTCAATCTGTAATTGTCCATTTTCCATTCATTCATGCAATATTTGGTATATGTCTGAAGCTGGGAATAATGCAAACATAAAAATAATTCAGATAATCTCCATTCACCAGGAGCTCATAGATAGGCACACTATAGTTATATAGCTAAATGCAACCAGAATCTGTTTCTCCAAACTTACCCATCTGTAATAAAAGAAAAATGAAGTAAAACATTTGGAACTTGAACTTATTCTTTGCCACTGTTGGAGGGAACTGTAGAAGCCCAAGCATATGGCTTTTGGGGTTGGGTCAGACTGCTCTCTGCTGACTCAATTATTAGCTAGGGACAACCTCAGTTTGGGGATCATGAGATGATGGATAGGAACCTGCCCCAGTGAGCAGTTTCCTTTCTTTAAAGAATTCTGTCTAGAAGAGGTGATAACCTGTGAACACACTAATAGGATCAGATTAAATGAGATGGGGATGGGTAGAAATTTGGAGGGGATGGCAATAAGCTGGTCAAAACTTACTAAGGTGACTACGCTATTAGAGCCTAGGCCAGTGGTACCCAGTTGCCTGCATGCTGAAATGACCCAGGGAACTTAAAATATATCTATTACTGCTTCCAGAGATCATGATTTAATTGGTCTTGGGTGAGGCTTGGGTTTAAGATTTTCAAAAATTCTAATGTAAAAAAAGTTAGAAACTACTTCTAACAATAGCATAAGCCCCAGAATCCCGGATTTTTTTTTTTTTTTTAAATCGAAGACAAACTCTAACTTCTATTTTGCTAGGAACCACTTGAACATGGTAACTGTAGGTCACAATGAAACTCACAGAATATTGGGAGTTGAAAGGGAACTGAGATCATCTAATTGAGATTATAAATGGGCAAGCCTTAGGCTATTTATGGCTCTCAGATATGTTCAGCCTGCATCATGTTCTAAAAAACCTGAAATTAGTTGCTAACCCATGAGAGCTTTCACATAAAAATCTAGATGTTATGTTTCCTTAAAAAATCAGATCTGACAACTCTGGACCTATACAGCAGCAACAGGCCAGAGCTCAGCAGTGGTTTAACCCCTTAGCTGGGGCACCTGCTCTCCACTTTGCCACTGTCTTCACCAGCCATACCCTAGTGGGTATTTGTTTTGATCCAACTCTGCTTTCTACAAAACAAAAAACTAGCTTTCTGCATTTTTTTTTTTACCCACTGCTTCCAGCTCTGCAGCATAAGGAAGCTCATTCCTTTTGCATGAAAGAGCTTCAGCTTCTGAAAGGCAGGAATCTTGCTCTCTCTCTAAACGTTCTCCTCCAGCTAAATACCCCTAGTTCCTTCAAGTATTCCCTGTGGGGTGTAGGGTTCTGGAGTCCTCACCATCCTGGTCCCTTCCTTTGGATACATACTTAGTGGTCAATGTCTTCCTTAAATGTGGTACCCATGATGAAACACAGCACTTGCATGGAGGTATTTTCTGAGTGTGGCTGTGACACTTCCACTGATGAAATCTGTAACGCCACTAATTTTTATTATCAGCGTCATCCCACTGTTGGTGCATGTTGAGCCTGTGGCCAACTGAAATCTCTGTCTTTTTTATATGAAATGATATGATGCCAGGTTTCTCCACCTCAAACTTATACAACCTATTTAATTAAAATGAGGATGTTACATTTATAATCTGTTTAATTTCATCTTGCTGGTACCACTCTGGAACTGTTTTGAGTTGTGACTGTCAGCTATACTATATTAGCAATGCTGGGTTGTCTCATCCTCAAATCTGATCTTTGTGATGCCTTCATCCAAATCACCAATTAAAAAAAATAAAGTTGAATAAGACAGAGCCCTGTGAAATATCAACAGAGACCAAAAGACTAAAATTACAACAATTAATTAAACAAAAATTTGTTTACGTATCAGAATAGATGTCCATGTACTACATATACCATCAAGGTCATACTTCAATTATCCATGAGGCTGTTAGGAAACCCTTTCAGGAACTGACTTATCCTATCCATTCCATTCATCTAACCTAGCAATGTAACAGCACAATCAAAAGAAGAACTAGGTTAGTGCTTGATGAGTCAAAATGGGTTACCAGTGATTTTTTCCTTTTCTAAGTACTTATAAGCCATTTTGCTACATACAGACATTAAGCTTGTCAAATTGCACCCTTTCCCCATTGTGAAAATCAGTATACCAGAAGACACTATTTCTCACTGAAGGCTCTCTGGCTACTTTAGGGTGTGTGCCAGTCCTTCTCTTTGAATCTTCACCTGATGGAAGTGAAGTTGAGATCATAAAGAATTTCTACTTAGACATAAATCAGGACTCAGGAGGTCAAGGAGACGAGATGATGCATGTAGAATCAAAAGCTTGCCAACATTAAGAAATCTGAGACAGTCTATTACGAAGCAACAAAGGCAGACATTTATCTACTACATTAAACATGATTTTCAACGAGAAAACCAAATTTACAAATATTTTAAAAAGGACTCTTCAGTTAAACATACTTAATGACATCAATCCAGTGACTGTCAAAAACAAAGAATTTTAAATAACTTGATCAATTTGGTATGCCAAGGTCATCCTTTTAGAAAACTCCCAAGTTCTGTGCTCTCTGATGAGCTCTCAAAAGCACTTTCAGTCCTAGGAAGCTGATCCTCTGAGAATTATTTTGGGACTCTTCGGAGTTCACTCATGAGCCAAAGGGCAACACTGAGCAGAGCCAGGGAGCCCGACTGGTGAGTGGCAGCCAAAGGAGTTGGAACGTACATCAGCAGAGTGCTAATGCCTAAGCCCACCTGTTACAGAGGGAAGAATGCAGTAAAAAAAGCAGGAACCACAAATTCAGAATTGAGATGACTGGGCATGGACAACCACATACATAAACTTCCACATTCTCCCATCAAAACATTAAAAATAAGTATTTAAAATTTTTCACAAGTAAATATACTCACAGCAGAGGAAATTCAAACAAAATAGATAAACCTAAAATTCTCCTTAATAATCCTTCATTCTAGCCCAGCTACCCTCCCCAAAGATAGTCATCAGTTTCTATACACTTGTACTTTTGTATCTATGTTTATCCAGAAACATACTTTTGTGCTTTAAAAAATGGGGTTCTGTTACTTGCTTTTTTTTCACTTAACAATATATGTCTTGAGATCTTACTATTTTAAACTGCTACACAGTATTACACAGTATGTGTGTACCACTGTTGTTTATTTGGGTTTCCAGTTTTTCTTACTATCACAGCAATTCTACCATGAATTACTTTGTACACAGCTCTTTGTGCCTTAGAATATTTCTAGGGCAGGCACTAAGAAGTCAATTTGTTGGACCAAAGGATTATACATTTAACATTTTAAAAGCTATTGCCAAACTGCCCTCTGAAAAAACTATACCAACTCATGCTCTCACCAAGAATATATGAAGGTATCCATCTTCCTAACCCCATGCCAATACCTGATTGCCTTTTCAAAAAAAATTTTCCCCCCAATCTGACAGGCACAAAATGGCATGCATTGTTTTAATTTGCTCCTCTCTGATAATGAGTAAGGCTAAAGAGCTTTTCATGTTTGTTCACTGCTCCTCTTGTGAGAACTGTGTATACTGATATCCTCATTTTGTTCTCTGAGTATTCTTTATTAAGATAAAAATCTTAAATAAAATAAATAATACATAAAATTTATTAGAAGATATATAAAGGTATAATCAATATTATAAATGTTGAAAATATTTTCTCCTAGCCTGTCACCTTTCTTTTTTAACTTAGTTTTGGGGACACCCTCAGACCAAAAAGAAGTGGTTTATACCTGTGTATATGCCAAAGCTAGCAAAGTCACTGCGGCCATCTTGGTCCTTCGAGGAAGGGAAATTCTCCGGGAGAGGAAGTAGAGCACCGTCACGGCTGTAACTGAAGCGATTCCCTGCAGGGAGGAAGGCCTCTCATCAAGTGCCAGGAAGAAATGTTCCACCCTCCTGCTTTCTGCTCATCTGATACATCTCTCCTCTAGGACCAGTGAGTAACCATGAAGGTTTCCCATCCCAGACACAGAGAACCATCTGTGGCTCCTCCTATGATTCTTCCTCGGTCTCCTCCATGCTCTTCTGCTTGCTACTTAAATGCTCGTGTCCCCCAAGGCTTTACCTGCAGTTTCTGCACCTATCACTCTACACACTCTGTCTTCTCACGTGGGTGCCCCCCCAGGTGTGGCCCTCACTTTTTAAATCATTCTTTGCATCCTAATGCCTCATTCTACCTCCTCTCTAATCCTGTATTTTTAAAGCAGGGCTGACCCCAGCACATGAGGGTTATTATTTTCCTGGGCTGTGAGTAGAGGACGTAGTGGTGCTGGCGGCTAGTGCTAAAAACAACCCAAAGTCTCATTTTCATTTCTCCCCACTGGCAATAGGATCTCCTCCCCCCTTCCATGATGTCAAGGAGAATGTTTTTCTATCATTTTCTGTATCTATTTCACATTTCCTTTTCAGAGCTGTCCATGATGATAATTTCAACCAGACTTTACTTATTATAAAATGTTGTTAGTGGAGGGGCCTGAGCCCACACAAGGTAACTGGCCCAAGCCCCAGTGTTGCCTTTGGGGATCTGAGGCCTCTGGACCTCTCTTTGGGTGTGCTTCAATCATCTCATACCCAATACACCTCAATCTGATGACATCCTCCATCTCCAGCCCAACGCTCATTTCAGTAGTCCCATATCTGGGTGTGTCTTAAGCATGCTGCAGAACAAACTTTGGGATCTTCTTCACCTTCATTCCTATAACCCAATCGTCTCGTTAGAGCCTCTCTGTGATCCACCATTCTCTTCAGGCCCTGCTCCTCCATGCAGCCTAGAGCCCTCACTCTCACCTGCATTACTGCAATGGCCCCTCTGCTTCCTGCTGGCCTCCTTGCTGCCAGTCTTGCCCTGCTCCAGTGTATCATACCCAGGCTACCAAGCCAATCTTAACATGACCTCAGCAGGCCCTTAATAAATATCAGCTTAAATAAGATGGGAAATATTTATGATGCTTTAGCTCCCTGGGGTTTTGGGTCAGTTCTGACAATTATGTGTTCAGCAACCACTGTCTTTGCCCTCTCTTCTGTCCTCAGCCTCATTTCCACTAAAATCACTCTCCTATGTGTGTGTAGGAATGAGGGAAGTTATCCTTTGCCAAATGGTAAAAGGCACATGTGAACTTCAAGAAGACGGCACTATCCGCAAAGCCAGAATTTGGCTGGAACAGGTGTGGGTCATTAGGACAAAAACATCCCATCAGAGAACTGGTGCTAAATTTCTTCTAAAAAGCAAAGGAAATCTAGTGCCCATGGTACTCTACCCTCTCAGGGCTGCCATCAGTGCTTCAGATGCCCCAAAGCCTGTGAGAGGCTCCCTGCATTCAGCAGCCGGTAACCACCAGCCAGACTTACCAAAATCCGGTGATCAAACTGCACCATGGTGGGATTCTCGAAAACATTCCTCAGGATGGGGGAGAAGGTAAAGAGATCTTCTGGGATCCAAGATTCTCCCATCTTCGGGAAAGAGTTATACACAAGCCCGGCATCCAGCCCTGCCACAAAAGCCCCTATATTCCAAGGTAAGTGGTATTTATTAAAATGAGATAGAAAAGAGCTCAAATACTAGTTCTGACACAGAAAAAGTCTATTATCCCAGAGTTAGACAAAAGGAATAGAGAATAAAAAGATCCACAGAAGGGGTTCTCAAACAGAGAATATACATCAGCATCACCATGAGAACTTAAAAAAACAACAACACAAGTGCATCCTCACCTTCTCCCATCGAAGATTCTGCATGCTTCCCATAAAGAAGTGAACTAGAAGCTCTAGAACAAGGCACATTGGATGGAAACATTCCCTTAGTGATTTTGATGCCCTCCTTATCCCACTGTGAACTCCAACTATTCTGGAAATGCTCTTCCCCCAGATATCTGCATAATCTATTCCTTCATTTCCTCAGGTCTCCACTCAATGTCACCTTATCAAAGAGATCGCCCCAATGATCCTGTGTAAGATAGCACTTCCCCAAACTGACCTCTATCCCCTTATCCTGCTTTATTTTTTTCATAGCACTGAACACCATCTGCCATATGTTTTCATTGTTTATTATCTGTCTTCCCCAAGTGCTCAAAAAAAGTATTTGTTGAGTGAACAAAGAAGTGAAAAAATTTATAAACTAAATATTGGATAAACATATAAAGTATCCATGAGTTAATGGATGACCGATCCATTATTTATGATCAAAGACGACTCAGGGATGTTTAGATCACATTCCTTGTTTTTATAAATAGCACTTATAAAGTCAAAATTCACGTTCTTCCATCAAAAATGGAGGGAGGTGAATCACTGGTTTGATGGTTTTCTTTAGAGCAGTGCTACTTAACAGAACTTTCTGTGATGATAGAAATGTTCTATATCTGCCAGCCAACACAGTAGCTGCTAGCTGCATGTGGCTACTGAGCACTTAAAATGTGGCTAATGTGACTGAGGAACTAAATTTTACATTTTATTTAATTTTAATTAAGCTTAGACAGTCACATGAGGCTAGTGATTAATGTACTGGACAGTACAGTTCTCGAGCGAGAGAGGTAGGGTAGAGGTGTGATTTAAAGAATGAAAAAGACCTGTGTCAGTCTCTTTGCCCCAATGAGCTCCTCATCTTAGACCATCTTTGAGGAAAGGACTTTTCTCTGATTTGCACCTAGCCTTTGCTACATGTCAGGTACTTTTCTAAGCATTTCACATGTATCACTCATACTATTACTATCATCCCCATTTTACAAATGAGATCACTGAGGCCCAGGAGGTTATACAGCTTGCCCAAGGTCAGAGAGTTCATAGGTGGTAAAGCCAGGATTTGAACCTAGGCAGTTTGGATCCAGATAAATGCTCAATATTTGTGTTCAAATGACTGGAAAGCAGGGTTTTTGGAAGGGAGGAAGGAATAGAAAACAGAATGATGGTGGGTATGAGAAAGGCAAGTGTGAAAGGGAAATATGAAGGTGCAGGAGCAAAGGACAAAGTGTTCGGCAAATGACCCCCACCCTCCCCCCCACCCCGAGGCTGGAACAAAACTAGACCACGCAGGATGAGAAGAGTCCTACCTGAGAGAGCAGTAAGGAACACCAGGCCTGCTGTTCCATGAGCACATCGTCTCAGCCACAGGAGCTGACGAGTTTCAGGCAACTAAAGAAGAAAAGAAAACCATTCAGATAAACATACTGCAGGAACTAAGGGAGGCACCAAAGATCTTCAAGGCCAAACCCAAGTGACAATCTGAGATCAGATCTTCTATGATGCCCTAAAGAGGTTAAGCAGTCCCAGCAGATATTCTGGTCTAACATGCATCATATTTTACTACATTTATACATTTACTATCTGTCTTCCCTCCTATCCTGTAAGTCTTGTGAAGGCAGGAACTGCCATCTGTCTTGCTTAGTGAAGTAATCCTAGCCCAGTGCTTGGTATGTAAGTACTCAATACATACCTGTTCAATAATGATTGGCATTGTTCAAGGGAAAAATGCTTCCCCATGGTTGAAATGATGTGCCTTAAGATACAGGACTAGATTTTCATGTTGTTTGTGATATTTTAGGTTTAGCAAATATAGTCAGAATCAAAACTGGATAAAATCCCTAAAGTAGAGGGGCGCCTGGGTGGCATAGTTGGTTAAGCGTCCAACTCTTGGTTTCAGCTCAAGTGGTGATCTCAGGTCATGAGATCAAGCCCTATGCTGGGCTCCACACTCAGCCCGGAGCCTGCTTGAGGCTCTCTGTCTCCCTCTGCCCCTCCCTGCTGTGCACACTCTCTCTCTCTCTCAAATAAATATATAAATCTTTAAAAAAAAAAAAATCCTTAAAGTAGAGATTCTTGCATTTAGTGTTTTGGTAAGATCAAAATTTCATTTTATTTTTACTATAGCCAACTTCTGATACTAATTGGTGAATCAATAAATAATTATTAAGAATTTTATAAACAAATTATCATAAAGATACAAAGGATTAGTTAAGTCAGAGTGCTGCCCTTCAATGGTCTATAATCTAGTATATGAAGAGTGAGCTATCATTACTAAGATATCATAGGACTGTATATCAGTGCCATCCAACAGAAGTTTCTGTGATGATGGAAATGTTCTATTATCTGCACTGGCCAATACATGGCTAATGAGGACCTGAAATGAGGCCACTGCACCTCAAAATTAAATAAAAAGTTAATTTTTTTTTAACTTTAAGTAAATAACTGCTTTTTAAAAATAAACTTAATTTTATTTGATTTTAATTAAAATTCAGCTACATGTGACTAGTAGATAGATACTGTGTTGGACAGCATAGCACTACATATTTGACTATCATCTCAACTCCTTTCTGCAATTAGTGGAATATAAATAAATAAAAAGAGAAAAACAGTTGATAATTAAAAAGTCATTGGAAACCTTTCAGAGTACCATTTTCCATAGAGAGTGTTTAGGAGTGTGTGGGTATATGTGCAGGCATGTGGGTGAATGCATGGGTGTGTATGTACAGAGGTGAGTGGGTGGGAGTGCCAGATGACAAGAATGAAAGAGTGGGTTGTCAGAAAGTACAGTTATGGATGTAGGCAATTCATTTGAGAAGTCTGGCTTTGAAAGAGAACAAGAATTATTCCAATGTAGACTGTCTACTATACCAATGTTTCGACCCCATCTGGCTTCCCTGTGGGGATGACTGCCAAGTCCACAACTCCTTTCTGTACTGGAATCAAGGCTACTGGTCCAAGTACCTATTGGATAATTCTACTTAAAAGTCATAATGTCATCTCAAACTTGATTCCATCAACAGGTTATCCAGGTCAACCATGACTTCAATATCTAAAATAATACTCATTTTTAGAAAAAGTAGTATTTTCCTTTAATCAGCATTTCAGGCAAGATCACAAGATCAGACTTGTCAGACTTGACGAATGGTAGGTCGCCATCTAAAGAACAAATAACTCTCATGGCTCTTACATACCATCAGAGGTCCAGAAACAGCTCTCATTCTGGCCTTCCTCACTGGCTATCCACCATCCATCTGGGAGTCAGGAGTGGTTGGGGGGATAACTCTTGTTCCCACCGTTCCTAAAATTCGTGTTTTCACTTTTCCCAGTAGGCAATGCTGACAGAATATTTGGCTCCTGTACTAATTTTTCTTTGAATGAGTTGCTCCAGCTCAAAAGAATAATGGTACGTTTTACTTTGCAGTTCCAAAGCTTTCCAGAGTCTCAAAGTTCAATGTTGCTATCATCTTTGGTTATACCAAATTTCTGGTAAATTGGTAGATGTTACTAAGGGAATGTGTGCATTTTGATTTATAATTTCCATTAGAAGCAGAATTTCTGTTCCTCTGACCTTGTCAGCATCTGTGCAGATATACTAATAATATAGACTGACTTACCTTGTGCTGAGGGAGCAGCAGTGAGAGTGAAGTCCATAAGCTGGCACAATAAAGAACAAGGGCTGATCCCAGGTGGGCAGCGAGGCGGTACTGACTGACTCGAGGGATGTCATGGGAGTCTGGTTTTTCTTCTAATCCACTTTTCACCATATACCATCCCAACAGACCCTGGAACCAAAAACACAAGAGGCAAATAACACAAGGCTCGATCTGCCCATTCAACTTTACTACGTGAGAAAGTGAATTGTCACTTATCAGGAGTACTTCCCACCTGACTCTCATTTCCATGCCTTCCCATATCCCCAATATCCCAAGAGTCATACCCTACCCACATTTTCATATATAGCACCATAAATGCTTAACCACTGTTTAGATTAACATTTTATTAAAGTATAAGCCAAATGTAGAAAAGTACACAGAAGCTTATCTACAGGCAAAACCTTAAAAATACTTGATATAATTTAACATGTAAAATGAAATATAAGTAAAATATAAGAATAAAAGGAGAGTTTTTTCTATAAAAACCAGATTGAGTGTTTTGGAAAAGCTTTGATAAAGATAATTGCTTAAAAACAATTATTGTCAAGTTAGTAGGAATAGACAATTATAAAAGTCTCGGGTGGAGAGGAATCATAAAAATCTGTAAGGCTCTACTGGCAGATGGCTTTGCAAATGTCTAAGTTTCCCCTCCTCTTTTAAGGAAAATGAAAGGAAATGATAGTTTATGGGGATGCAAGAGATCAGAAGTTAAACTCCAATCAGATAACTCAAAGAACAGGCCTTATAGTTCTTTGTTAAAAAAAAAAAAAGTAATGAAAGTACAAGTTTAAGCTTAAAAGTTCAAGGTATGTATTACTCTGATATGCTGCTTAAATTTTTTTCAATTAACCCAACAACTGTCAGTTTCACTTCTATCAGATAAGATACAGCCCTTTTAACCCTGCCCTCCCAAGTCAATAGAAGCATGTCAGAGAGGTGAGATTGTCTCACCTCTTCTAATAGATCTCAGGAAATCTTTTGGGGCATGTCTTGCCCCCTTCATGATTACCCTGGATGTTCTAATTAGCTTGATTTCATCTGCATAGGACACTGGAAGACAAAGGAGTCTTTCTTGCCAGTTTCGCTTTCTTCCCATAATCCTATCTGCCATCTTCAAATTGCTGCCTCCCTGGGAGTCTGCTTTGGGGTGTTTTTTTTTTTTTATTCCAAAATAAACTTTCACTTTGTTTCACCAACCCTCCCCTAATTATTATTAGACTTTTATTGTCTCTTTATCTCTTTTTACTGTCTGTATTTTGTCTCTTCCATCTCCCTGTTTAATTCCTTCTAATTGGTTCTCACTCTTACTACTTCTGAGTTTAATTAACCAATTAGCTTCTTCCTGATCAAATTTTGATGTTTCTTTGATGCTCTAAGATGCTCTCTGAGGGCCATAATTGTTACCCAAATACTCATTTGTACCTTCTCTCATATTCCTTTTCTTGCATCTCAGTCTCAGTGAACCCCTTAACCGTGGGAGTCTTCAAATTTGCTTCTTCAGCCATTCCAGCACAGGGATCCCATTCCCCATCTAGCAGACAAGTCAGAAAAGGGGAGGAGACAAGAACCCAGGAAGAGAGCCATGAGAGGAAAGAACCTCTTATGACTCAAAAATGTATTAACTGAGCTCTTACTAATTCCGGGCACTAAACTAAGTACTTTATATGCATGATCTATCTCATTTAAGTCACACAACCTAACCAGTAGGCACTATTATTATCCCTATTTACAGGTAAGGAAAGCATCATGTACAGAAGGTCGACAACTTGCCCTACTAAGTGGCAGGGCTGGGCCATGCCTGTAACAGTAAAATTCGTCCTCTTTCCTACTCTGTTATACACACTCAGATTCCTTCCTTAGAAACAAGCCCAACAAGGAAGCTCCTGGAAGCATCTCTGGCTTCCCAAACTTGAATAAATCTTACCTGGAAGCAGACTAACCCACACAGGGCAAGAACACGTCCTTTCATGCCATGGCTGAGCCAGCCCTTTCTCCAAAAGTAGGCAGCAGGCAGGATGTATGCGAGGCCCACAAGGCGACCCCACATTCGGTGTGAGTATTCCATGTACCAGATGAACTTGAATTCGGCCAATGTCATATCATGATTCAAGCTGAGTGAAGAGGGAAATCAAAAAAGAAAGAAGAAACATCCTGATTTTTATTTCCAGACAGAATGCAGGAGCATTCTCAGTTTTGAAGCTTGAAATAAAAGGTCTGCCTTCTTCCTCATCAGTGACCTCAGGACCACTTTGGAACTGGAGGTTTCGAGCAGGGAGGTCACTAAATATAAGTGAAGCAAATATCGAGAAATAATGGAATCTAACCATTGTAAAACGTTTAAATAAGCAAGACTGATAGGGCCCAGTGGGATGTTTACTTGGTTTTCTATTATACTTTTTTAGAAAAGATTTTATTCATTTATTTGAGAGAGAATGAGTGAGAGAGAATGAGAGCATGAGCAGGAATAGAGAGAAGCAGACTCTCCTGCTGAGCAGGGGGCCTGACACGGGGCTCAATCCCAGGACCTCAGGATCATGACTTGAGCCGAAGGCAGATGCATAACCAACTGAGCCACCCAGGGGCCCCTATACTTACATCTTAAATTCCGGAAATTGCTGGTATTTTTGGAATTCTGTTTGCCATTCCTCTTGACTGGTAGGTGGCTTCATCTCCTTTATCAAATGCCAGTCTACCATTGAGAGACCAGACTCTGTCAACCTTAAGATAGGAAAGAAACATGCACACACAATGCTGGATTTCTCATAAATGGTTTACAGAAACAAATGGATCTGAACTTAACCCCTCTAAAGGTAAACACATCATTTCAGTGTATTCTTTTTTGACACCTTTCTTCTTACTGCTTAAAACTTCACCAGAAACAGCTGCCATCAGGTACAAATTTCTTTACTCCTTGATCTCTCGATCCTTTAATTCAGCTCTCTTTACTTCTTTCTTTCACTAGCATTCCTTAACAGGTAAAATCAACCCTTAGAGCAAAGAAATGTGCCCTCAATGAATAAGTGACATTATTTACAGAGGGAAAAGAGATTTGTTACAGATATAAAACAGTTTAGATTCCTGAGTGAATTTAAAGCTAATAAAGTTTAAATTTGTTGCAGTTTCCCATAACAGTCTATATAACAGATGTTTTTTTGAAATAAGAGCACAGGGAACATGGAGAGAATTTGAGGAACACATACTGTATTAATACCAAAAGGTATTTTCACCAAAAGGAGTGAGGGTTCCTAAAGTGAAAGGCTGATTTTAGGTCAGAGGCAGGAAATGTATAAGATGAACCTGGAACATCTTACCCAGAAAGCAAAGAATGTAGTTACTAGGATCCTGTCAAAAAGACCCAGGAGGCAATTTGAAGAGGCTCCCATTGACTAAAGATGGAACAATTTGACCAAATCATCAGTGCAATGGATTGAAACATCAAATACATTTAAACCTATAAACTTGTAATACTTAAAAAACCAAACTCTTTATTGATCACCTTTGGAGGATGCTTGGGAACCAACTTATTATTTTCAAAATTGGTAAATAAAGAGAAAGATTCAAGTATTTATCCTGCCTTTCTTATACAAACTGTACCTTACAATAACCAAATTGTTGATGAGGGCAAGTTTTTCTTTAGAGTTGAGCTAATAAAATATTACAATTTTGCAACTGTAAAGAAATTATGGATCTAGGCAATGATCATCAATGGCTGTTGGTATCTCTAATGGACACCAGATATTTATGAATGCTGTAATCACCTGTGATGTATTTTGCCCCCTGTTTCCAACCTGAATCTGATCAAGCAAAAACTGCTTTACAGGAAATACTGGGGATAATGGGACATGTTAAACACCACCACCAGTATGCAGTTAACAAAATCCAGACTGGGAAACTCCATAGGACCAATTAGTTACGTTCTTTAATACCAAAAAAACTACACGGAATGAGGGAGGGAGGGAGAAGAATCTATAGATTTAAAGGGACCTAAGAGGCATACAAAACAATTGTGATCTATTTATGTGGATTTAATTCACACAAACTGTATAAAAATTTTTGAGACAAATTTGAAAACTGTAGAGGGAAAATATATACAAATAATGCACAGCAAACAGGTAAGACCTAAACCAGGCTTTTGAAGGGCTCCCAATAATAAAACTCTAAACTCTTCTATGGCAGGCAAGCCCTCAGACATGCTCCCCTTTATGCCTCAGTTTCTACATATATAAAATGAGAGAGTGAGACTAGATGATTCCTAAGGTCCCTTCCCCCTTGGTCATCCTGTGCTTCTACTGGTGACCCAAAGAGCTGACTCGCTAAGAGCAAATTACTCACCTAGTCACTCCACCAAGAATAACTGCCCCAGCCACTGTTCCACTGCAGACCAGGAGCCATCGGCCTACCGCCCGCTCAGCAGCTTTTGAGGGAAGAGACACTGTACCCCTTCCAGACTGCAAAGCTACTTCAGAGATGGTGCTGTATTGCCCTGGCCTCAAGGAGCGCCTGATCCCACAGCTGCAACCACACTAAGGATCAAGACAGACAAATTACAACTGGCGACAGAGGGAAAGGCCTCAGTCCACTGCTCTCACACACAGTCCCACTCTGTCTAGAGTGGAGTAGCCTGTATGGCCACATCTTCCCCGCTTCTGCCCTAGTAAATCATCATCTCTTATCTGGATTACTGCATCCACCCCACAACCGGTTTTCCTCTTGTTTTGCCTCACTCCAATCCATCTCCACGCTACATGAACCTTCTGGTCTCTGCATACTTTCCCCAGACTTAACTCTACACCTAGATATGGATTATTCTTTCCTGCTGACTGGGATGCTCCCTGTCCCCTGATTGATAATATCTACTATAGATCTCCGTTCAGATGTCACCTCCTCTGGGAAATGTTCCTAGATTCTCTGGGGGTCTGCAACAGGTCATTCCCACAGCACACTGTACCTTCCCTATCTCAGGCCTTAACACATTATAATGTACTTCAGGTTCATTTGTCTCCATCTCCCACTAAATGGGAGAGCTGAGTTGCGAGACAGAAGTGTCTGGTCAGTCTGGCTCTTTGTCTCCTGCCACTTTTGTTTCTAACACAGTTCCCTTACATAACAAGACCTTTATAAAAATTTGACAAATGAATTACAAATGAATTAACTGTGCTTTCCTCCAGGGCAGGAGCCTTTTGGTATTTATCTTTTGCTTTCCAGCTCCCAATACATAATAATCATTCAATAATTATTTGTTCAGCGAATGCACGTCCTCTTCTGACTCTGTCCCTGAATCTAAAGATTCATGTTCTGTTTCCTAACTTCAGACAACTTAAGCCTCAATTTCTTTCTCTGTACAATGGGGTTATAAGTTCCTTACCTGACTACCTGGGGACTTTTAGCAAAAATCAAATATATAGATAAAAATTACTGAGCTCTTACTATTCGCTAAACGCTTGCTGTATATGAAATTAATTCACCCTCACCACAACTTTATGAAGTAGGTATTGCTATTCCCATTTTATAGAAGGAAGAAATTAAGGCACAGAAAGGTTACTTAACTTGGCTAATATCATACAGCCAGTAAGTGGCAGGTACGGATCCTACCTCAGGGGCTCTGGGCACAAAGAAATGCGCTGTGAATTCTAAGGAACTATGGCAATGTGATGTGGGGTTATCCATTATCTTTCTCCTGACTCTTTCGACCCCTGTACGATTCCGCGACTGAGCCCTCTGTGGTGCAATACCTGGGTTCTAGGCGCCGCCCTAGGAACCAGGAGCCGGAGACACGGGCTCCCCATCAAGGCCTTCAGGGGCGGAAAGAGTAACCGGTGCATACTGAAGACAGTGCAAAGAAACCACCTCCACACCCCAGCTCTCTGTGGTCTCCTTTCTTCACCACCGACCGGAGAAACACTTCCGGGTCATGCAGCGTGAGCCCCTCCTTCTCAGAAGGCAAGGGCGAGTAGTGACTGCGACTGCGTCAGCGACTCGGCTCTCGCGAGGGCTGCTGGGTCTGGGTGTCGGGGACGCGCAGGGGTGCGCGCAGCCGTGAGGCGCGCTTCCTAGGTCGCGCGCGTCGGAACCCGTATTCCGTAGAAACCGAAGACGCACGAGGGAGGAACGCGTAGAGCATGAAGAGGCAGGGGGCCTCCTCGGAGCGGAAACGGGCGCGCATACCGTCTGGGAAAGCCGGTGCGGAAGGGGGCGGGGAGGGGGCGGGGAGGGGGCGAGGAGGAAGCGGTCGTCCGGCTTGACTGTCTGGGGCGGGCCTGCGGGAGTTCTGGCCAGTGCCGTCGCGATTTCTCTCAGGGTACTTTGCCCAGCTCCTCGCAGCTCCCCGCGTGGCACGTTCTGTCATTTCTGGCTTTAAACGTGTGGAAGCTGAGGGCCTGAGAAGGGACTCGTAGCGAGAGTGACCGAGCTCTGGAACCAGACGCGTGGGTTCGAATCCCGGCGCCACCACCTCTAGGGTGCGACCGTGTTCTAGTTGGTTAACTTCTTTCAGCCTCACGTTCCCCGTCGCCACGCGAGGCTACCAGTCCCCACCCCGCGGCGTCGCTGGGACAGTTAGATGCCGAGCGCTGAGCTCAGTGCCTACCCCTGGTGACCGTTTGGTAACCTGTAGCTGCTGCGGCGGAGGTGAGGACTGTCCCCAAAGCTGCACAGCTGCCGGGTGCCGGAGCTTGTGGCTGTCCTCAGTCCCGAGTGCTTGCTGCTGTGCCAGGCGGGACGGCGTGGCAGGTGCTAGGGAATTTGGCAGACACCCCCCCTCATCCCCCCATCTGAACTCTTGGTTCCTCTGGACCAGAGGTTCTCAAGCTTTTTGATCTCAGGATCCCTTCCCCCTCCTAAAAGTTACTGAGAACCTAAGAGACCTTTTATTTATTATATAGGCTAAGTCTATTAGTGTTGCCCCTATACGAAGTTAAAACAGAAATTTTAAAATATTACTTAATTAGGAACCCATTACACGTTAGCACAAATAACATTTTGTGTTTATGTGAAAAATAACTGTCTTCCTAAACAAACAAATAGAATGCCAGTGTTTTATATCATTTGCCAGTCTCTTTAAGATCTGGATTAATGGAACTGTAATACCTGCTTCTGCATTCGATCTGATCTGTCAGGGAGCCACTTGAAAATTCCACGCCACTTGTGAGAGAATGAGAGTGAACAAGGCAAAGTCTTAGTATTATTATGAAAATACTTTTCACTGCACAGACTGAGAGGGTCTTAAAGGCCTCCAGAGCTAACTGTACTACCACACTTTGAGAACTACTGCTGCAAACAGATGTCTTTGATTCCTACAAATAATTTTGCTTCCTGGACAACTGTCTTAGTCTGCCTTCTGTCATAGCCTTCCCTGTGCACCTCCACCCTGTCCTGGCCAAAGTCCTTTCTCCTGTGAGGCAAATGGTACCTCTGCAGCACTGTCTAGTTAGATTGATGTGCCAGCTGGTGTGGGTGGCTCTCTGGAAACTCTTGGAATGAATGCAGTGCTGTTGATTAAGAACATAGAGTGGCACTTAACTCTTAAACAGTTTGAGACTGACAATCTTCTTTTAAATAAGTGAGACAGTTGCAACTTGATGTAAGCAGATGATAGATGTTTGTTTTTCAAATTAAAAATAGCCTTTGGGGCACCTGGGTGGCTCAGTCCATTAAGTGGCTGCCTTCGGCTCAGGTCATGATCCCAGGGTCCTGGTATTGAGCCTTGCATTGGGCTCCCTGCTCAGTGGAGAGCCTGCTTCTCCCTCTCCCTGTCCCTCTGCCTGCTGCTCTGCCTACTTGTGCTCTCTATCTGTCAAATGAATAAATGAAATCTTTAAAAAAAAAAAATAGCCTTTAAAAAATGATAAAATATTGGGTAGAAAAAAAGCAACATAGAAAAGTAAAAAAAGGAGGAGCCACTAGGCGGCTCAGTCCGTTAAGCATCGGACTCTTTTTTGTTTTTATTTTTGAAGATTTTATTTATTTGACACAGAGAGGAGCAAGAGCGCATAAGCAGGTGGAGCGGCAGAGGGAAAGGGAGAAACAGGCTCCCCGCTGAGCAGGGAGCCCAGCTCGGGGCTCCATCCTAGGACCCTGGGATCATGACCTGAGCCAAAGCCAATTGCTTAACCAACTGAACCACTCAGGTGCCCCAAACATCAGACTCTTGATCTCAGCTCGAGTCTTAATCTCAGCCTGATGGTTGGGCTCCACAGTGGGCTCCAGGCTGGGCTTTTTTAAGTGGAGCCTACTTAAAAAAAAAAAAAAGGTAAAAAGAGGAAAGTAAAAGTAATTCCAAATTATACCACCTAGTAGCCACCATTATCAGCACGTGGTGATTCGTTCAGGTATTATTGCATAAAATATACATTTAATACCCTTAATTGTAACAAAACAAAACAAAAAACTTATGTGCTTAACAGAAAAACTCAAAACTTATTTTCATCACACTTTTAGTGTAAATACATAAATAAAATTTATGAATTTACATTATTCAGCCTTTAGTAAGTCTTTGCATGACTATTGTGTACCAAAGTAGACGCTGCTTGTTGTAGGTGATAATAAAGATTTCTCACATAAAGACCTTACTTAGGAACTTTAGGTCAAGTAAAATTGAACAGATACCTACCTACATACATAATAATAAGACGTAGAAAGTAATTAGTATTTTAAGAAGATACAATTAGTGTTTTAAAGAGGAACATATAATTTATGAAGAGTTATATGAGTTCAAAAGAGGGAGATCCCTACTTTGGGAGAGAGGAGATATGGAAATGTGATTTAATATGAGACTTGGAAGGTTTTACCATTCAAAGATGGAGCTGGCAAGACTTTGTGGGTTGAGGAGATGGTATAAGTAAGAGCAGAGTTGAGAATTGAGGGGAACTGGAGGTATATAGAGGAAATAGTATATAGTTTATTAATGATAACTTTTTGTACACACGGTGAGTACTCTCCACGTTACATGAATTATTTAGTCCTCATTACTCTGAGGTAGATTCTAAAGGCTGCTCTGTTTTATAGAAAACTTAGGCTAAGTAACTTGCCTGAGATCACACAAATAGGTAGTGGGGCCAAGATTTGAAGCCCATCCTTGTTCTTAAACATATAATCTTTATAAAGACATTTAAACATATTCTGAAAACATTGAGAAACATTGAAAAAAATCTGACTTAGATTATGATGATGAGGGCTGTGTTTTAGGAAGATTAATTTGGCATTCAGTGTATATTTTCTTCAGTATAATTTCTTATACATATGTCTGTGTTCTTTCATAGTTCAGAGACATTGATTTAATACTCAGTATGGTATTGTATTGCATTCATGGTCTCTAGTTATTTGCCTACCTACTTGCCTCTTATTGGACATTGGATTTGGGCAGCAAAATATAAAATAATGGTGGTAGATTGGTCTGGATGGATAGTACCATCATGAAATTGCATTGTTTTCCATGTATTTTAGGAACGACAAATGGATTTCTCATGGAAGTGTGTGTTGATTCAGTAGAGTCAGCCGTAAATGCAGAACGAGGAGGTAAGACAAAAGAGAATGAACGACAGTTGGCAGTCTTTCTGAAAGTCTGAAAATGGGAGTGCCTGGGTGGCTCAGTTGGTTAAGCATCCAACTCTTGATTTCAGCTTAGATCATGATCTCAGAATTGTAAGATTGAGCCCCAGGTCGAACTCAGCACTGGGTGTGGAGCATGCTTGGGATTCTCTCTCCCTCTCCCTCTGCCCCTCCCTCCGCCCTCTCTCTCCCTCTTAAAAAAAAAAAAAGTCTAGGGGCGCCTGGATGGCCCAGTGGGTTAAGCCTCTGCCTTCGGCTCAGGTCATGATCTCACGGTCCTGGGATTGAGCCCCGCATCAGGCTCTCTGCTCAGCAGGGAGCCTGCTTCCCCCTCTTTCTCTGCCTGCCTCTCTGCCTACTTGTGATCTCTCTCTGTCAAATAAATAAATAAAATCTTTAAAAAAAGTCTGAAAAGGAATCCTATGAACTGATCTTGGGAGCCCTTGTGATCTCTAAGGATCCTAGTAGTGTTTTTGAAAACAGCTAACCAACTCGAAAACATACTGGAAAATTATCATCTTTATCATCTTCTAATCTAACTCTTCCAATAGATCACATTTTGAGTCAAGAGTCCACAATAGTGCTTACTCACCAACTTTATTTTTTTAAAATTGAACTTAGCAAAGATTTCATTTTTTTCAAATGGTTGACTTAAAGATGATTTAAGAGTTTTGCTGCCATTTTCATCAAGACTTTTATCATTCTCTTTCTTTTAAAAAATATTTTATTTATTTGAGAGAGAGCAAAAGAGAGAGCACAAGTGGGTGGAGCGGCAGAGGTAGAGGGAGAAGCAGGCTCCCTCCTCAGCATGGGGCTCGATACCAGGACCTTGAGATCGTGACCTGAGCTGAAGGCAGAGGCTTTAACCCACTGAGGCACCCAGGCGTCCCTGAACCTGCTTTAATGGGGAAGCGTAGACATTCGCATCATCTGAGGATCAGAAAATTTTAAAAACTTTTTATTATGGAAAATTTCAAACATATACAAAATTAGTATACTGAACCCCCACGTACCCATCACTCAGCATCTGCTAGTTTCAGCACACGGCCAATATTTCAACTATATCAGGAAATCAGGACACTTTCTGTAAAGAGCAACATAGTATTGGGGTGCCTGGGTGACTCAGTTGGTTAAACGTGTGGCTCTTGATTTCAGCTCAGGTCATGATCTCAGGTCAAGGGATCAAGGAGTCTGCTTGAGATTTTCTCCCTCTCTCTCTGCTTTTCCCTCTGCTGTCATGCGTGCATGCGCATGCTCTCTCAAATAAATAAATAAATAAATGTTTGGTTTTTTTTTTTAAAGCCACATAGTATATATTTTCAGATTTACTGGCAACATTTGGTCTTTGTGGAATATTCTTTGTATTTTTAAAATAATCCTCTGAAAATGTAAAAACGGTTCTTAATTTGGCAATAAAAAAGAGTGAAGTGCTGATAACGTGCTACAACATAGATGAATCTTGAAATTCATTGTAAGTGGAAAAAAACAGTCACAAAATACCACATGCTATATGTCAGTATACAAAATGTCCACATTCGGCAAATTTTAGAGACAGAAAGTAGATTAGTGGTTGCCTAGGGTCGAGGGGCATAGGAGAACAGGAGGTGACTGCTAAAGGGTATGAGGTTTCTTTTTGGGGTGAGGAAAATGTTCTAAAATTGATTGTTGTGATGGCTGCACAGCTGTAAGTATACTAAATATATTGAATTGTATACTTTAAGTGGGTGAATTGTATGGTATGTGAATTATATATCAATAAAGATTTTTATATTTTAAAAAACAAACACAAACATTTTTAACTCATAGGTCATAACAAAAAGAGCTGTGCCCTTTGGCCTGCAGTGGATTAAGATATTGTCAGCCTGATCCATAAGGTTTTCTTTCATCTTTTTATTTAATAATTTTAGCACTGCATCTTTTAGTAGGGTTTGAAAAATTGTGCTATATTATGTCAAACATTTACTTTTCACTTGTTGGCAGTATGCTTCTTCTATAAAGAACTTTCCCTCATCAACTGTTTATACTGAGGTTCAGTTACTATAAGAAAGGCAGGATAAATGTTTGCTCCTTTTCCCCTGTTTACTGATTTTTGGATAATGAGTTTATTCTCTATCTCCCAGTGAATTGTTTTATCATTATGAATTTAGATATAGACATATTTGATATGTTTTACTTCACTATAGTTATTCTTCTTACTGATTCTCAAAGTGTCCCATGTTTGGCTGGTATGAGCCTCTTCAGCCTGGATCCTGAGACTCTTTTGACATGACTCTGTAGTCTGATAGTTAATCTGCTTTCAGCATTCTCTTATTCTTGAAATTATCTTGATATAAGCTATTTAAAATTACCTTGTACTTTTATAAAGCTTAGAATAACAAAGACTCTTGGAAAAGGTTATTATTATCAATGAAGGGTCAGTGTTCCACTATGGTTAACCCAGACCATATTTATTCTGAGTCACATCCTTGTACATGGAGAGGCACCCCTGTAATAAAAATTTTTAAGAGACCTAGCTTAACTTGAATTAACTCTTAAGTTTGATATCAGTAACACAACATGGGTTGCAGAATATAGTTGGGATTAAAAATAGAGTTTTACTCTAGTTTTATAATTTGATTTCTTTCAGTTTCTAAGACTCTGCTCTATATTTGGAAAAAATGTTAAGTTTACCATTTCATAAATGTTTATTTTGGATGATAATTTTTGAGAAGTGCTTCTTAAAATTTTTCTTAAATTTTAAATTTTATCACATTGAGCAGTGCTTTTTTTTTTTTTTTAAACATAGGTGCTGGTCGGATTGAATTATGTTCTGGCTTACTGGAAGGAGGAACCACACCCAGCATGGGTAAGTGTTTTCCCTATTTTCTGGTAGGAGTTTATAGAGCCTGGAGACAATAGAAAATATGTTTCATTGAGATCCTTTACTAATGTTACTGATATGTTAACAATGCTGTGGATATTAAATTAGTTACAGGTGCTCATGGTTATAAATAAACCTGTCTTTCAAAGATGAGATCCTTGTACATCAAAGTGTTGAGGGATAGTTACTGTTAACGTTATTTTTCCATCCTGGCATCTTCAGCATATTGACTTTTGTCTTCATTTCTCCCATCCTGGTCTTTGTGCTGTTGTCATACATTTTGCTTCTGTATATATTAAAAATACATACACTCCACACTGCACTTTTTTTTTTATTATGTTATGTTAGTCACCATACAGTACTTCATTAGTTTTTGATGTAGTGTTCCATGATTCATTATTTGTGTATAACACCCAGTATTTTTGTTTGAAGAGTCAATTAGGGGCGCCTGGGTAGCTCAGTTGGTTTAGCATCCGACTCTTGATTTCAGCTCAGGTCATGATCTTAGGGTCGTGAGATTGAGCCCTGTGTTGGGCCCTGCACTCAGTGGGGAGTTGCCTTGAGATTCTCTCCCTCTCCCTCTGCCCCTCCCCCACCAACTAGTGCTCTCTCTCACTCTCTCTCAAATAAATAAATCTTCCCAAAAAGAAGAATCAATTATCTCTTTTAAAGAGATTAATAAGAAAACAATCATTTATTTACCTATGCGTAGTTACTATTTCTGATGTTCATTCCTTTGTGTAGGTCCGTATGTCCATCTGATTTCATTTTCCTACTGTCTGAAGTAATTCTTTTAACATTTTTCTTGTAGTACAAGTATGCTAGGGATGAATTCTTTCAGCTTTTGTACGTCTCAAAACATCTTTCCCCATTTTTTGAAAGTTATTTTTGCTGGGTGTGGAATTCTAGATTGATAGTTTTTTTTTTCCCCTTCTTCTTTCAGTACTTTAAAGATTTTTCTCCATGGTCTTCTTGCTGGTGTTATTTCTCATATGAAGTGTCATCTATACCTTTGTTTTTTTGTTTTTCTATGTAATGTCTCTTTTGTGTGGTGCTTTAAAATTTTTTTCTTTATTCTTGACTTTGAGCAATATGATAACAATATACCTGATTATAGTTTTCTTCATGTTTCTTGGACCGGTGCATTTATAGTTTTCATCACATTTGGAAATTTTTCATCATTCAATGTACACCACCCTCTCCTTCAGAGACTTCAATTATACTTATTTTAGGCTGCTTGTAGGTGTCCCACAGCTCACTGATGAACTACTATTTTTTCTTTTTTTTTTTTTAAGTAGACTTCATGCCCAGTGTGGAGCCCAACTCGGGGCTTAAACTCACGATTGCCAGATCAAGACCTGAGCTGAGATCAAGAGTTGGACACTTAACCAACTGAGCCACCCAGGCGGCCCTCTTTTTATATTAATCTCCCTTTTCTCTGTGTTTCATTTTGCATAGATTCTATTGGTTTGTTTTCAAGCTTACTAATCTTTTCTCTGCAATGTCTAATCTGCTGTTAAACCCACCTAGTATATTTTTCATCTCACACATTATAATTTTCATCTTTAGGAGTTTAATTTGAGCCTGTTATTTCTCATGTATTGTTTCTGAACTCTTGAAGATTTGGAATAAAGTTATAATAGCTGTTTTAATGACTTGGCTGCTAATTCTAACATATATCAGTTCTAGGTTGGTTTCATTTGATTGATTTATCACCTCATGGTGCATCTTATTTTCCTGCCTGATAATTTCTTATTGGTTGCCAGACATGAATTTTGCTTTATTGGGTCCTGGATATGTTTGTATTCCTATAACCATTCTCAAGAAGTTGGGTTATTAGGAAACAGTTTGTTCCTTTTGGGTATCGCCTTTAAAATTTGTTAAGCAGGTCTGGAAAAGTGGTCAGTCTAGAGTTAATTATTCCTACTACTGAAGAAAGACCCTTCTGTGTACTCTACCCACTGTCCCGTGCATCTTCAATTTTTCCTATCTCCCTGTTGGGAATAGGCATTATTTTTGATCTGGTAAGTGTGAATGAAAGGCACTATTTCTATATTCTAATTCTTTTCAACGAATTTTTCCCTGGCCTTGTATGGTTTCATTGCATATATGCACTCAATAATACTGAGCTGAATATTGGAGGGAGATTCTCTGCAAATCTCCAGAATTGTCTTTCTCTCCTCCCTGATGATCTTTCCTGGGAACGCTAGTCACTTGGTCTCCCTGGACTCTCAGCTTTGTCTCTTCAACTCAGAATTCTCTGGCCTCCACCTGGGTTTCCCCTTCCTATGGTGCAGCCTAGAAAACCCTCAGGGTAGTAATTTGGGTCAATTATAGAGCTGACTTTGTTTCCCATCTTTCACGCATCATTGTTTTTTGTTGCTTGACACATAATCTCTTGCAAACCATTGTTTCATATATTTTTCATATTCGTATGTTTTTTTTGGTTATTATAAGTGAGAGGGTAAATCCAGTCCCTGTTACTATGTGTTGGTCAAAAGCAGACATCTGTGTATGAATTTTTGACTCTTCTGTGTTATTGTAAGGTTGATGATAGCATTATTTAGTATAAAGGGTTTATATACACAATAACTCTTTGGAATCTTCTCACTAAAGGAGGGCATTCTGTGGCCATTCTGTGATATCTCTAGAACATATCTAAATTTGAGTGCAATCTGTTTTTGCAACAGCAATCATGATTTATTGCTTGGTATTGGACATATTGCTGTCCCATGCAAAATTGAGGTTCTTTTAGGAAGGAAAAAGAAGTAAATCCATCATGCTTGTCACAAAATGTATACAGATGGTTCTCGATACATGATGGTTTGGCTTATGACTTTTTGAGTTTATGATGGTACGAAAGTAACATGCATCCAGTAGAAGTTGTACTCTGAATTTTGAATTCTCATCTTTTCCTGGGTTAGCCATTTGTAGTATGATACTCTCATGATGGCTGGGCAGCCACAGCTCCCAGTTAGCCATGCGATCACAAGAGTAAACAACTGATACACTTGCAACCATTCTGTACCCATATATCTATTCTGTTTTTCACTTTCAGTACTGTATTCAATAAATTACATGAGATACTCAACACTGTGTTATAAAATAGGCTTTCCATTGGATGATTTTGCCCAACTGTAGGCTAATGTAAGTGTTCTGAGCATGTTTATGGTAGGCTAGGCTAAGCTGTAATGTTCAGTAGGTTAGGTGTATTAAAGGCATTCTGACTTAGGATTTTTTCAGCTTAAGATGGGTTTATTGAGATGTAATTACAGTGTAAGTCATGGAAGAGCTTTACTATTGAGGGTTTCTGAGCTAGCAATGAATTGTGTCATTTAGGTATTTTTATTCATAGATCTCTACATAAATTCACAGACAAGTAGAACTTTACTCTTTTTAATATAACTTTCAAAAAAGGTTTTGATAAATTTCTTTGTTCATTAAAGGGTCATAAACTTTAGAGCCATGTAAACATCTCTATAGTAGGTTCTAAATAGAGCTGTAATCAATCAGAAAGGAAAAATCTTATGGAATACACTGGCAGAATATTGAGCCTGTTAGTCATTACACTTTTAAACATCATATACCAGGAAAAAGATTTTCTTTAGTTAATTGACAGGTGCTTTTAAAAATGCAGTAAATTCCTTCTATTTACTAAATTGCTTTTTTACCCTCAACTCTCTTATTACTTAACTTCTATTATATGCACATTTTTAAATTAATCTTGTCATTCCCTTTAGATCCACCTTTCTCTGGTTTCCTCAGTCATTGCTTCCTTTTCTTATAGAAGGGATACACAGGAGCAAATGTAAAAGGCTAATAAATTTTTATTGACTTCCTTGAGCTGTTAGTTCACATTTGAATTTTATTTTATTTTTTTAAAAGATTTTATTTATTTATTTGAGAGGGAGAGTATGTGGGAGAGAGAGCACAAGCAGGCGGAGCTACAGAGGGAGAGGGAGAAGCAGGCTCCCTGCTGAGCAGGGATCCCAGGACCCTGAGATCATGACCTGAGCTGAAGGCAGACACTTAACCTACTGAGCCACCCAGACACCCCTTACATTTGAATTTTAATTAGTCTGCTCTGTATTCTTTTAGGTGTCCTTCAAGTAGTGAAGCAATGTGTCCAGATCCCAGTTTTTGTGATGATTCGGCCACGTGGAGGTGACTTTTTATATTCAGATCGTGAAGTTGAGGTGATGAAGGCTGACATTCGTCTTGCCAAGCTTTATGGTGCCGATGGTTTGGTATTTGGAGCATTGACTGAAGATGGAAACATTGACAAAGAGTTGTGCATGTCCCTTGTGGGTAAGAATGTAGCCTCTAGTGATAATTGCATTTAATCCTCCCGATATTGAAACTAATATAACATTGTGTGTCACCTCAGATTTAAAATAAAGAAAGAAGAATGCAAGTTTTCCTGAAAACTGGCTTTACAGTCACACCTGCAGGCACTTAAGCTAACCTATTTTAAGCAGTAATTATCTAGATGTTTGGGGCAGAGGGTATATGTGTTCTAGTCCTATGACTCCTAAGTTGAAGTTGTTATAGGTCAAGTTCTGTTACTGTTCCTGGAATGTTTAAGGGAAGTTTACCTTGATTCCTTTAATCACTACACGAAAAACTTCAAAAGCTATTGCAGTTGGTGAGGATGGGGAGATGTGGAGAGGACAGAAGCATACTGTTGATATTACTAGGCCAAAGTCTTTTCTTGAAGATACTCAGAGCGGTAAAAGTAGTAGATATAATGCTGCCTTTATACTAACCAGATTGCATAATTTTTATTTGGTCTAGCTAAGGAGTGGATGACCATTTTTTGGTACGTAAATCAGAGATTAACGGAAACATAGGAATTCTGAATTTGGAAGGCTGCAATTTTATTATTTTAGTTCACTGTCTCTACTTCTTAAGAGAGGAAAGTATAAAAAAGTCCTATCTAACATGGAAAATTCTGTGTGTAGTAATCAGTGATGATCTCTTCATTTATATTGTTATTTGGCTTTCTTTTTGTAGCTATATGCCGTCCTCTACCAGTCACTTTCCACCGAGGTGAGTCATTTCCATTTTAGAAGTTCTATTGAATGGTGTCGGTTTTCTAATTTCACCAAATGCCATAACCTTTTTATAGAACACAATACTAGAGTGTTACACTGTTACCAGTTGTTTTCTTTATCCTGACCTTGGGACTAACTGTTGTAAATTTAGAGATGCACAATTTGAAGCTTTGTTATGAAAAGTTGTTAAAAGTAAGTGGTGGTGGCGGTTGTGGGTTATAATAGAGGGAGAGATTAGGAATTGGCTACAAGTATATGTACTTGTCCAAGCAAGAATTTTGAGATTCATTTTTTTTTTTAAGATTTTTTTATTTTTAAGTAATCGCTCCACTCAGTGTGGGGCTTGAACTCACAACCCCAAGATCAAGAGTCACGTGCTCTTCTGATGGAACCAGCCAGGTGCCCTGAGATTAATTTTTATTAGATTGCCTTAGACCATATGCAACCACCAAAAACCACTGTGGCCAGTGAAATGAAATGTACTGCCTGGCTTAAGCCAGACAAGACCATTCTAGGAGCTAGTGGTGTAGCCAGTTTTCTCAGATGAATATAAGATTCATGGGCAGAGAGAGGGGTGGATATTTACATAAGAATTGCATACTGTTAGGAAGGAGGAAAGAAGGAATAGATGGAGATAGTCAATGAAGAGATGTTCACTGTTGCGCACAAAACTATATTATTGATTGTCTACATCAGAATGATTTCTAAAAAGTATCCGATAATTTCATGTAAAAAATACCTCTTACCTATAAATCAGGTAGTTCTAATTCTGTACACTTTTGTCAAACCTTGGTTGGTAAAATGTAGGAACAAGTGTCAGTTTTGCCTGAAGAGGGCACTCTGTTATACATGAAAAGAAAGAAGTCTTAAGTCATTTTTTTTTTTTTTTTAACTTGATGATAGATGCTTGAGAAATTGTTGAATGTTTTTCTGGCCTTTTGAATAAGCATTCAAAGATCAGGATAAGAGTGGGCACTGGCATTTGCATCTATTTATAGAAATTAGAGATAAAACATTTGGTATTCTTGTTTCTTTTTTAAATGAATAATACCACTAGAAAACTGTTTTCTTGACTTCCTGTTTAGTAATGCTTCTCATAAACTAGCAGTAACTAAAAGATGTTAGTGTTTAAAATTCAGCCCCTTGAGAGTGGCCAATAAGCAATCTTTAAATATGAAAAGTAGTTTAGTAGATTAGAACTTTCAAATTATGTAGCAGTGCTGAGAACCAAAGCAGAAGTAGTTTTTCTTTTTGAGGTTCCTAGTGCCACTTTCCTCTCTGAGGAAAAAAGTGTGTTAGAAAATAGAATGGAATTGTAAGTCTAGATAGTCTGTTGTAAACAACTGTCCTTATACTATGAGCCTTAAGTATTTGGGGTAAATGAAATAGCATAAAATATTAGTCAATAATGAGAATGTGAACCAAGGCCTTTTTTAGAACTGGTGGGTGTAATGTTTGTCTGAGGTCCAGTTTGTCCAGTTTGTCTGAAGAACGGAGTTTTCCAAATTTGAGTCACTTGCCTATCACATTTACAGTTTTACCATATCTGAGTGCTACCTGGCAAATTTATTTAATAATTTTCTTTAAATAAAATCTTAAGTGAATTTATTTTAAAGAGCGACTTTTATAACTCTTGAAAAATGAAAATGTTTCACTCTAAATCTGTGCTTAAGTAAATACATCTATTTAAGTGGGTACCATCTAAAATGTTTACCATCTAAAATGCATACCATCATGGTATGCAGACTGTGATATGCCGGTAAACTAGTTTTTGGACAAAAAGATCTCTGATATATAGTATTTACAGATTTCTGTGGTTTAAATTCTCCCACCTTGACTGATTTCAAGCTGTCAATGGATTAAAAATGATGCTTGCAAAACTCCTGAATATTTAACAATTGGCTCTTGGCTTGCCAGTACGAGCTAAGTCCAGCACACCACTGTGTATATACGACATTTTGGAAAGCATTGTATTAGAGGATATCTGTACAAAATTCAAATCAATTTTATTTATTTCAGCCTTTGACATGGTTCATGATCCAATGGCAGCTCTAGAGACCCTCTTAACCTTGGGATTTGAACGAGTATTGACCAGTGGCTGTGACAGTTCAGCACTAGAAGGGCTACCCTTAATAAAGCGACTCATAGATCAGGTATACATAATTTCTTTCCTTTCTTCCTAATTCTGTTGTGGTTGCTCCTGATATTCTGTTGTTCAGCTAGGTAAGGAAACTAAATATTGCTGACTTAATAGTTCCCCTATACAGAAAAGCAAGCAGGTCGTAATATATTTATATAATTCTTATTTCTTTAACGTAAGTGTTAATTATTTTTTAAAATATTTATTTATTTTAGAGAGATGGGGGAGTGGGGAAGGGGCAGAGGGAGAGGGAGAGAAAGTCTTAGGCAGACTCTGCATGGAGCCGAACACAGGGCTTCATCTCAAGACCCTGAGATCACAACCTGAACTGAAACCAAGAGTCAGACGATTAACCTACTGTGCCACCAAAGTGCCCCTTTTTCAAATGAGTGTTTTTAGTGGTTGAGGCTCTTGAGGTCAAATTATAGACAATGCTTAAGGATTTAATCTAATTTGGGTAAGCACAGCTAATTTTACCTTTTGTCTGCCATCAGCATTTCATAGTTTTAAACCATATCATCTCACTGTCAGCCTATGTGTACTCAGGAGATCCCATATAAAATTTGAAATAATTAACATTTGGAAGTGAATTCTAAAACAAAATTATATTCTTCTTTCATCTCTCCCTATCTATCAAGATAGGACGAAATATATTTTTCTCTTGTATGAATTTCCAAGATGACTTAGCATCATTTGTAGAGCAATATAAAGGTGACTTTGTAATTGTGGTATGTCTGTTTTTCTGACACCAGTCCAGAACCATTCTAAGTTAGTGAATATGGACTTTGAGATAAGAAAATTCCAGATTTAAGATTCAGACACTTATTTGCTATGTAATGTTGAGTAGATTATTAAGCCTCTGTTTCCTTGTGTGTGCAATTGAGGTAAGTTTATTACTTCCTTTATAAGGTTGTTCTGATGATTGGTAGAGATAAGGTATGTAAGAGCCTTAGCACAGTGCTTGATGTATACTAGATCTTGCTACATTATTATTCCTACTGCTGTTACTAGTATTTTTTAGTATTTCTGTGTAGAAATCTGATATGTTCACTTTCCTATAGCCATGAAAATAATTTTCAGAAATTTCATCTAAGGATCTGATGTGACTTTGCTAGTCGGGAACTTACTAATTTTTTTTTGAAGATTTTATTTATTTACATGACAGAGAGAGACATAGTGAGAGAGGGAACACAAGCAGGGGGAGTGGGAGAGGGAGAACCAGGCTTCCCGCTGAGCAGGGAGCCCAAGCAGGGCTTGATCCCAGGACCCTGGGATCATGACCAGAGCTGAAGGCAGACGCTTAATGACTGAGCCACCCAGGCGCCTCTGGAACTTAACCTATTTTGTAAATATGTATTAAGTATATATTAGCTACAGGGCATTTGTACTACGGTAATGACCATTGCGTGGTGTGTGTATAGTGACTGCCCTTACAGTTTGGTGTACAACAGGCACTTTTAATAGAATAGGCAATTCTAATAGAGTGCCATAAAGAAAAGTACTAAGTGGTACCTGGCTTGGCTCAGTTGGTAAAGCATGCGCCTCTTGATCCTGCGGTCATGAGTTCATGTCCCACGTTGGGGGTAGAGTTTACTTAATAAAAAAAACTGGAAGGTGCTAAGGGGCACATTTGAGAGATTTGGGCATTGGGTTAGCAGTAGTTAGCTCTCCAGAAGAAGACACATCACACACACGGCATTATCTTACTCATTCGAGTGATGGTTAAGAGTGATCTAGGTAAAAGCGAGTAGGAAGAGTAGGTGAATGCTTAATGCAGAGAAATAATATATACAAAGGCCTGGAAACAAAAGTAAGGCTAACTTACTGACATACCGAAGAAACCAGAATGTTGGATATAAAGAGAAGAATGCTGTCCAGAGCCTTGAAAACTGTTGAAGAGTTTGGATTTTGTCCTTGGGGCAGTGGGGAAGTCTGAAGTGTTTTAAAACAGAAGATTTGATGAATTTCAGGTTTTCATTTTAAAATTGTTACTCACTATGGAGGAGACAATAAGGTAGATACAATGCCATAGTCATGTCTTACATTTCATAATCACTGTGTTGCATACGTGAATTACAGTTTAATCGTTGGTTGTCAGGAAGCACTGGGTTAAATATTCTCATACACTAACTTTACTTCTTTTTTATAAAATAAAAATTGCATGTGTTTAGGGTATATGGGATATTTTGATATTAATATACATAGTGAAATGGTTACAGTCAGGCTAATTAACATATTCATCTCCTCATATAGTTATTGTTCATCGTGTGTTTGTGTGTGGCGAGAGCACCCAAAATATTGTCTTAGCAAATTTTCAGTATTCACTGCAGTATTATTAACTATAGTTATGTTATATATTAGATCTGTAGATTTATTCATCCTGCATAATTACAACTCTATATCTTTGACCAATATCTACCCATATTCCCCACCTCCTCTCTCTTGATAGCAGTGTTCTACTCTCTGTTTCTATATATTTGACTTTTTTAGATTCCACATATAAGTGACATCATGCCAACTTTGCTTTTTGAAGCAATTACCTAGCAGTGTAATATACCAGTTAAAGCGTAGGTTTTGGGATTAGAAAGGTCTGTGTTTAAATCCTGGCTTTGCCACTTATTAACAGTAACTCTGGGCAAATTACCTAACCATTCTAAACTTCAGTTTCTTCATCTACAAAGTTAGCATATTAATAGCACCTACCTCCTAGAATAGTTGTGGATTACTTCAGATAATAGCACAAAGTCTGATACTTAGGAAGTGCTTTATATTGTTAAATCACTTTGATAGCTTTAGGTAAGCACATAGTTCTCAAAAATCTTTTATGGAAACCAGCCACCTCCTAAAAGTGGTAGAATTAGTTTAATTTGTTCATGTTTTGGAAAGCTTTCACTTGAAAGAAAGAGTTAAATGTGACTTTTTTTTTTTCTCCTAAAATCATTTCAGCATTCCAGATAGTAATATTTTGTATTATGGATGATTGGCTTTAGCACATTTGAGAATACTAAACGGTCTTATTCTACTTATTTCTCTGAACAATTACTAAATTCTATGAGATAGCCCCTTCCCCCTTTTACTCTCTAATTTCATTACCTTGCTTTATAGTTTTTTCATTGTACATATTGCTACCTAAAATTTTATTATATAAAAGCTCCGTGACAGTAGGAATGTTCTCTTGTTTACCATGTCAGGGAGGAAAGGCTATTCCCCTGCCTTCTTAGATTTTGAGTTTGAGGGCCAATGAGGTAAACTGACAAAATACAGATTCGTAAGAAGAAAAACAGATTTTAATCAAGTATGTATATGTATTGGAGTTGACAAAGAAATGTGATTCAGAGGAGCTTAGAATTTGGATCTTATATACCATCTTAATAGGTGAAGAGGAGAGGGGATAAGGGCACTTAGGAAATTAGAAAAGGGGAAAGATAAATAGATGGACCCTAATGAGAATAAATTGAAGATACTATAGTTTTGTGACTATGTCTGTTTGGATGTGGTGCTAATGAGTTGCTCCCAGAGAGGGGATTTTTGACAATTGAGTTCTTTTGGGAGGCTCTGCTTTTAGGGCAGATAAGGAATTTCAGGAATTCAAATGCTTTCAGCTCAAAATAATTTTTACGACACAGTGGCATATTCTGGGTCCTTTCAACCACAATATTCTCTATACCCAGAACAGTGCTTGATAATGTGGTAGGCACTTAATACATACTTGGATGGATGGGTGAGTAAGTAAAGTGACACTGATAAACACTTTTATGATAGATCAGTTTGATTAGGGTGTAAAAAAGTGATCAGAAGGAAGTTCTCTGAAAAATCTACAAAATGGCAGTCTACCAATTTTTTTCTATGGAAAAAGAAACTAATCTTTTTTGGTAACTTCAGAGGTACCTTTCCAAAATGACATATAATTCAGCTGTCATGAAAAATTATGTGCTTTTTCCGTGACGAATGTGCCAGAAATTGGACTTTGAGGTCATTTTTTATTATTTTACCGAATCCTTGTTACTTAAATCCTAGTCTGGGGATTCTAATTTCCTCATTATTGAGTATGAGCTGTTGTTGCCTCAACTCTGCAAAAGAGATTTTTTTTTTTACACCTTAAAGTATTATAATGCGCTACTAACTCATCAGTCTCTATTAACTTTTATGCACCAGCATACCATTTTTTAGCTAAAAAAATTTGGAATGCTTTTCACAAGATAACTTTTATAGTATATCTAGCTCTTTGGAGCTGTTTTAGAGTATGTTGCTATTACATAAAGATCCTCAAAAATCATAATGAATGCTTATCTTAACTTTACACTGCTAGTTACTTAGAGCTCATTAAAGTATCTGTAACTTGTCTGAAAAGTAGGGAAAGTCTGTTTCTCCCTATACTCACGATCATCTCTATCATCTTCCCTACTTTTATCACCTTTCCTTTTTACTGTCTTTATGCTATCATTGCTTTTGAGAGTTTCTGCTTCTCTTCCCTTCTTTGCATTTGTTATTTCTGGTGTTAGCTAATTTTTTACTTTACCCCATTCTTTCTCTTCTGTCCTCTCATATCCTCTTTTTCCTTTCCTTTTCTGTCCCTCTTCTCGCATTGGACATGCTACCTCTTTTTCTCTTCTCCCCATTTCCCCCTCCTCACACTAAGCCAATCTTTTTGTTTTCTTATTTGTCCTAACTGGACATGATGTAGAACTAAGTATTCTCAACATTAATTGTATTTATTGAATATATTAGTCAATTGTTTCATTTTTTCTATGGAAAAAGAAACTAAGCTATATGTGGTTCTTCATTGAATTTTTTTATGGTTCAGTAGCACCCAGTGGAAGAAAGATTATGTACCCAACCCTGAAAGCATAAGCTGCATAGTTGAGGCAACTGACTTGGAATTGTTTTGAAGGGCAGAATTGGGTGATCCGGTATTGAAGACTCATCTCAAGAATCACACATGAAGAAATTCAATTTCCATACAGTTTCAATGGTTTCATTCTAAAAATTAGTAATAATTATTTTTAATTTAAATTTTAGTGAACATAAAAATTTAAATTTAAATTTAAATTTTAGTGAACATTTAAATTTTAGTGAACAGTGCAATATTTGTTTCTGGAGTAGAATTCAGTGATTCATCATTTACATACAATACCTAGTGCTCATCACAAGTGCCCTCTTTAATACCCATCACCCATCTAGCCCATCCCCCACCTACCTCCCTCCATCAGCCCTTAGTTTGTTCTCTATCTTTAAGAGTCTCTTATGGCTCATTTCCCTCTCTCCTTTTTTTCTTTCCCCCCTTCCCATATGTTCATCTGTTTTCTTTCTCGAATTCCACATATGAATGAGATCATATGGTATTTGTCTTTCTCTAACCGACTTATTTCACTTAACATAATACACTCTAGCTCCATCTATGTCATTGCAAATGGCAAGGTTTCTTTTTTTGACAGCTGAATAATATTCCATTGTATATATAAACCACATCTTCTTTATCCATTCATCAGTTGATGGACATTTAGGCTCTCTCCATAGTTTGGCTATTGTTGATAATGCTGCTATAAGCATCAGGGTGCACATACCCCTTCATATCTGTATTTTTGTATCTTTTGGGTAAATACCTAGTAGTGCAATTGCTGGATCATAGATAGTTCTATTTTTAACTTTTCAAGGAAACTCCAAACTGTTCTTCAGTTTGGCTGAAGAACTGGCTGCACCAGTTTGCATTCCCACCAACAGTGTAAGAGGGTTCTTCTTTCTCCACATCCTCACCAACACCTGTTGTTGTCTTGTGTTGTTAATTTTAGCCATTCTGACATTATGAGGCAGTATCCCATCATGGTTTTGATTTATATTTCCCTGATGATGAGTGATGTTGAGCGTCTTTTCATGTGTCTGGTAGCCATCTGAATGTCTTTGGAAAAGTGTTTATTCATGTCTTCCCTGCCCATTTCTTAAATGGGTTATTTGTTTTTGGGGTGTTGACTTTGATAAGTTCTTTATAGATTTTGGATACTAACCCTTCATCAGATATGTTGTTTAGAATATTTTCTCCTATTCCATTGGCTGCCTTTTAGTTTCGTTGACTATTTCCTTTGCTGTGCAGAAGCTTTTTGTCTTGATGAAGACCCAGTAGTTCATTTATGCTTTGGTTTCCCTTGCCTCTGTTCACGTGTCTAGTAAGAAGTTGCTGTGGCCAAGGTTGAAGAGGTTTCTGCCTGCGTTCTCTGGTTTCCCATCTCACATTTAGATCTTCCATCCATTTTAAATTTATTTTTGTGTATGATGTAAGAAAGTGGTCCAGTTTCATTCTTCTGCATGTTGCTGTCCAGTTTTTCCAACACCATTTGTTGAAGAGACTGTCTTTTTTCCACTGGATATTCTTTCCTGCTTTATCAAAGATTAGTTGACCACATAGTTGTGAGTCCATTTCTGGGTTTTCTGTTCTGTTCCATTGATCTGTCTGTCTGTTTTTGTGCCAGTACTATACCATGTCGATGACTACAGCTTTGTAATGTAGCTTGAAGTCTGGAATCGTGATGCCTCCAGTTTTTTCCTTTTCTGGAATTGCTTTGACTCTTCAAGGTCTTTTGTGGCTCCATACAAATTTTAGGATTGGTTTTTCTAGCTCTGTGAAAAATGCTGGTGCATAATGTGTAATTTTTATTCTGTCATCACTACCTACCTGCTACTAGTAGTTCCACTAAATTTGCATTTGGATTATATCCTTTTGACTTTCAGTGATACTGAGCATATCCCCAAAACTTATTTATGAAATGTAATGAACATTTGAATATAAATAAGGAAATTTCAATACCTATCATCCAGAATTATCAGAAATTAATCCATGTAGTCTAATTTTATTACTTAAAATCCAGTTAAATGGACTTGTGACTTTGTTTAACTGATTTAATAAGCTAGGAAATGTAGTTGAGGATACAAGATTTGAGTAGGTTGCTTTTTTCACAGTAATTTACTATTATGCTGTGCTCTTTTTTTTTCTGCTGAAATCTTGTTTAAATTCACCTACTTCCATTCCATCGCATACCAAGAACTCAGAATTAGTGTTGTTTCAGTAATGACTTTTCTTAAGGTGATGTGATTGTTCAGTATTTATACTGTAGTCCCCTATTCTTTGTGTTCATCACAGTACAAGCCTTCAAAGCAATACAATAAAATAACCTTTCAGAATAGGAAGAGTTACTATGCTAAACATCTTACTTAACCAATATCCTAAAGAAATAGAGATGACTATTAAAAGTTAGACAGTAGTGCTAGTTTTTAAAATTTAATATACTTTCACTCATGCTTCTGTTCTCACTGCCTTATTATCCTATTTGAGAGAAAGATATTAAAATTTGTTTTTTTTTTCTTTTTTCAGGCAAAAGGGAGGATTGTGGTAATGCCAGGTATTTAATTATCTATCCATTTGTTAGTATAAACTTAGGTGCAGTGAAAGAAGAACAAAGGAGTCAGGACAATATGGGAGAAAATATTAATACATGTTATTCAGAGAGAAGAATATGTAATTTGATTAAAAATTTAAGATGGGAGATCTGTGCTGGAATTTAAAACTTCGGATAAGGAGAATGTTCTAGCAGCAGTTAGCTCAGAGAGTAGCAAATAGGGCAGTAGATTGATTAGGATTGAGGTTTCTCCATGTTTGCTCTCCCATAATATAGAATTTTGTGAATATGGATGTTCATCTCTGGTGAGGCACACCAAGTTTGATACTGCTATACTGGGTTAGGGCCAAATGTCCTAATTGTTTACAAGGTGTAAGCAAATCTTTAGGCAATATCTATGGATAAATATAATACTCTCTTGGTTCTTGAAAATCTCTGATTACCAAATTCTTCCTTAAAGCCAGAACAATTGGAGTATATGCTCCTGATGATAACCGTAAGATCAACTCGGTACATACTGGCTCATTAGGGATGAACAATTTTTAAAGAATTAATAAGGGGATGTAGAATCAGAGTGAGACAAATAGAAAGACAATCTTAATTTTTTCATATTAATTTTGTCAAACATACAAGAAAGTAGGAGGTTGCATAATGAATACTCATATATTCATTCCCCACATTTAACATTTTGCCACATTTGCTGTCGTTTTTTACCCTTAGGTATTTTTAAATGAAAAGCATCATGACATTTTATCTTTACGTCTAAAAAAAGTCTTTGTTCTTTCAGCTTCTTAGGGCTCAGTGATATTACTGTACCACTAAGAAAAAAGAAAACAAGTTAATGAGTCCAAAAGAGTATGTAAAGTCAAGTTACTTCAGCAACTTGAATAGTTTGAAATACCAAGTACATATTTTATCAGTCTTTAAAAAATCTTTATTGAATACATCCTGTATATTAGGAAAGAAGGATATAAAGATGAGTAATTTTATATTTTTAATCTGGTATCAGTTCAGAATCTGATTGTTTATATACAAATATTTAATTAAGAGATTGTTCAACAAAACGAATGAGTCATTACAAAGTACTTGATTGTGCAGTTTTACTGAAGTAGAATCAGATTCTTCTGTGAAAAACAGAGTTGATATTGTAATGAATAAACTGTGTAACATCTTGCACTACTCCTATTTCCAAAGACGTCAGTGTGTTCTTTGAATCCTGGGTTAGAGAGAGAACTTGTGTCTTTCAGACACATCTCTCAGGCTGTGCTTTTGTAGCTTCATCCTCAAACGTATCCTTACTTTTTGTTTTAATTTGATTTTGCTTAAATTGAGGGGGAGCAGGGATAGAGCACTCAGTGATTTTTCCTTGCCCTAGAATAATCTTTTTAAAGTCAGTATCATATGATATTATTATTTAAACCAATGGATGTATAAGATTCCATCATACGGGTTCTATGGTTCTATCATAAGGTTCTATGACCTTATTAGTTGTTCTGCAGAGCCTGTAGCCTATGTCTTTTATCATTTTTTCTAATCTCATTCTAGCTTGGTGGGGAGAGAGTAACTAACTCGAGTCAATGGGAAATTTTGATATGGGAATTTCAGGTAGAGCAAGCAGTCACTATTATTAATTAAATTTTATACAAAATTCTGTTCTACTTAATGTATTACTTATTTTTCCAACAGGAGGTGGCATAACAGACAGAAATCTACAAAGGATCCTTGAGGGTTCAGGTGCTACAGAATTTCACTGTTCTGCTCGGTCTGCTAGAGATTCAGGAATGAAATTTCGGTAAAAATGTATTCTTTGATTCATACAAGAAGGGACAAATTAATCTTTACATATTGTTAGAGGACAGCCTTAGTTGATGGCATAACTAATGAATGGAATGTTGTGATTAATATGTAAGTATTGCAGTAATTTTTGCAGTTCTTCAACTGCAAAATGGTTTTATCCTGCCTTACATAAGCAGGCTCTTCTAAACATAAGTGAACTTTAGATTTTTAAGTCATTGCTGAACTTTGACAACTTAATAATAAACCCTAATTCAGCAGCTGAGCTTCAGATGAGTCAGATATGTATGTATGCCCATTCAACTATGATTTCCTTTAGCAGATTAATAACTATGGTATAAGGATGGAAGTCATAGTCATTTTTATTCCTCCAACCTTTATTACTTAGTCTTCTCTCACCTTTGTTGTTTTTTTAAGGATTTTATTTATTTGAGAGAGAGAGAGAGTGAGAGACAGCATGAGAGGGGAGAAGGTCAGAGGGAGAAGCAGACTCTCCGTGGAGCTGGGAGCCCGATGCGGGACTTGATCCTGGGACTCCGGGATCATGACCTGAGCCGAAGGCAGTCGCTTAACCAACTGAGCCACCCAGGCGCCCATCACCTTCGCTTAACCAACTGAGCCACCCAGGCGCCCATCACCTTCGCTATTTTTAGTTACTTTGAAATTATACCATCATTAAGAAATTGAAACTATTGAGTGTTTTTTATTATACTTTGGAAAACTCCTATAATTTAATAGTTAGTAGTTTATTATTTCTATTTAGAATTGGGAAAAATGAGATGTAAAAGAAGCAAGGGCCTTAGAACTACATTTCTAGACATAAAATCAAGTATATTGTCAGGTACATTTGGTTACTAGATGTTTCAAGTAATTAATAAAAATTATGAAATATGGAGATCCAGGGTCCTTCACCTACCTGTGTTCTTGAACCATTAAATAGCCTATAAAATGAAGCACCAGTAGGAGAGCTCATTTAACAACTTATGTAATTATCTGTCTTTTTATTATTTCTGTTGCAGAAATTTCTCTGTTGCCATGGGAGCCTCTCTTTCTAGCTCAGAATATTCTCAAAAGGTAACAGATGTGGCACAAGTAAGGACTTTGAATGCTATTGCAAAGAATATTCTGGTTTAGCCAGACCTCTCTGAGAGGCATGGATATCACAAGATGAAGGTAGAAGAGTAGTCTGTAATTATGACACAGCTTTAACCTTCTTCTCTGGCCAGGACTGTCACAGTTTGAGTCTCACATGGCCATGGAGAATGTTTCCAAGAAGACAAAGAATTTGAGCAAAGCTACAACCACTTCCTTTGCTTAATCTTGCCAGCCATCTCTGTCATCATGGTTAAATGTAGTGTATGCTTCTTCCACAGACAGAGGTTTAGTCTGTTTTGTGGAATTAATTGATGAACTGGGAAAACTGAACCGTAAAGTATGAATTTAGTGTGACTTCAGGGTCAATTTAATAGCAGTATTTTGCTTTTTCATTTGTAAAATAAAAATTTCCATTCTATTATAGTAGTCTTTTTTTTTTAATTTAAATTCAATTTAACTAACATATAGCATATTATTAGTATCAGAGGTAGAATTTTGTGATTCATCAGTTGCATATAATACAGTGCCCATTCCATCAAGTGCCCTCCTTAATGCCCATCACTCAATTACCCCACTCTCCCACCCACCTCCCCTCCAGCAACCCTCAGTTTGTTTCCTATAGTTAAGAATCTCTTATGGTTTTTCTCCCTCTTTGTTCTTGTCTTACTTTATTTTTCCTTTCTTTCCCTTATGTTCATCTGTTTTGTTTCTTAAATTCCACATATGAGTGAAATCAAATAATAGTTGTCTTTCTCTGCTTTGCTTAGCATAATACCCTCTAGTTCCATCCACATCATTGCACATGGCAAGATTACCTTCCTTTTGATGGCTGAGTGATACTCCATTGTGGTGTGTATGTGTATGTATATATATATATATATATATATATGTGTGTATATATATATATACACACCACATCTTTATCCATCTGTCAGTGGACATCTGGGCTCTTTCCATAGTTTGGCTATTGTGGATATTGCTGAATACAGTCAGATATAAAAGAGAAGATTTTTTCTTTCATTTTTTCTTTTTATTATGTACTCATTAAATGGGCAAGACACTAAGGATACAGAGTAAAATAGTATAGCATAAAAATTTCAAGACATGGGAAGCAGGATATAAAAGTTTTCAGACTTATAAAGGCAGAAGTGGTCTTTATAAGATTATAATCTTTAACAGATTACTTCTTCCTCTAGTCCCAGATAGAGAAGTGACTTAGCCATAAAGTTCATCTAACAATTTACAAAGACCTCTAGTAAAAATTGGGGAGGTTATAGATGTTAGCAAAATAGCTGTTTCTTTCAACTGAGGCCACAGATAGGGAGAATGGATTCTAGTGATGAAAGAGGCTTTTCCTGTGAGCGGGTCCCAAATTGTGAAGTTCATCACTAGCTTAATCTATTACTTTGATATTTATAATCTCATTTTGTATTAATAACACACTGGTAATAGAACTGTTGTTTCTATTTTAAGAGAGTAAATGAAGCATAATATGAAGAGCTTGCCCTTAGTCAGAAAGTTAGTAGTGTGGTCCCTATGAATAGTGTGCATAGATTTGGGTACTAATGAATGTGTATAGCAAGAGCTTTGCCTTATTTAAATGAGTCTCTTACCTCACCTTTAAAACTTAGATTCTTTCCCAACTTTTTCAGGTATAATTTCAGTGTGGAGTATTTGCTGAGTAATTTAAGAAAAAGGAGAGGCAAGCTATTAAAAACCAACAATGACCTCCGTTGTTTCTTTTCTTGCTTGTTCAGACTACTAGTAAAGATAATATTTCAAAAAAATAGTTTTCATTATTGACTTTAAATATTATAGATACAGATATGTAAGTATCACATACACACATACACATATAATCATATTTAGTGTTTTGGCGCAACCCTCCCCCATGCTTGGACTTCACTGTATGATCTTCCAAAGACAACAGCAAGCCATGTTATCATCTCATTTTTATAAATACAGATTAACTAGGGATGTGAGAGGTAGTATGAATTGCTCAAACTTTAACAAAATCAATGTTGTTTACGAGACTTGAATGCTAGGCTATTAACCTTCAGGTCTTCTGCTTTAAGATGTTTCTGGCATGTGGATGTGGTACAGAGAGCAATACTCCTGGGCAAATCAGACACACCTAGGATATCCTAGTTTCAGTTTAAGCATGAGAAAGTTGACTTAATTTTTTGAACTTTAATTCTCTCATTTGTAAGTCAGGAATAATAACTAAACCATGGTTCCTGGTTAAACGATATATTCAAACACCAAATACATAGTGAGTACCCATTGAGTGTTCTTTTCTTCTAAAGTTTTTTTTGTTTTTGTTTTTTAATTTGAGAGAGAGAATGTGCAGCAGAGGGAGAGGGAGAAGCAGGCTCCTTGCAGCAGGGAGTCCGATGCGGGGCTCGATCCCAGGACCCTGGGACCACGACCTGAGCCGAAGGCAGACGCTTAACCAACTGAGCCACCCAGGCACCCCAGTTCTTTTCTTCTAATTTAGCTTTCTAGTATCAGTCTTTGATAGTTTAAAAGCCCTTCCCAGGAAGGTAGGCATTGATTATTGAAGCTAACACTTTGCCTTCTACTATGTGAATATAAAAGAAGTATAAGGTAATTCCTACCTTGATCTTATTTTTCTATACTTTAGTCCTGTTTTAAAATATTTACTGATTATTTCATATGTATAAGTTTCTTCTCAACAACATTATAGGTATTTTGAAGGCTAAAGGACCATGTCTTTATATTTTTATATATTTCTCATTGTACTCATCAAATTGTATACTCATAGTATTGATTACCTTGCTAGGGGAAAAAGAGTGCTGGATTGGCAGCCCTGACTATATCACTATCTTTGGTAACTATGCTGGGTATTTTTGGTTTACCCCTCCAGATCTACTCTTCACTTTGTTCTGTAAACTGAATCCAGCAACATAAAAGTTATTATACACTATGACCAAGTAGGATTTATACTAGGAATGCAGTGCTTGTTTAATATCCAAAAGTCAAACACCACATTGATAGAATAAGCCATAAAAATCATACAATCTACTCAACACAGAAAAAGCATTTGACAGAATCCTACATCCTTTCATAATAAAAACACTCAACAAATTTGGAATAGAGGGAACTTCTCACCCTGATAAGGAGTGTCTACAACAAAACAAAAACACACAACATCATACTTAATATTTTACTTAAAATAAGAAATAAGATGTCCACTTTCACCATTCCCATTCAACATTGTACTGAAGATTCTAGTGAGGGCTATTAGGCAAGAAAAAAGAAATAAAAATCATCCAGATTGGACAGAAGGAGGCAAAACGCTTTCTATTTTTAGTGACATGATCTTGTACGTAGACAATTCTAAGAGACAGAAACCAAAAAGTTAAATTTATTTGAGTTCAAGTTTGCAGGATATAAAGTCAATATACAAAATCAGTTGCATTGCTATATACCAGCAATTAACAATCTTAAAATGCAATTAAGAAAACAATTTCATTTATAACAGTATTATCAAAAAAGAAAATGCTTAGGAATAAATTTAAAGAAGTGCTAGACTGTACATAAAAACTGCAAAGCATTGTTGAAAGAAATTTAAAACAGACCTAACATAAATAAAAGACATCCCAGGGCACCTGAGTGGCTCAGTCAATTAAGTGTCCAACTCTCGATTTCAGCTCAGGTTAGGATCTCAGTGTTGTGAGATCGAGCCCCAAGACGGTCCTTGCGCTGGGTGTGGAGATTCACTCCTTCCCTGCACCCCTGCCTCCCCCTCTCCCTAAAAAACAAAACAAAAAAAAACTATCCCATATTTATAAATTGGAAGACAGTATTGTTAAGATAGCAATACTCTCCAGTTGGTCTGCAAATTCAGTGCAGTCTCTCAAAATTCCGTGTTTTTTACAGAAATTAACAGGCTGATCCTAAAATTTATCCGGAAATACAAGAGACCCAGAGTAATCAATCTTGTAAAAGAAGAACAAAGTTGGAAGACTTACATTTTAAAACTTACTGCAAAGCTATAGTAATTAAGATAATGTGGTACAGGCATAAAGATGAATATATAACTCAATGCAGTAGAACTGAGAGTCCAGAAATAAACTCTTATAGTCAATTGGTTCTTGGTAAGGGTGACAAAACAATTCACAGGGGAAAGAAAGGTCTTTTTATCAGATGGTGCTAGGATAACTGGATATCCACATGCAAAAGAATGAAGTAGGACCTTACTTCACATCAAGTACCAGAATTAACTAAATGGATAATAGACCTAAATAAAAGAACCAAAAAAAAAAAAACACAAAATTCGGAGGAAGAAACAGGAGTAAATCTTTGTGACCTTGGGTTAGGCAAATCTTTAGGTATGACCTCAAAAGCACAATTGACATAAGAAAAAAATGGGTAAATTGGACTTTATCAAAATTGAAAACTTATGCTTAAAGGATAACATCAAGAAAATGAAAAGTTGGGGTACCAGTGTGGCTCAGTCAGTTAGGCGTCTGCCTTCGGCTCAGGTCATGATCCCGGGGTCCTGGGATTGAGCCCTGCATTGGGCTTCCTGCTTGGTGGGAAGCCTGCTTCTCCCTCTCGCACTCCCCCTGCTTGTGTTCCCCCTCTCACCATGTCTCCCTCTGTCAAATAAATAAAATCTATTTTTAAAAAAGTGAAAACCCACAGAATGGGAGAAAATGTTTGCTAATCATATCTGATAGAGGACTTACGTCCAGAATATTAAAAAAATACTTATAGTTCAACAATAAGACAACCCAGTTTTAAAATGGGCAAAGGATTTGTATAGACACTTCGCCAAAGAAAGTATACAGTTGGTCAACAAGTACATGACAAGATGCTCAATGTCATTAATCTTTAGGGAAATGCAAATCAAAACCATAATGAGAGACCACTTTACACCCACTAGAATGATTATAATGGAAAAGACTGACCATACCAAGTGTTGGCAAGCATGTGAAGCAACTAGAACTTTCATATACTGCTGGTGGGAATGCAAAATGATGAAGCTGCTTTGTAAAATAGTCTGGGGATTTCTTGAAATGTTAAACATGGAGTTTCCCTATGTCACAGCAATTCTATGCATAGGTATATACCCAAGAGAATTGAAAACATGGTCACACAAAAAGTTGTATCCAAATGTTCATTAGCACCATCATTCATCTTCTAGAATTAGAGCATAACTATTTTTCCATCCTTTTTTAAGTTTTAATTTATTTGAGAGAGAGAGCATAGAGAGAGAGCAAGCACAAGTGGGGGGCAGAGGGAGAGGGAGAAGCAGGCTCCCTGCTGAGCAAGGAGCCTGATGAGGGGCTCTATCCCTGGACCCTGGGATCACTACCTGAGCCGGAGGCAGACACTTAACCAACTGAGCCATCCAGGCGCCCCCTCATTTTGCCATCCTTAATGATAAGTCAGTTAAAGACCACCAATTTACATCAGGTAAAAGGCTGAGTAGGAGCTGAATATCCCATAGATTATTTGCTACTCACATAAGTAGGAACTTAATGTTATAATGCAACTATCTGGTTATTATCAACTTAATCCAGTGAACAAACAGTAATATTAGTTGTGGAAGAGTATAGTACTGAAAGACAGAATTTGAGAGGGGAAGAGGTCATCCAGAGTGCACAACCTATGTTAGGAATTGCAGTTTGGAGGTCTCCAATGTGCCTCAAGGAATAGTTGGACTACTTGGAAAGCAGCTGTAACAAAGTGTGATGGTTAGCCACTGATTAAGCAAGAGTGAACTACAAACAGCAGCTCATAGGGTGGCTTGGAATTTTCCAATTTTAGCATTGAGAAGTCCCATAGCCTTGGAAACCCCTCAGTGCCAGGCAAACTGGGAAAATTCAGTCACCCTATCAGCTCAGTTAAATTACCTTTGCATCTTTCCTTCAGTCCTCACATCCCTGCTCCAATCCTGGAAATTAGATGGCAAGGAATTGAGTAACAAGGAAAAATGATCAAAGGAATGATACTCTCTCGCTGGCAGTCACTGAAGTCATTGAGCCAAGAAAAGATGGTGGCTTTAAAAGGAATATGAAGGGCGCCTGGGTGGCTCAGTGCGTTAAAGCCTCTGCCTTCAGCTCAGGTCATGATCTCAGGATCCGGGGATCGAGCCCCAAATCAGGCTCCCTGCTCAGGAGGGAACCTGCTTCCCACTCTCTCTCTGCCTGCTTCTCTGCCTACTTGTGATCTCTATCAAATAAATAAAATCTTAAAAAAATTATGATTAAAAGGAATATGAGATTGTTTTATGAGTGATAATAATGTTCCAAAATTGATTACAGTGAGGTGGCATAACCACTGAATTGTACACTTTAAGTGGGTGAATTGGATATAATTTATAACTCAATAATTGTTTTTTGTTTTAAATGTGAGTTTTAGGGCGCCTAGGTGGCTCAGTCGTTAAGCGTCTGCCTTCGGCTCAGGTCGCGATCTCAGGGTCCTGGTATCGAGCCCTACATCGGGCTCTCTGCTCAGCAGAGAGCCTGCTTCCTCCTCTCTCTCTGCCTGCCTCTCTGCCTACTTGTGATCTCTCTCTCTCTGTCAAATAAATAAATAAAATCTTTAAAAAAAATAAATGTGAGTTTTAGATTAGATTAGCTTAAATAAACATTTTAATGCCCGAAAAAGACCAAAAAGTTGTAGGATCTGCCTGAGATGTGGTCAAGGGCAGGGAAGGAGGTTTTATACAGTGTGGTTGAGGACAACGGTGGAAGCAAAATATTATTTCTTGTTTGTTTTCTGTTTAGTTTGCATCTTGATAAACTGGCTACACTAGTTTGAATGGATTCCTGTACCCTGCCATGGAAAGTTGTAGCTAAGACTCCTGACGAATACACATTCCATCTTCCTGTATAGATGTTAAGTTTCATCCGTGGGTAAAAGTACAAAAATTATGTATTTGGATTGTGTTGCTCCGATCCCTCATAGAATTAAAAAAAAAAAATCAAGCCATGTTGGCATTATGCCACTGGTCTATATTGGAGATATGATAGAAAACAGTTGTATAAAATATTCATATAGGTGTGTTATTGAGGCCCTGGAAGAGACTTTTTTTCCCTTAAGTGTTAGTCTGAAGAGTAGCCGGGCTTCTAAACATATAATTTGTTTATATTTTATGTATATGGAATCATGTCATTATCAAGACATTATTTTCTTGTCTGCCTAACTCTTCCTTTCTGAAGCTGCCCTGGAAAGATGATGCTTTCCTGGTGGGATTGTCAATCATATAGTTTCACCTCCCTTGCACGCGGGAAAAGGCATATGACCCAGGCTAGCCAGTTAGAATGCCTCATTCTTTTGTCCACATGATTGATCCAGATAGAACACAACACAAAGAGGACCATTCAGAATCCTACCAAGGATTTTTTCTGGAGCTCTGAGAAAAGAGATGCTCTCCTTACTTTAGAATTACTGGCTGTAACAACCCTGTAAACCCAGAGCTTTTGTAGTCATCTTTGCCATCAAGTGAAAGAAGCCTGCTTGAGAATGAAACTAACACAGAGGTCAATGTCCTGAGGACTTTGTTTGACTCTCTGGACCATCTGTGCCTAAAGATAGTTCCATTCATGGTCTTCTCTACTAGATGAGCAAATACATTTCCTTTTTAAAAAAATAACAGTTTGATTTGGATCTAACACTTGTAAGCAAAAGAGTTATAGCTAATACAGTTACTAAATACATTTTTCTCCTTTAATTGACATGTAAGAACCTCAGAGTTAAATTTGCATCCCACCTGTAGCAAGTGGACAAGATAATATTGAATGAATTTTGTGCAACGTGCTTGTCCTTTGTTTCATCTTTTTCTATCCTTTTTTTCCTTTACTTATATATTTTATCTTGTTATATTTTATGTATGTCATTTCTCTCTGTGTTTACATACTTTGAAGTGGTCCATTATTGTTTCTGTGAAGATAAGGCATTTATAAATCATCCTGTTTGGAGATTTTTCAACCCACTCACAAGGGTCCACTCACATGATGCCAAAGAGATAGCCTTCCCATTTTTATAGATCAAAGGGAAACAGTTGCCTCTCATGTCGAAAGGTCATTATTATGGAGAATGGCAGATTTTATTTATTTAGTCTCTGTCCATATACCCAGCACTCTAACTCCTGCTCTATAGACGCAGCCTCCACAGTAAAGAATTTAAAATTGACATTATATTATTTAAATCATACATTTTTCCTTTAAATAAAATATGAACCTCTTCAAAATCTTTTTTGCAAAAACCATTTGATAGCCCTACGCAAATATGTCCCCAAACAATAAGTAAAAAAGCCAAGCATGAATAAAAGCACTCTCCCAAAACTGCTACATGTATGTGTGGACATATGTAAACACACAGAAAAATGAATTTTACAGTCTTACAGTAGGCTTAAAGGTATTTATCCAGCAAATTTTCTTGGGCCCACTAATTTGGCCTTCTTCATGCTCTCAATTCACAGAACTGCCAATAGCAATAATAGTCCAACCATAAATTACAAAAGTGCATCTGGTATTATGAATTTAAACAACTTCATAGGAAGAAGGCCAACATATGTCAGTACTTTCTCTTACCTTGATAAGAATAACTTCAGATTTGTCTTATCAACAGTTTCTTTTGATCAACAGATTGCTTTGGTGCTATTTTCAAGGAGCCGGTGTTCTACAGAATTCAACATCTTATATATATTTTTACTGTTTCCTTCAGTCCTCAAGTTCCCCTGAAAGCAACCACTATTAACAATTTCTTGTGTATACTTCCAGAAATTTTTATAATTTACTTGTATTTAACTGCTGGTAAAGCTATGTGCTTTTCTGTGTGAGAATTACTATTTATGTTGCCCCCATGTTATTTTTGTCAGATGTATTTCCTGTTTGGTTGCTTTTATATTAATATTCGTTTCATAAAATTCTCTTGAAATTTTAAAAAAAAAGTGATAAAAACATTTCTCTATGTTTGGGTATCACTTTTTTTTTCCAGGACTCAGAAGAGTATTTTTCTCTCTACTGTATATCTTTTTATGCTGTTCCATTTTCTTCTGTTGTCTTATGACCTACCAAGAATGTATGTTATGACAACTAACGAATCATTGAACACTACATCAAAAACTAATGATGTACTGTATGTGGACTAATTGAATTTAAATTTAAAAATATATATACATTATGAGATGATGTGAAATAAAGACCTAAATTAATTACTTCTTTTCTATGCTAATATTCTGCTGTCCAAAAAACATTAAACAATTCATCCTATTTCTCTCTAGTTTGTCAAAAGTTGAAAGATTATCCTTTGAATTTACTAGGAACATTATTCTGTACCATCAGTAGCTTTTACTATTTCTCAAAGTATGTCTGCTTTTTTAAAACTATATGAAACTTTTTAATAGTTGACTCTTCTTTGGGGAGGCTTTAAGTCTAATTCAATGAGTTCATTCATTACTTAAATCTATTTGGAATTTGTTTATTCTTCTGGAAGAGTTTCACTATATTTCAGGTTTTAATAATTAAAAGGAGTATAGGTTTATAATAAATGACAGTATTTTAAAAATTAGCGCTAATTTAATCATCTGTATATATCCTATTTGGTCTCTGGTTATTCTAAAAAGATTTTTGTTTTAGCAGTACAAACATATACAGATTATCTTTGGTGGGAGAATTGAGGAGTAATTATCTTATTACTTTATAATTATAGTTTTTAGTTTTTGCTATAGGAACATGAGTTCCACATTTTAAAATATGAAGGAAAAAGCAATCTTTTTACTGTTACTACTTAAATCCTGGTATCTATTTTAAGGTATTGCACAAGAAAGAAAACCTTTCTTAAGTTCATCTGTAATCATTAACTAAAGCGTGACTCTTTGCTTATCTTGAACATTGAACTTTTGCAGATATTTCAGTTATTTAATGTAATCATTTATAACTTAACATCTGCTTGCTAAATAAAAATGATGCAGCATTTTTTTTTTTTTGCCAGGTTATTCTGATCAAACATTCTCTCCAACTGAAGTATCTCTATGCAATGAATTTAGTGTACATGGCTTGAACCGGTATTAAGGAGGGCACGTATTGCATAAACATATGAATCTTGGTACATAAACATATGTACCAAGTGTGGGTGTGGTACATAAACAATGAATCTTGGAACATTGAAAAAATAAAAATAAATAAATTAAATTAAAAAAAGAAAAAGAAAAGGAAAAAAGAGATGCTTGGAGACCATTAAGAAAAGATTTAGGAGAGATCATTCTACATAAGACCAGCAGAGGGAAGGCCAGGATCCAGGTTTCCTGACTGCTTTCCATCCTGCAATCATTCTTAGTACGGTCTTTACACATCAATGGTAACACGAAAGGAGAGAGCTCACACAACACCTCATCTGATAGAATAGGAGCATTCCTCCAAACTTGCACGTATCGACATATTCAGATCACATCTTCAGAGTACTAAGACAGCTTGGTTTAAAGAAATCCTACAGTGTATCCTCAGGAAAAGGGAATCATCACACTCTTTTTGTCTTTTATGGTAAATTGCATATACATTGTATCATAAAATCTTGGAAATCTTCTAGTCAGACCTTCTCCTCAGAGCATATGTCTTTTGTCCAGTGTTCCCTACCTCCTGAAAGGGTAGAAGGACATCTGACAATGTTTCTACTATGCAGCTATGGAACATTATTCTTCAGAATATTAATAATAATAATAATTTTCTTAACCTTTGTGAACATCAGTTTTCCTAATTGGTGAAATTGTAATAAAAGTACCTATCTCATAGCATTATTATAAGGATTAAGGAAGACAAAATTGTTAGCGTCTAACATAGAGACGTATTCATTATTGAAGAAACCTATGTGAGGTTGACATATAATAGAGATCTACTAAGTGGGAGGTATCTTAATGCCTGTAAGTCATGATACAAATGTTTAAGGTGCTGGAGTGACTGCGGACCCTCTTCGCATGCCAGTAAAGCTCTCCCTTGGGTTACATAGTTCTGTTCATCTCTTTGAACTACACCTTTTGTAGTTGTCCCACAGTTCTTAGCTATTCTGTCATTTCTCAGTCTAATTTCTCATTGCTTTCCAGTTCTGGCATTCTCTATTGATATCTCCTCAAGCTCAAAGATTCTTTCCTGAGCTATGTCCAGTCTACCAGTAAGCCCATTAAAGGGAATCTTCCTTTCTGTTACAGTGTTTTTTATCTCCAGTATTTCAATTCTTTCCTGAGATTTCTATCTCTTAGCTTACATTGCCCATCTGCTCTTGTATGTTGCCTATTTCATCCATTAGAGCCTTTGGTATATTAATCATAGTTGTTTTAAATTCCTAGTCTGATCATTCCAACCTCCTTGCCATTTCTGAGTCTGGTTCTGATGCTTGCTTTGTCTCTCCAAACTGTTTTTTGCCTTTTAATATGCCTCGTAATCTTTTCTTGATAGATGGACTTGAACTGGGAAAAAGGAACTGCTGAAAATAGGCCTTGAGTGCTTGTGGTGGTAAGGTGCTGGAGGAGAGGAAGTGTTCTCTGGTCCTATGATTAGGCCCCAGTCTTGTAGTAAGCCTATGCCTCTGGACTATGAACTTCACAGGGACTTCCCAGCCCCCTCCCTTAGATGGAACCAGAAGGCTAGAATAGGCTGGATTTGGGTATTTCTCTTTCCCCCAGGTTGGTTAGGCTCTGATGAAACCCCAACAGGTTAAGTTCAGTAAAGAGCTTCTTCTGAGAGCAGACCTTGTTAAGAAGAACAGAATGCTCTGGTGTATTTCACATGGCTTTTGCTCTCCCCCTGCCAGAAGCAGGAGATTTTTCTCCAATAGTCACAGTGAGAACCTCCTAAAGCTCCTGTAGGTAAAACTCACAGAAGTGTAGGGTGGAGCTCCCCTCTAACTGAGTCCCCCGGGGTTTTTTGTGTGTGTGGTTTTTTTTAATCTTTCAGACTTGACTGAGACTTCAGTTGGTCTTTAGGCAGAGACTGAGTCACCCAGCGCCAATTCGTGAACAGGGTCCAGCAGCAAATGAACGCCTCCCTGGAGCGATTCACAGAACTGCTTTCTATTGATTTGATTAAAATATTTGATGAAAACAAGCTGGAGTTGCTGATGTGCAACCTTGGCAGTGTGGACATGAATGACTGGGGACAACATTGTATTTACGGGAGAGGCTACTGCCCAAACCCTCCTGCTATTCTGTGGTTCTGGAAGGCTGTGCTGTGGATTCTTGCCGACAAGTGTCTCAGGTTACCACAGTTTGTCACAGGGACATCCCAAGTACCTGTGTATGAATTTGCCTCACCCTTTTATCCCAGTGGTTCTCAGTGGTTCGCAATAGAGCAATAGTGGAGTTCTGAAAAACTGCCCAGAGTTCACACATGCTTTAAGTGCCTTGATTTACTTCCATGTGAAACCTTTGAAGTTTTATGAGAAGAATTTCTCACGGCTGTGGAAAATGCACAAAGATTTGAAGAGGTAACAGTACTTTCTGCCTCGAGGTGCTTGTTTATAGAGTGAGTCCTGCTTGTACTTTTGACCTTGCCTAACAGACTTGGCAGAGGCAATGGCAGAACAGTTGCACAGTGTGGCTCCGAGAGCAGAGTCTTCCCCCATGCACTTACCCAAGTTTAGATGTGGGAAGCCAGTCATAGGTCATATCCCTGCATTTTCTACTACAAATTATCAACTGGATGATGTGTGCACTAATTATATTTCAGGAGCACTTTGCCTGTTTGTGTTGCGCTTTTGTTGGCGAAGCCAATAAATATTTCATGTAGTTTAAAAAAAAAAAAAAGCCTCTCAGTGACTCCGTGAGTCTCAGACACTGAGACTCTATCAGTTGGTCAATTATAGTTCAGGATTCTCTACCCTGGCCCTGGATCCTGTAGAGGTTTTAGCTCATGGGGTTTTGTTCTATTAAGTTGTGATTCTCTGCATTGGCTTGTCTGTCTTTTCAATCTGAGGGGCAGCATTTTGCTGTGGGACCTCACTTCTCTTATTGATCTAAGAAGAATTGTTGATTTTTCAGTTTACTCAGCATTTTACTTGTTAGGATGGAATGGTAACTGCTAAGCTCTTTACATGCGAGACCCATCCACTTCTTTTTTCCTTTAATAATACATCATATGTTTATTCCGTCCATGTCAGTAGATATCCTATAATCTCAGCATTTGTTCTGATGAATATTTACATCCTCCACCATCTCTTTTTTTGGCTACTCAAAATGTTTTAAGCACAAATGAACGCAAATTCTGCTCGTTTTAAAACATGATTATAATTTCTATCAGTCATTTTGTTCCTCTTATTTGCAATAGACATCATGGGGGGGTTACATTTTATCTATAGAAAATAATTCCACTCACACCATACCACTCATTAAGTCTTCTCTTCGGTCTCAACGAACATTTCCAAGCACAGCCAATTTGCTTTCACAACTACTTGCTAGACAAGCACAGTCAGTAGATCCTCCACCTGCAAGAGAGATAGAGGATTGACGTGGTTGTCAAGGAATAACTCAGACATTTAGTTAGATGTTTGTGTGCTAGTTTTTTCATGCTTGAGGGAGATTGTCATTATACTATTGGCAACAAACAAAGGCAAAAGCCAGGACTTATAAAAAGGAGAGGAAGGGAGGAAAACACACAGTCTGGAGAAAGTGAGGGTTTATTCTTGATTAAGCTAATGAGCTGGAGGGCATCAAAGAGGCCGGTATGGGAAGTCTGGTGTTGAGCAGGCCAGCTGGGTCACCAGGGAAAACAATTTCAGATTTTTATGACTTTTCTGAAAAGCCTTTGAAGTTTGGCCATGGGGCATGTGTGACCAGTTGTCTAACCTGCCTGTGTACCATTAGCATCACCGCTTTAGGTTAGCCACGTTTGTACTATTTGTTTCTCTCGCCAGAATTTCTCATTTCCCTGCTTTGGTCAAATAGCTCCCCGAGGAATGGATTCAACCACGAGGATTTCATTCTTTCTTTTTTTTGAGACAATATCAGTTGGATGTCAGCTGGGGATGATGGACAAACAACCTGTAATCATTTTGATATTCAACAGTGGAGGCAGGCAACAAGTATGAGGATGATCACAAATGCATAAGAAACATTTGGCATAAAAACCATGTTTGTATCCAGGTTTTATTTACGCATTTACACATTAATGTGGTAAGTATGGTGATGCCATCTGATTACATAAAAATAGTTTAGAATGTGCATATTGAGGAACTGGAAAATGTTTGTGGTAAACAGTAGCTAATATCCATCCAAATATATCTGGACAACCTAAGGCCTAACTCATTTTAACACTGTTACAGGCACATAGAAAAGTGTGGAAGTTTATCTTATGGTTATCTTCGCATAAGAAGAGAACTGAATGAATGTCCTAATAAAAGTTTACACATCTTTTAGATGTTAATAATTCACAACATATCTTCCGATACTAGTAAATGTTACTATCATTTGTGAGTTTAAGATAACCAAAGGTATAGTTAACTTTAGGCCAGGCATTAAAATATACATGAAATATATATGTATATATGTGTACATTAAAGTGTACATTACAGTCTTGTTAATTATTCACTGTAGGTATAGTCTGTCTATAACCATAGAACAAAGTGTTTTTTTGTGTTAGTGACCAAAATGGTTTCAGGTGATCCCCCAAATGATGGCATTTGCACTTTAATATGTTGGCAAGCATGTATACGGCTGCTGTTAATTTAGGGTGTCGTGATTTTAAGAGAGCATTTGCTTTACTAGGGGAAGGAGTAATGGGGAGTTGTTGTCTAATGGGTATTAGAGTTTCAGTTGGGCAAGATGAAAAAGTTCTGGAGATTGGTTGCACAACAGTGTGAATATACTTAACACTACTGAACTGTATACATTTAGGAATGGTAAAATTTATGTCGTGTGTTTTTTACCACAATACCAATAATTGCTTTAAAATATTATTACATAATACCTAATAATTATGGAAGAATCAGAAAATATAGACAAGCAAAAAGGAAATCCACCCACAATCTTAACAGCTAAGGCTAACACTTTGTTGCATTATATATATATATATATATATATATATATATATATATATATATATATATATATTTTCAAACTAGATACGCTATTTTATAACGACTTTTTGAAATAAAATTTATACTACTCTTAAGTATATTTTAAGTTCTATGGTCTTTTTTTAAAGATTGATTTATTTATTCTAGAGAGAGAGAAAGCACGAGCAGGAAGAGCAGAGGGAGAGAGAGAGAGAATCTCAAGGAGACTCCACACTGAGCATGGAACCCTACAAGGGGCTCAATCCCACGACCCTGAGATCACGACCTGAGCCAAAACCAAAAGTCGGGTGCCTAATCTGACCTCACAAGACTACACCACCCAGGCACCCCTTAAATTCTAATGGTCTTAATTTAAAATCCAAAGGAGTAGGATATTTCACATTCCTATAAATTCTAAGGCCTTAAAATGGACATGAACCTGCATGTTTAAGGGTACTTGCCCCTCCACTGATGCTTCTCTTTTTAGGTCATATGTCTTCAAGAGAAGGAAAGGCTCCTCCACTCCTGAATTGTCTGCATTTTTCAGTGGTTTCTTTTACAACCATACATACAGAGGTTTCTGGTACTTGGGAAATGGCGAGTCTACCTGCCCCTGGGGCTCCTCAATCCTCAGTCACATGTCTATCTATTGGGATAATGTAAATAAACATCTGAGTCAGGTTAATGAGTAAATTGTTAGGATGAAAGGTCAGGAGACCTGGTTTTATTAGGAACGTCAGAACATCAGAAACGGAGATAACGCATTGCTACTTGCAGTCCAGCTTCTCTGAGGAAAAGAGTATATAAAAAACAAGAGTCACAGAAGAGTCTTCATCCCAGAAGAGCTCCAGGAATCATGCTGGAGAAGTTCTGCAACTCTACATTTTGGGTGAGAAATAATACTTATTTTCACTATTGACTCTTCTCAGACTCAGAACTAGTACATTAACCTCGGTGGCTACCGATAAGAACCAGAAAAGTTAAATGTGCAGGTGGTCTAAAGCTCAGAGTTTTTTGGTTTGGGTTTTTGTTTGTTTGTTTGTTTGTTTAGGTTTTGGGTGGGGGGGAGCTTAAGAAAAGATAAGTCATAGTATCTCCAGAGGATATTCTGTGTGAAAGAGATAACGTATGTATGTATGTATGTATGTATGTATGTATAACGTAAATATTCTAACATATTTATTGTATCTCAGACTCTTTTCTCAGACTAGCTAGCCGTAAAATTGTCTTCTCTGAAGAGAAATAGGGAAAAGGCTTCCAATTTCAACAATGTTAGGGGGGAAAGTTGTTGTTGCAGAGTTTGTGGGTGGGAGGAAGAAGAGAAGACCCAAAGTTGAGTCTTGCTGCTGTCGAAGTGAATATCCTCTGGAGAAGGTTCTAGAGGAACTGGCAGTTAGTGGTAGGGAGTGGAAGTTGAGGCCAGGGATGCAGATTTGGGCATCACGAGCACTGAGACCATTTCTGAGCCATTAGAGCAGAGAATTTCAAGTCAGGGTGAGCAACAGTACCAAATGGCTTAGTGGAATTGAAAATGGAAAGGAACCTAGATTTAGTGATTCTATGAAAGTGTGGTCTGCAAATGCCTAGCACAGCCTCAGAATCACATGGAGGGCTTGTTAAAATAGTTTAAATATCTTAGGGAATTTTTCTGAATTCTAAAGTTAGGTAACTTTATGGAGCGATAAGAGGAGTGGGAATGAGATCGCAGAGCAGTTGGTTATCACTTCACATCTTGGAAAGAACCTGGCCCCCGAGGGCCTCAAGGCTGGGGACACGTATACCACAGGAAGGTGGGGCTTCATAGGCCCCAGGATCTTACCAGGCCATCTCTTGGGAATTCTGAGAGTATCTGACAGATCATCTTGGTCATGGTGCCGCAATGTTTGCTTTAGGGAGTCTGTGTGAACGACTGTACAAAAACAACTAAAAAATTTTTATGAGGAGAGAAAAATCTACCCTCACAAGACTCAAGAAATAACTGGTGCTCCCCACCCTCACTTCACAAGACGCTTCTATCTATTGCAGAATGTAAAGACTAGTCCAGACTTGCTGGGGACGAGCCTTCCTCCCACTAGTGCTTTACAGCTCCTGGGCCCAAAGTCCCCTCGGTTCGAATCACTGTAAGCCCTCTGGCCCAAAGGAGGCGAAATGCCATAGTCTGATGAAAGCATCCTGCTGCCTGCATGTTTGAACATCTGTCAGGGAGTATAATTAGGGCTAGAACAAAAGTAAGAACAAGTTTCTATATCCCAGGGAACTATTTGAAGAATAGTCTGTCCCTCTTCTTCCCATAACTTGGCAAATGCAGTGGTGAGGTTTACTTAGAGTAGCTGGTGAACTAAATGTTCTTAAAGGTTGGATTGATCAGAAAAATCACTGTCATTAAATATTGACTTTATGTCAATGGAGATAAATAGGAAAATGCATCTAGGTAAAGGGTCAGGTTGGCTATGGATACAGAAGGGAGTTAAAATTGTTTGGGAACGGGTGGAAGTGGAGGGTGCCCTCACGCTGGTTTTCTGTCTTCAAAAAATGAGTGTATTCAACCATCTTTCTGTTTTGGTCCCCCAGAATTCTTCATTCTTGGATAGCTCAGAAGCGGACCTGCCACTTTGTTTTGAGCAAACTGTTCTGGTGTGGATTCCCTTGGGTTTCCTTTGGCTCCTGGCCCCTTGGCAGCTTCTTCATGTGTATAGATCTAAGATCAAGAGATCTCCTATCACCAAACTCTACCTCACTAAGCAGGTATGGGAACGCCATTATTTTCTAATTTCTTGGTACAGGATAGAGACATTTTTGATGGTTAAAGTGTCTTCTTCCCTATCTTTAATCAGCTTTCCTGAGACAGGTTCTCACTGGCCCCTTGTCATATTTCTTAGTTAAGGTAACTATAATTTTTGCATAATGATAATGACTCTTGGGGCATCTGGATGTTTCAGCTGGTTAAGTGTCTGCCTTCGGCTTGGGTAATGATCTTGGGGTCCTGGGATCCAGCCCTGTGTTGGGCTCCCTGCTCAGCGGGGAGTCTGCTCCTCCCTCTCTCTGCTCTACCCCCTGACTCATACTCTTTCTCTCTCTCTCTTTCAAATGAATACATAAAATCTTAAAAAATAGAAGGGTAGTGACACTTGAATCTTATTGATATCAGACTTCTCAAACATCAATGACAAGTAACCGATCAGTCAAATAGTTATTGTCTTTTTAATATTTGAGAAGCAAATACTGGATGACCTGTCTTGAAACTGTTCTAATAACCAAGGAGACTGTAATTCAGTTGGCACCTACAATGAGGTGAAAATAAAATACACCATTTTCTCTGTACCATTCAGGCAATCCAACCATCATTCATTTCCCATAACTTGGGTCTGAAATAAGGCTTCCATTTCCCCAAAGTCTTTCATGAGTTTGGACAGTCACTTACAAGAGTGAGGTAGAGTGAGTGCTCACAGTGACATGCTTGAGTAGGTAAATATGGAAAGGATAGGAGCTGGAGGAGAGAGCCCAAGAGGAACTAGGGGAGGAGCGCATCAGCCAGCTGCACTGATTAATACAGAAAGGGTCTTGTGGGAACTGAGACATTCAATTGAGTTTGAAAAGCCACCTCATAAACTCCACCATCTGCTTTTTTCACTAGTTTTTTTGTTGGTGGTGGTGGTTTGTTTTTCCCTATCTGTCCTGATCTTTAAACAGGGTTTAATTAAAAAGGCTAATTAGATTTGATGTTCTATGAGTGCACATACCAACGACCTCAGGTTACCTGGAATCTAAACAGAAGGAAGGAACTTGGCTAAATGAAATGGGATTTTCATTGACACTCCAAGGCAGGGGCTGGTGGTGAGCTTTGTTGGACTCTGGATAGGAAAGAATAGTCCCTAAAAGTAAGGGCAGGGTTGTCGTCTTCTTTGCTGATCCAAGTGCCAAGCACAGGGCTTAACGCTTAGTATGAATTTGTTGAATGTGAATATTAAATTAATTAATTAAATTAATTATTTAAATTAATATTAAACATACTCTAGAAGTCTCTAGACTGAGCCACCCAGGTGCCCATAACTATAAAAACTTCTAACTTTAACCCACTGAGCCACCCAGGCGCCCCTAAAAACTTCTAACTTTAAAAAAAAACAGCTTTGGGGCTCCTGGGTGGCTCAGTGGGTTAAAGCTTCTGCCTTCGGCTCGGGTCATAATCTCAGGATCCTGGGATCGAGCCCCACATCGGGCTCTCTGCTCAGCAAGGAGTCTGCTTCCTCCTCTCTCTCCGCCTGCCTCTCTGCCTACTTGTGATCTCTCTCTCTGTCAAATAAATAAATAAAATCTTTAAAAAAAACAGCTTTATTGAGATATGATTCACATACCATACAATTCACCCATTTATTTTTTAAATTAAATTTAATTTAATTTAAATTCAGTTAGTTAACATATAGTGTATTGTTAGTTTCAGAGGTGGAGTTCAGGGATTCATCAGTTGTATATAACACCCAGTGCTCATTACATCACATGCTCTCCTTAATGCCCATCACCCAGTTACCCCATCTCCCCATCCCTCTCCCCTCCAGCAATCCTCAATTTGTTTCCTATAGTTAAGAGTCTCTTATGGTTTTTCTCCCTCTCTGATTTTGTCTTATTTTATTTTTCCTTCCCTTCCCTATGATCCTCTGTTTTGTTTCTTAAATTTCACATAATGAGTGAAATCATATGACAATTGGCTTTCTCTAATTGACCTATTTTGCTTAGCATAATATCCTCTAGTTCCATCCACATTGTTGCAAATGGTAAGATTTCATTTTTTGATGGCTGAGTAATATTCCATTGTGTGTGTGTATGTGTGCGTGTGTGTGCATGTGTATGACATCTTCTTTATCCATTCATCTGTTGATGGACATCTGAGCTTTTTCCATAGGTTGACTATTGTGGACATTGCTGCTATAAATATTGGGGTGTAGGTGCCCCTTTGGATCACTACGTTTGTATCTTTTGGGTGAATACCTAGTAGTACAATAGGTAACTCTATTTTTGACTTTTTGAGGAACCTCCATACTGTTGTCCAAGGTGGCTGCACCAGCTTGCATTCTCACCAGCAGTGTAAGAGGATTCTCTTTTCTCCACATCCTCACCAACATCTGTTGTCTCCTGACTTGTTAATTTTAGCCATTCTAACTGGTTTGAGGTGATATCTCATTGTGGTTTTGATCTGTATTTCCCTGATGCTGAGTGATGTTGAGCATTTTTTCATGTGTCTGTTGGCCATTTGTATGTCTTCTTTGGAGAAATGTCTGTTCATGTCTTCTGCCCATTTCTTGATTCAATTATTTGTTCTTTGGGTGTTGAGTTTGAGAAGTTCTTTATAGATTTTGGATACTAGCTCTTTATCTGATAAGACATTTGCAAATATCTTCTCCCATTCTGTAGGTTGTCCTTTGGTTTTGTTGACTGTTTCCTTTGCTGTGCAAAAGCTTTTTGTCTTGATGAAGTCCCAATAGTTCATTTTTGCTTTAGTTTCCCTTGCCTTTGGAGACTCAATTCACCCATTTAAATAAAATTTTTTTACCATATTGATATATACAACCATCACCATAATCAATTTTAGAACAGAAACAAACCTATCTCCCCATCCTCCTTAGTCCTAAGCAACCACTAACGTACTTGCTATCTCTTTAGGGTCCCTATTTCAGAGATTTCATAAATGGAATCTTATAATAATATATGGTCTTTTGTGGTTGGCTTCTTTCATTTAGCATAAGATTATCAAGGTTCATCCATATCGTAGCATATATCAGTACTTCATTCCCGTTTCATGGCTGACTTATATTTTATTATATGGGTATAATACATTTTGTCTAACTTTTATAAATACAAATCTTTATAGGAAAAAAGAAAATCAATGTATTGACTTTTTTTTTAAGTAGCTAATAATCCACTCATCCTTGATCATAGTCTCAGGAGCTCCATTCGTAACTTATACTCTATTTTTTGTCCTCTACTCTGAGAGTAACAAGCACAAATTAGCTGCCTCTTAAAAATTTCAAAATAATTGTTCTCTTCTCTAACACAGTCTGAAGTATAACTCCTCACATAGTAAATCTTTACTTCTTCTATTAGAACCTTCTTTTTGGCTCAATTCCTCAACTTGATGTTATTTCTCCATTTCCTCTCCTATCTGCTTTTGGGCTGTTTCTCTCTGACTTTCCTGAGCTGTCTATACTTGTCTGAACTAAGTCAGTTTGCTTGACCAAGGTGAGAGATTCTACAAGTTTGTTTAAAGATGCATCCTTACAGAAAAGACCCGATGCACAGTAGGTAACTGAATGAATTGAATTACAAAATAAATGAATGAATGAGCTCAATCCCAGGGAAATGAAAAAGGAATTTGGTTCTGGAGGTTGTGGAAGTGCTGAGGTTAGAGCAAGAAAGATGTACAGCAAAAACAGACTTGGTGTTGAGCCAATGAAATGTGGAAATCATCTTTAAGTGATTGCTGAATATAACAGAAGATTGCGGGCTTGTTCTCTTCGGCAAAGTTTCAGAGAGCAGGATCAAGATTAAGTGGGTGGAGGTTATTCCAGGGAAGCCTACTTTGGTTAAATATATTGAAGGACTTTCTAATAATACTGACTTTCTGAAAATAGAATAGACTGCTGGGGGTCACATTCCCTGAAAATATTGATGCTGAAGTTAGACACTTACCTGCCAGGGAAGTGGTAGAAATAGACACTCTGCAATGGATAGAAGATTCAACCAGAGTGCCTATCATTCATAAAGCTTTGAGAAAAGGAGGACCTTGCAGAGATGGAGAGATATTAAATTGGCCAAACCACTCTCCTTTCTTTTTTAATACCAATGAGATTGTGTTTCCTTAAGAAGTTTAGCAAATTCCATGTGCACTTGAAGTTCCTCTAATAAATCAGAGATCAAAGACAAGGACTATTTTAGGACAACCATATTTCCCTGATCCTATTTAATAAAAGTGTGTGCATGTTTCTGATTATAAAAATAATCCATGGTTGAGCACCTGGGTGGCTCAGCTGGTTAAGTGTGTGCTTTTGGTTCAGGTCATGATCCCAGGCTCCCTGTTCCGTGGGCAGTTTGCTTCTCCCTCTGCCCGTGCCTCCTGCTGCCCCTGCTTGTGTTCTCTCTCTGTCAAATAAATAAAATCTTAAAAAAAAAATAATGCAAGATTATTGTAGAAAGTTTGTAAACTCTAGGGAAATAGGAAGCCAATTAAATCCATTGATCATTATTATCACTCTGATACACTCCTATTAACATTTTGGTATGTTTCCTGCCACTCTCTTAATAAAAAAAAAAGAGCAAAGAAACACAAAATGAAAAGTAAAAGTGTCTTTCTTACCCTTCAATCTCCCAGTACCATTCTCCAGAGACCTTCATTTAAAATTATTTTAATGGTTACTTCTGTATCTGTAAATAACGTGTTTATACCTGTATTTCTTGATCTCTCATCTTTAAAAAAAAGATCTATTTCTGCCCTCTGTGCAAAACAAGGAATTCAGTTCATTGGCCCTACCCTCACCTTCCTTTTCTTCTTCTCTTTCTCTCAGTCTTTTAATTTTGTATGATTGCTTTCAGTTCTTCTGTTGGTTACCCTTATTCCTAAAAATAATCTGCCATCAATTTTAGACTTTGCATCTTGATACCCCTTTGTGTAAAAGGAGAGAATTTGCACCCCCACATTTCTTGAAACTGAAGAACATCCTCAAATAAAATTTCCAGAGAGAACAACAGTAAATAATGTCTCAAAGTCCTTGCTTTCTGCAAATGTTCATCTGGATATGGAATGCTAGCTACAAACACATTTTTTTTAACTCTGAAGATGTTGCTATATTGCTCCCCAACATCCTGTGCTACTATCTTTTGTAGAAGGTTTTAACCTCTTTTTTCTTGATGTCCTGAAATTTCATGAGTCTGTTTACATGGGTCTTTTCTCATTCAGTGGGTTCAACGCTTTCAACCTAAAGACTCATGTCTTTCTTATCTCTGAGGAATTTTCGTATATTACTCTTTTTACTTCTTTCCTCCAATTTTGAAATTCCATCTCTTCAGAACTTCTTTTAGGTTGATTTTGTACACTGAATTGATTTTCCTTCTCAGCTTCTCTCTCTTTTTTAAATTTGTTTTTCTCTTTTCACCTATGTTCTGAGATATTCCCCAATTTCTTTTCTTTCAGTCATCCTCAAGAGCCTTTATTTTTGCAATCATGGGTTTGATTTCTAAGAATTATTCTTAATTTCGGAATATGCCTTTTTTTAAAACATCAACCTATTAATGGATGCAATGTCTTCTCAGATCTCTCTTAAGACATTAATTTTAAAATAATTTAGAAGTATCTTCTGTTCATTTAATAATTTGTTTTTATTCCAGAATCAGTTGTTCTGTGTAAATATCTTGACTATCTTCTTTGTTAGTATTGGTTTTTCTCAACCTTCTTACGGTTATTAGTGTTCTTTTTGCATTTATAAACAAAGGACTAAGTTAATGAATATATGTGACGGGAGCAGACCCCTCTGCCATTCTGTAAGTTAGCTCCCCCCAGCTGGCCTCTTCTTGAGGGGGAAGACTGCCTTTGAGCTCTGAGCTCTGAACAACTGTGGGGAGTCACTGGCTTCTCCCAAGAGCAGGAGCCCGTGCTGGATTTCTCCACCCTTACTGCATGCCATGTGAAGACTAGTTTGCTCTGGGGCACCAAGACACACACTATCTCCTCATTCCTCCTCAGGAAAACCATTCGGTTTTAGAGAGTACTTCTGTTTTAGCCTGGTTGGGGGCGGTCGCGGCGAGTAGAGTTTCAGTGGATTTGCAATGATGGGTTGGAAGTGGGGGAAACAAAGAAGTGACTGGCCTAACTGTACCAGTTCTGTGAACAGAACTTCCATTAAGACTCTGATTTCTGCCCTTTTGCCCAGTCTTACTCTCAGCTGGTGCTGACTACAAAGAATAGATTTCTGTCAGTGAACGATTTCACCTGCAAGTCACACCTGTTAGCCGAGACAATAAGGAATTGACTCCCTTACATAACAAGGAGACCAGAGGCAGTGTAGCCCCAGGACTTATTACTTCAGAAGTTCAACAACCTCAGCAGATAGTTGATTATTTTCATCTTTTTTCTGATCAGCTCAGCCTGTCAGGCCAGTTATTAAGCTAACACGTGATGGCAGGATGGCTGCAGCAGCTCCAGGAATCACACCCTCAAGTCAGTGTCCAGAGGCAGATAAAGATAGCGGGTGCTCCTATATATCCCTTAAAAAATAGCTTTATTGATATATAGTCTACACACCATAAAACACAGCTATTTAAAGTGTACATTTCAGTGGTTTTTAGCAGACTCACTAAAATGTGTGACCATCACTTCTAATTCCAGAGTAGTTTCATTACTCCAAAAGAAACTCAGTACCTATTAGGCAGTAACAACCCATTCCCTTCCCCTCTCATCCCTCTCCCCTAATCCCTAGCAACTACTAATCTACTTTCTGTCTATGCGTTTGCCTATTCAGAACATTTCATATAATGGAATTATATACTATGTAGCCTTTAGTGTCTGACTTATTTAACATAGTGAAATGTTTTCAAGTTTTCATCTTTTTTTTTTTAAAGATTTTTATTTATGAGAGAGAGAGAGAGAGGGAGCGCAAGTGGGGAAAGGGGCATAGGGAGAGTGAGAAGCAGACTCCCCACTGAACAGGGAGCCTGCCGCAGGGCTGGATCCTAGGACCCTGAGACCATGACCTGAGCAGAAGGCAGACACTTAACTGACTGAGCCACCCAGGCGTCCCTATTTTTAAGTTTTATACAGGTTATGGCATGAATCAGTACTTCACTCCTTTTTTATTATTATCATTGTGGTAAAATACATAGAACATGAAACTGACCATCTCAACCAACTTAAAGTGTAAGATGCAGTAGCATTAAATACATTCACAATGTTCTGCAACCATCACTGCTCTCCAGTTCCAGGACTTTCCATCTCCCCAAGTGGAAACTTTGTATCCATTAAACAGTCACTTCCCTGTGTCCTCCTCCTCTTATGCCCTGAAAACCTCGAACCTGCTTTCTGTCTCTGTTTATGTCTAGTCTGGATAGTTCATATATAAATGCAGTCATACAATAGATGGCCTTTTGTGTCTGGCTTCTTTCATTCAGCATTATGTATTCAAGGTTCATCTGTGTGATAGCATATATCAATATTTCATTCCTTTTTATGGCTAAATAATACAATATTATATGGAAATATCATGTTTACTTGAGGTGGACACAGATTTTCAATTTTCTTAGGTATATACTTATGAGTAGAATTGCTAAGTCATATGTAGCTCTATGTTTGATATTTTGAGGAACTGACAAGCTGTTTTCCAAAGTGGCTGTCTCCTTTAATTCCTGCCAGCAGTGTACGAGGGTTCTAATTCTCATCCTCACCAGTATTTGTCATTGTTCATGTTTTCAGTTATAGTGATCCTAGTTGGTGTGAAGTGCTTACTATGGTGTGTTTTTTTTTCTTACTGTGGTTTTGACTAATGACGTTGAGCATCTTTTCCTATGCTTTTTGGCCATTTGTATACCTTAGGAAAAAAACTATTCTTTAAATAAACCCTTCGCCTATTTTTTAATTGGGTAACCTGTGTTTTTTTATTGTTGACTTGTGAAGAGCTCTTTATATATTCTGGATCTATGTATCACTTTGATCAGTGAGGAAAACCTTTCCCAGAGTCACCACAAGCTGTCCCCCAGTCCTCTTTGGCCAGAATTGTGTCGCACGCCCATGGTCCAGGCAGTTACAGGCCAGGAGAATGGGACCATCATGATTGTTGTTTTTTTTTAAAGATTTTATTTATTTACTTGGCAGAGAGAGATCACAAGTAGGCAGAGAGGCAGGCAGAGAGAGGGGGAAGCAGGCTCCCTGCTGAGCAGAGAGCCGGACGCGGGGCTCGATCCCAGGACCCCGAGATCATGATCTGAGCTGAAGGCAGAGGCCTAATCCACTGAGCCACCCCTCGTGATTGGTTTTAATTCAACTCATGGGGTTGGAGATGGGTCCAGCTTCCACCTGAGCATATGGCTGAGCTGAGTGGGGTAGATATTTTACAAAAAAGGGGAGGAGTTCTGTTATGAAGAAGAGAATGGCTTTGAGTAGGCAACTCAACCATCAGAGTCACAACAAGAAACAGATGGCTGAGGCCAAATAGGATAAAGTGAGAAGGTTGTATTTACGAGGGAACTCGGAGCTTAGAAGCCAACTGTTACCACTCCAGGCTTGAAGGGACGAGGATGGGGGTGAATCTGGGAGGGGAGCTACTAACACAGCAACCAGTAATGTCTGTTTCCGGTTCCCCTTTCCCTGCTGCCTTTCCTTCTGGCTTTTGGGCCGTGGTTTTCTCTGCTCTTTTTCACATCACTATTGACATGTTTGCTATTTGTCTTCTAAAACTTTTCTGGTCTACTGAGCTTGCCCTTCTCCATTCAGATGCTCAGTGCTGTTAGGGATTTATTATTTGGGTACCTCCTTACCAGCAGTTCAAAGGGGTGGAGAGGGATGGGAATAAACAAACATACAAAATCTGGCATCTTGAACTGGAAACTCCTGTCTTTTTACTATGCATATTTAAAAACATAATTAAACTCTTTGCATAGGCAATTTTATAGTCTATGCTTTTCACTTAAGATGATAATATTATATTAATACTATATGTATAATATATAATATATATAATATATATTATGTATAATATATAATATATATAATAAATAATAATATATAATATATAATAATATATATTAATAATATATAATAATATTAACACTATTCTTAAATGTAAATTTGGTGACTACTGTAGGCATGCTGACAGCACTGACTCCATCTTTGACTCTTCGTCTTGTTCTCTCCTCGGACGCACAGACGGCAGCACTTAGGCAACTCGTAGAGAGCCCCTCTGGTGCACAGATGTTGCCCCTTTAGATAACGACCCTGTGACCTCACCAGCACGCCCCTCGCTCCATAAGAGCTGGCGATGAAGGTCTGGATAGTTGCAGAGAGTGGGGAGGAAGGTGGTGGAGAATAGCTGTGTGGTGCGCCCGCTCGCCCGTCCGTCCATCCGTCCATCTGTCTGTCTATACATCTTCTGGCCTGCATCAGTAAGTCACCCCGAATAAGATTCTGTGTAAATGGTATGGATGGACTTCCTTCATTTTCTTCCGTATTAAAGCGCCTTCTCAGACTGGAAGAAACTCCTGACCCTCCTCCAGCTTCTAACAACTGGTGTAGCTTGTAGGATACGAAAAATGAAACAAGCATGGGTTCGTGCCGGGGGAAAGCCCGCTGTCCTTGGGGGAAAGCCCAGGTTGGCCAGCTACCTCCACATGGGTGGCTTGGCTGGGTTTTTTGAGCATTTGGGACCAGCCTGTGACTATGGGGATGCCCCAAACACATCCCAGGGAGTGGTAAGTATCCCAATCTCAGTGGTGTGGCGGGGGCGGGCGGGGGGGTGGGCGATGTCCTAGTTAGTGGCTATCCTGTTCACAAACGTGGGGACAAAGGAGTGGGGAAGAGACCGTGCATGAGCTACGGAATGGGGGGTACAGGGGAGGGAATCCTAACAGATCACAGATGCATTGGCTTTGGAAAAGGATGAACGAGCCACATGTGCCTCTAATACAGACATTATGTTTGAAAGAATTCAGCGTCAGAAGGAGTGGTTAGAAATTAGGATGGCGAAGATGCACGAGCACAGACTAGCGTGCACTGAAGGGAGAACTGTTGTATCTTTTTTTTTAAAATAAATATATATTTTTAAAATTTATTTAATTGACAGAGAGAGGGAGGGAACACAGCAGGGGCAGTGGGAGAGGGAGAAGCAGGCTTCCTGCTGAGCAGGGAGCCCGATGCAGGGCAAAAGTATTGTATGTTAAGAGAATTGGGCCCCTAAAGCTTGGGATCCCTGGGGTAATGACTCCTCTTTGATTCACACAGACTTTTTATGCTTGTGGTTAAAAAGAAATCTTTATTTTACAAAATTAAAAACATAAGTATTTACAGGCCTCTTAAATACCAGCTTATAGTATTTGACATTTCCAAATCATTTGAAACTGAGTTTTCCATAAGCTTTTTTTTTTTTTTTTTTTTTGAGGAAATGGGGGGCAGAGGGTGAGGGAGAGAGAATCTTAAGCAGGTTCCATACCCAGCACAGAGCCGCTGTGGGCTCAGTCTCAGGACCCTGAGATGACCTGAGTCGAAATCAGGAGTCTGACGCTTGATTGAGCCCCTCAGGTGCCCCGAGTTTTCCAAAAGCTTTTAAAATGCAAGACTATTAATCCTCCTCAGTGAGTTACCAGTTTCATTTCCACCATTTCACAGGGGTTTTTGTTCTTTCCAAATTGTCCATACTGTTGTCATTCAAAAAACAATACCATGTACTGGGGACGACCAAGAGGAAATTCCCAATTTCTAGCCAGAAAGTGACTGAGGGAATATTCTGCAACTAAATTAGTGGAGCTAAGGAGCCGCTTTAAGCAAAAGAGCTGAGAGAGGGTGGCAGCTTGGGTGTTAGGACTGTGGGATACTGAGAGACTACAAGACCCCTGAGGGAGTAGTGCAGGACCTTAGTATTTGTCCTTGCCCCTATTAATCAACCCAGTGGTAGTGGGGCTGCTATGGGGCTGACTAAAGTGAAACCAGGAGAATCTGTCTGAAGGGCAATCAATTATACTTATTTGTAGAAGTTCAATAAGAATGTTTTCTTGTAACGCGACAGCATTGGAATGATTGATTGTATTACCAAGGCCTTGACTGGAGTGTCCTGTTTGAGAGGGACCTACATAGACTCAGATATGACCAGACAGCTCAAAGGCACCAAGGTTGACTTTATGGAGCCAATGGATATCCGTTGCGGAGGGAGGCGGAGGGGGGGGGGGGGGGAGAGTCAGCCTGGTACCTTCCACATAGGGTTCCTGGGAGCCTACCAGATAAGCAAGGAAGGTCACTTCCTGGCAGGTTCATGAGATTTGGGGGAAGAGAGAAAGTAACCCAAATCTATAAGCATTGCAGGGGGATTAATAGCAAGTATTTGGTTTGGCCACCCATGAAAGTTCCGAAATAATGGCTCTATGCAGGATGGGGGCTCCACTTACTATGAGGGAATATCTTTAATTGGATATAAGGCTATTTCGTTCTTCAAATTCTGATCTACACCCCTTTTCAGCAGGAAGGAGCCAGAGTGGTTGTCACCCCTATTTCTCGAGAATGAGGAGTGATGAAAAGCCAGGGGTGGTATTGGCTCATGGGGCCAAAACAGCTTCTGGGTTATTGCTGAAATAAGATTTGACATGTCTATTGCCTATAAAGCCTTTGTCTCATGGGCTTAGCGTTGCTGATGTTCCCTCCTGTTGTGTTAGGAATGTCTTCCTCTCGTGGGCTACCTCTTAGGTTGAAATTCACAGTTGCTTCATCTGTTGGGTCTGAGGAAATGACCTCTCTACCGGGCCTGGGGGATCTTGTGTTGCTGTTTGTATTGCTGCTGGGACCTAGGAATGCAAGTCACCTCTTGCAATCTGGCTCTGGGGTCATCGTGAAGAATGCTGTGCAAAGATGGTGCAGGCCATAAGAATGTTGGGATGGAGTGTAGGAGTGCAGACAACACTGACTCCATGTTTGGCCCTCCATTTGTTCTCCCCTCTGGCTACTTTAGATAACTAGTAGAGAGCCATTCTGGTGCACAGATAGTACCACTTTAGATAACTATCCTGTGACCTCACCAGCATGGCCCTTGCTTTATGAAAGCTGGAGATTAAGGTCTGGATGGCTATGGAAAATGGGTGGGGGAATTTGGGGTGGACAATAGCTGCATAGTACCTTCTGTTGTGTGTCCGTCCTCCTACCTGATTACCCCTGTGGGTAAGTTAACTGCATAAAACTGCGTAAATGGTCTAGAGTGGCTTGCTGCATTTTTCCATTTGAAAGTACCTTCTCAGTCTGGAGGATGCATTACTGACCCTCCTCTACCTTCTACCAGCTACATAATCATTTATCACATGAGGATACCATAATTTATTTTAACAACTCTTGCAGCATTAATTCCTCCCAACGAACCTCTCCACTATTGTTTTGGGTTATTTTAGGTTTTATAAATACTTCACTACTAAAACTGAGACTCCAGTTAAGATTCTGTGTATAAGTATTTGCCTGAAATTCAGAGTATTTCCTTAGAATAGCTTCCTAGAAGTAGAATTACTATATCAAAGAATATGAGCAGTTAAGGCTTTTGAAACATCGGAAAATTTTTATAATTTAGGACATTTTTGCTGATTTATATTCTCACCAAAAGTGTGTTAAAATTTGCCTCTGCACCTTTGCCAGCACTGGGTCTGACATTTTTCTTTTATATGTAAAAATGGCATCTTATTGATTTACCTTGCATTTCTCGAAGGACTAAAGCAATTGATGTTTTTTAATTTGTCGAGCATATTTGTGAATTGTCTTCACATCACTTGCTCATTTTTTAAAATGGGGATGTTACTGTATTTAACTTTTTTCCAATATACTTTTTTAAATTTAAATTCAATTAACATATAATGTATTACTGGTTTCAGAGGTAGAGGTCAGTGATTCATCAGTTTTATATAACACCCAATGCTCACTATGTCACTTGCCCTCCTTAATGACTGTCACCCAATTACCCCATCTCTCCACCCATCCCTACCCCCAACAACCCTTAGTTTGTTTCCTATGATTAAGAGTCTCTTACAGTTTGTCTCCCTCTCTGGTTTTGTTTTATTTTTTCCTCTCCTATGATCCTCTGTTTTGTTTCTTAAATTCTACATATGAGTGAGATCATACAATAACTGCCTTTCTCTGACTTTTTTCACTTAATATCCTCTAGTTTAATCCACGTTGTTGCAAATGGCAAGACTTCGTTTTTGATGGCTAAGTAGTATTCTGCTGTATTTAACTTTAATCTTTTGAGTAAATCAGGATTACAACTCAAAATGTACAAAAATACATGGTATTCTAGTCACTCATTCTTGTCTGAATTAGCAACCATTGACGCTTGTTCCTTGTATATCCTTCCAGAGATAATCCATGCTTATTAAAATGCCTACTTTTCTTTACACAGATGTTAGTGTCTTATATTAGTGTCCATGTCTTGATCCTTCCATTTTAGCACATAAGAATCTGCTTTCTAATGACTACTCGCGATGCTGTTATTTGGATGTACCATAACTTATGTGCCCTATGTGACAGAAATTTAGGTGGTTTTTAACCTTCTGCCATCATAGGCAATGCTGCAATTAAAAACTTTGTTCCTCTGTGTCTGTAGCATAATTTCCTAGAAACGAAGTTATTGGGTGAAGAGTATATGGACTCAAAATTTTTAAATGGTGAAAATTAGCCTCCATAGAGGCTTTTCCTCAGTCTCACCAACTTTTTATCAAACTTTTTGATATTTGCTAAGCAGTTAAGTGAAAAATGGCATATCATTATAATTTGAAATTGCACTAATTATCAGGTAAGCATCTGTTCCTATGTTTAAAAGCCATATTTTTTTCTTTAAATTTTCCATCTTATGCCTTTTGCACAGGTTTGTTTGTCTTGAAATGCTTTATTGGAGTTCTTTATAATATAAATTGTTTTTGATAAGGATTGCTCAGTATATTTCTAATCAATGTGTAAGAATTTAATATATGGAAGCCTGTGGCAAGGCCTGCTCTTTTTCCTTGGCCTGGGTAGCTGGTTAGTTTCCTTGACTGGGCGCTTTAACTCCACCGTGCTCTATTTTTACACACAATTTACCTAAAGGCAAACATATAACAGCTTTTGAAGTGGCAAGATATTTTTTTTCCAGAAGAAAGCATGTCTCATGTGAGAAAGCACAATATAGTATATTAGGTACTTGAGAAATGCATTCTCTTCATCAAGATGTCTTTGACTTTATGCCTTGCTAAATAACCGTGCTGGTCCTACTACAGATGCATTCATGTACCTCATTGGTTGGTTTTCATTACAAGCAGCCCAGTATTTCTGCCTGAACCATTCTGGATGAATGAGACATGGGAATGAATAGGGATAAATGGATGGGGTAGGGGAGATGGTCCTAAAGACCCTCATTTTGAGGGTTAAGTTTCTGGTGGACCTCCTCTGGGGAAGTAGTAATTTTTCATCCTGATGGGTGGGGGTGATTCTTTAGAATAATGCAATGTATAGCATGTCTTATGAACTCATAAGACAAACATTGATTGGCTTGGAGTCCTCCTAGGGTGACATAGTCACAATTGTTGGCAACATGAACTTCAAATCTTGTCTGGGGAAAAGGCTGGGAATAATAATCAAGGAAAGGGAATATGACCAAGGAAACTGGAAATCCCAATTGGGGTAAGGGGGCTCTCTTTTTAAATCTATTAGTTACCTATTGTTGTATAAAAAGTTACTCCAAAACTTAGCAATTAAAAAAAACACACATTTCTTCTCACATTTTCTATGGATCAGAAATTTGAGAGCCACTTACCTGGGTTCTGTTTCAGGGTCTTTCATGACACTGCAGCTGATATGCTAGCAGAGACTAAGGTCATCTGAAGTTTTTGTTTGTTTGTTTGTTTTTAAGCATTGAAATGTATGCTTTTTTTTAAATTTTTAATTTTTCAGTATTCCAAGATTCATTGTTCATGCACCACACCCAGTGCTCCATGCAATACGTGCCCTCTGAAGTCTTGACTGGGGCTAAAGGAGCGAAGTGTAAGCTGACTCACTCACGTGGCTGTTGACAAGAGGCCTCAGTTACTTACCAAGTGGATCTCTCCATAAAGCTACTTGAGTGTCTTCACGATGGCACTAGTAGCTTTCCCTGAAGTGGGAAAGAGAATGAGGAAGCCGTATTGTTTTTTATGACCTTCTACCATATTCTGTTCTTTAGAATTGAGTGACGAAGTTAAGCTCACATTCAAAGGAATGGGTACCAAGATCCGCTTTTTGAAGGGAGGAATATCAAAGAGTTTGTGAACATAGTTTTAAACTATCACTCAACATTCCTCAAAAACCTATCCTAGCCTACGTTGAACTTCATTCCATTGCTTGAACTACATTCCATTGCTTGATATTCATTGATGCCAGAAGTATTTGTGTTCTCTGAATCCCTGCATACCATCTTTATTATCTATTATCAGGAACCATTCTATTCGAAAGCATGATATCCTCTTAACAGTGGTCTTCTTCCTTCTCAGGTGCTTGTTGGGTTTCTTCTTATTCTAGCAGCCATAGAGCTAGCCCTTGTACTCACGGAAGATTCTGGACAAGCCACGGTCCCTGCCATTAGATACACCAATCCAAGCCTTTACCTGGGCACATGGGTAAGTCCTACTCCTACTCCTGCCTTGTTTATCCTCTTCCTATTCATAGCTGTCTAGTTGAAATGTACTCTTTTGGAATAAAATTAAGTCCAATTTCATCTATCTTTTTTGAGGAGCCTATGATGAGGCAAAATGTGGTTATAATGGGGTTGATTATTTTGGTTTTGTATACTCTTTTGAACACTAACTTTTGGATTCTTCTCCCTAGTATAAATATTAGCTTTGATACCTAAGATATGTGTCTTATGCCCTCTTATCCTTCCATCTAATGATTATACGTGAGTGGGTGCCAGGCTGGCTGAGGCAGAGACCCGCACTCTGGTGGGCCCAGAAAGTCAGCGCCATGACCCTGTTCCACTTCTGGAATGGCTTCACCCTGGTCTCCTTCCCCCACTTCTTCACCTACAAGCACCATGGCCTGCGTACAATGCCTTCTGGATGTGCGTGCAGGCCAGGGTCACCTACCTGTTTATGCAGCTGTGCAAGATGCTGTTCCTGGCCATGGTTTTTTCCTTCCCAGGCCATGGTTTTTTCCCACCTGAGAAGGCAGCATCTGCAACTTCATTAGGGTGTCGTGAAGGTCAGCATGGATGTGGCAGACTGGATACATCTAACCCTTGTCATGTCCTGGAATGTACGCAAGGGGGTGGAGTACAGGATCATGGTTGCTGCCTTGGGCTAGGCCACGGCCATGCTCATTGTGTCCTGCTCCTTCCCAACTGAGTTGGAGCCCAGGTTTTGAGTTTGACTGGAAGTACATCCAGAAGCGCACGGACTCCAACATCAGGCTGGTCCATTACATCGTCTCATCTGCCCAGGTGTAGATAACACGCTACAACCCATACCGCACTTCTCAGCCAGCAGTACTCCTACTGTTGTTTCTTAGCTTCTATGAGGCCTTTGTCATGGAGACCTTCATCCACCTCTGTTCCCTGGACAGCACTGTATGGCCCTGTATATCACCGTTGTCAACATGCTCTCCTAGGCTTGGTGTCCCAAACATTCACACTCCCTTTCCCTGCCTCCAGGCTTCAGTGAAGTAAACAGTATTTGGAAAGTAAAAATAAATAAATATACATATACACACGTGGAAGCCAAGTTTCCTGATGTAAAAGAATTTTCTAAATGCTGTAAATATTATTCTTAAATTGACTAATGACTCATCAATGGATCATGGAGTCTAGAGTTGTTCATATAAACTTGATAACAGAAACTGCTCTCTCTCTCCTGCAGGCTTGGTTTTGAGGGAGGCCTTCACAGTGTTTTAAAAACAACTGAATTAAAAAATAATAATAATAAAAAAATAATAAAAACAACTGAATTAGTTGCTACCATTTTCAAGGAGAAAGAAACCACGTAACCATTTGGGTTTCTAAACTTTCTTGAAAAATCAGAATACCTGGTCATCTATGGGCCTGTATCCCCGTAGGACAACGGTCAGCCATTGCATGTGCATCTCTTCCCAATGCTGTGCTTAGTGACAGCGTGTGGGGGCTTGAAATCCACCATGGTAGTAGTATCTATACCATAGGAATTAACAGATGCTGCTAATCATGGCTTTGTTTTCAGAAGGCTAGTTTACCAATTCCGCACGGAGTCTAGGAAACCAACATTTAATTATATTTCAGCGAGATGTTACAAGGCAAGTTTTTTTTTATTGCCTAGTTTGATATTATTAGAAAATCCCATAGCTTACACCTGTCCAGCAGGAACTCCCTCCCAGGTGGGCCACTGCAGCGCCTGAAATTCCCTTCCTTGGGTCTTGAAAAGACTTTTCTTGCTCCCAAACCAACTCCATTATATGCAGAAGGTGACCCTCTGTGCTCTTGGCTAACTCCCCACCCAAGTGTGGTGCGGAGATGGGGTGGGGAAGGGGGTCCCAGGGAGAGCATGGACACCCTAAAAGAGATTGGATTGTATCAGGGAGGAAGTCTATAACTTGGCATTCATGTGTTTTCTGCTTGGCCCGATTAGTTCTAACAATTTCCTCCTTTAACCCACCATTCTTCCCCTGTCTCTCTGGCATCTTTCTTTCTTCTCATCCTTGGTGACCGTATTTTTCAGAACTTGATGTGAATTTCTCTTTAGCTCCTGGTTTTGCTGATCCAACACAGCAGGCGATGGTGCATGCAGAAGGATTCTTGGTTCCTGTCCCTATTCTGGATTCTCTCAATAGTCTGTGGCATTTTCCAATTTCAGACTCTGATCCGGACACTCTTAACGGTAAGGAGGAAAGAGAGGGTGACTCGAGGAGGTAGTGTGGTGAGCAACTTCTAAGTCATGAATGGCATACAGTCAGTTGGACTCTGGGATAGAATTATGTTTAGGGGATTTTATGATAGGCTTTAATCACAAGCATTGACCTTTGTGGGCCATTTAGACTTAATTTGGAAAAAGGCTCATTTTCTCTGTTTTTTGTTGGTTTTTTTTCTGTTCCCCCCATAGGGCAGCAATTCTAACCTGGCCTATTCCTGCCTGTACTTCATCTGCTATGCACTACAGATCCTGATCCTGATCCTTTCAGCATTTTCAGAAAAAGATGCCTCCTCAAATGTGAGACTCTAAATATGCCCACCTCATGTATTATTTCGTTGGATGGTATTTCGACACGTGTAACTTTGAGATGCCTAGGCCTTGGCGGGGGGGGGGGGGTGGGGGGGGGGCGGGGCGGGCCCTCGAGCTCAGAATATAGCCATGTGGACCATTAATGGCTAAGGAGACCAAAAGTGGCTAGGATACAGAAATACTCTTTTATAAGTGTGGAAATACTTTTACGTTGACCTGCCAATATTCAGCATGGATAATTCCTTCATCCATCTATGCCAGAAAATCTGATTTTTACTGGTGGGACTTTAGGGTCTCTAGATAAACCTATGTTGTCCAGTCTACTTCAGTCTTATGTCTACTTTTTAGCACATTATATCTTGAAAAATCAGTTTCCAATTTTAGAGTCCCACAAAGTTCCTGTTTCAAGTTGATTTACTTTTTATATTTTTTTTTTGTGTCTTGCAGAATCCATCATTCACAGCCTCATTTCTAAGTAGCATTACGTTTAGTTGGTATGACAGGTAGGAAATGCCTGGGGCGTGGGTTGTCCATACCCCTACCCCCTCATTCTTCTGAAAGTGATGGAAATCTTAATTTTAAAAATGCTTCCTGAGGCCTCCATTTCTCCTTTACCTAGAGTCCGAGAATGTTAACAGATCTATTTATTTCAGACTGTGATGTGGAGGAGAGGATGGAAGGGGCTTTGCTCTTGGTGGCCTGGGGGTTTCCCAGGGAAAAGGAAGGTTGCTAGGAAAGGTGGAAGGATAAGAAGGGGGCAGGCAGTGTGGCACCATTTGAAGGGTAAGGGATGAACTAGCTGGCCTGGGCTACCAAAGGATCTGCAGCAAACACTCTTGGCCTTTGTAGTTCCGTGGACCCCTTGGCAACTGGTACCGCCAGTGAATCCCTTCTTAGATCATGTTTTCAGTACATGAAGAAAAAGACAGGGTTACAAAGGAAACCAAATATACTGAAATATAATCACTTAAATATTTCTAAAAATTTTGTGATGTAATACAAGTGCTTCTTCACAAATGTGTTAAATAACAAGATCTAGTGATCTAGCGATAGGGCTAATAATGACCACGACCTCAAAGTAGCAATGAGTGTACCTGCACCACGAAAGTGCTGCGACGTCTCCTGGTGTCAAAGGAACGGGTACTCCTGTTTACAACTGCTTGTTGGCCTCCGTTCATGTTCTAAGGAAAGGCTAGGTATCTATAAGGAAGCTAGTGAAAATAAAGACGTAACTTATTTTGTATCCATGTTCTCAAACACCAGGTTGATGGGCCCTGATCGAGAGAGAGAAAGAGCATAGAGGAGGCCTCCAGGGCTGCTCAGTTCCTAAGGGCATTGTGAAGGCCCCTCAGGGAGATGCCCGAGTGGCAGAGAGGCAGCCAGTGTTCAAGCAGGAAGGAGCAAGAGGACATGATGCTCTTTTGGCTTTTCATTGAGTTGTGCTGCTCCTCTTGCCCTTCTTGTCTTAGTCCACATTCCATCACCTCTCCCATCCGTTTTCTGCCCTCCCCATGCCTCTGTCAGGTTTAAAGGGCCAGGAGATGGAGCAGTGGGCCTCCTCCCATCCTCTGTCCCTCCATCTCTGAACTGGGGGGTGGGGGGCAGCTTTTGTCAGAAGCAGCAGGGGGATTGCTGCTGACCCAGCCTGTAGCGTCTCAGCCTGTGGATTGCTCTGGTTCCAGCGTCGTTAGGAAAGGCTACAAGCAACCTCTGACACTTGAAGATGTCTGGGATGTCAATGAAGAGATTAAAACCAAGGCACTGGTCAGCACGTTTGAAAAACATATGGTAGGAGAGCTGCAGAAGGCCAGGAAGGCTCTCCAGAGACGGCAGCAGAAGAAGGCCCAGGGGAACTCTGGAGACAGGCTGCATGGCTTGAACAAGAATCAGAGTCAAAGCCAAGAAGATATCCTTGTCCTGGTAACTTGCCCCTGAGTGTCTGGGTGAATATGCTCTAGGTTTCAGGCAGGAGGATATCCGTATCCTAGTGATGCTGTCCTATTTTGATAGCCCTGTTTACACTGCAGTGCATTTTATGGTATTTGTACTGTTTATAATACTAATAATACCTTAGTGATGGATACATTTGGGTAGAATGTGCTATTCTCTCTCCTTTGGGGTATATTTGAAATTCTCTATAGTATGTCTTTAATAACAAAAAAATAGGGGGTGCCTGGGTGGCTCAGTCCATTAAGTGTCTGCCTTTGACTCGGGTCATGAGATCCTGGGATCGAGCTCCCCCATTGGGCGCTCTGCTCACCGGGGAGCCTGCTTCTCCCTCGGCCTCTGCCTGCCACCCCCCTTTCTTTCTCTGTCAAATAATCTTTTAAAAAATAGAAAAATAGTACCTTAGCATTACTAGAATTTGCACTTTGGTGGGCTTTAGCACTAGCCGCTAATTCACTTATTTATTCACTCAAAAGTATTAAGTACCAAGTGTGACTATTCTGGGCACTGGTTACAAGGAATAGCCTGAAAGAGTCCTCTTTAGAGAGCTGGAAAATAAATAATAAACCAATACATGTTATTCTTCTTCAAGTAATACCTGCTATTAAGAATGTATAAATCCTATTACTGTCTTTGAAATGGAATGCCTTTAGGGTTGTAGGAGAGACCCCTCAGAGGAGGTGTCCCTTGAGCGGAGACCCAAAGTCTGAGAAGAGTCCCTCTGGGGAACCATCAGAAGGAAGTGTAACCCCATCCAAGGGAGCAGATGTGTGAGGCCGAGGCAAACACATTTAGTTTGTTCGGAGAACTGCAAGAAGGTTCTGGGGCAGGAAGAGAGAGGCTGAGTAGGGGGTGAGATGATCTCAGAGCAGTGGACAGGGACTGTGCTGTGTAGACCCTTGTAAGGCCATGGTAAGGAGTCTGGGTTTTATTTACGAAGGATGGAAAGCCAGTGGAAAGTTTTGAACAGAAGAGTAATGGGATCAGATTTGAATTTAAAAAGCACATTTGGGCTGCCACTGGGAGGATGGAAGGTTGGGGTGCAAGTGTAGAAGCTGGGAGGCAGGCTGGGGCAGTGGCCCGGGCAAGAGAGACTGATCAGATGGGATCTCAGTGACAGAATTACAAGAGGACGTCACTGGTAGAAAAACCTGGGAACTCAGGCTGAGAAGCTGTATCTGGGACCGTGGAGAATATAACGAAGAGGCCAAATCACAGGAAGAGGAAGAGGCTGGTGAGCCAGCGGCAGTGCCCCGTGGGTTAGATTCCCAGATGGGATAGCGGAAGTTGTGCCCTCATAAAATACCGCTAACTGCATGGCTTCAAACCAAGGTGTTGGTTCGCAGGCAGGAAACCAGAAGCCCAAAAGCAAAGTATCAGCAGGGCCACATGCCCTCCAAAACCCAGAGGGAAGAAACCTTCCTTGCTTCTTTTACCTTCTAGTCTGGCTGTTCTTTGGCTTGTGGAGACGTCACTCCCATCTCTGCCTCTGTTGTCACCTGGCCATCCTCTCTCTGGCTCAGAGTCTCTTCTCTTTTAAAGACACCAGTCCTATTGTACTAGGGCACACCCCCCCCAAGGACCTCATCTTGATTACATTGGCAAAGGCCCTATTTCCAAATAAAGGCACATTCTGAGGTACTGGGGGTTAGGGTTTCCACATCTTTTGCGGGGGGACATAATTCAACCCATAACATCCCACAACAACCACAAGTAAGAACAAACAAAAGGTCTCTGAGTATCAAAAATACACATCATGTTCACGCCCTTCACTCTCTGGGATTACCCTGCACGCCCCCCACTTAGGGTCTATTCTTTGGTTGTTTTTTATGTGGTATTCTTACCCGCTTAGTTGTCTGTTTTTTTTCTCACCCAAACTAGATTAGAAGTATCAGGATGGGGGAAAGGGAACCAGTGATGGCAGCTGAAAGGGTGGATGGTGACCAGGCAGAAAACCAAAACCTATACAAAGAAAGCGACAGGTCTCTGGGGGCTTACCACTCTGGAGCTGAGCAGTGAGAGACAAAGTTTTACACTTCCTTTCTCTGTAAGCCCTGTTGGTGTTTTTTTTTTTTTTTTTTTTTTTTTTTTTACCTAGGAAGAAGTTAAAAAGAAAAAGAAGTCTGGGACCACAGAAAACTTTCCCAAGTCCTGGTTGGTCAAGGCTCTCTTCAAAACCTTCTACATGATACTCTTGAAATCGTTCCTCGTGAAGCTGGTGTATGACCTCCTCACGTTTCTGAACCCTCAGCTGCTGAAGTGAGTCCTGGGCCTTGGCTCTCCCTTCAGGGTCCCCTCTGCCACTCTCCTCCTTGCTGACCCCTTGGATATGCAGGCAGAATCTTATTAAATCCCCACTGTTTCAAATGCTGATAATATTCTTCCACCTTATCGTGTTGTGTTCATGAAAAGCACAAGGCTGTTTTCAAGATCTAAAATGCTAGGTCTTTTAGCTTCCCTCTTTTCTACATCCCTTCCCTCCTAGAAAGCCAGATCCTTGTTAGGAGCTCTTGTTAAACAGAACTGATGTGGGAGGACCCAGGCCGAAACGGCGGGCAGCACAGTGCAAGAGAGCCTTGTACCTGGCCTCTGGAACCCCGTCTCTAGAGCCGCAGGCTTCGGTGGGAGATTTAGCGTGATCGTGACAAGACTTCGCAGTCTGCAGGAATCTATGGGATGAATTCTCCTCTGAGGGGAGTTCTAACTTGCATTGGATACAATTACTTCTTGGGCTTGCGTTGTCCAAGAACAAATCCACTTCTCCCATGCAACCTCTTTTACCAGGGGATGGGGGAAGGCCAGGCCAAAGCCTTGCAGCAGCAGGTAAGAGGAGCATTTCTTTCAACACCCCTGCTCACAGGCCATCCAGTTGGACCTCTTGCTGCTGCCAGCAGAAGCAAGAGCCCTGGCACCACTGTGGAGTTCAGGTCATCCAATGGCTTTGGACTATTCTGGTCATTTTCGTTAACTATGGGGCAAGGGTAGGGTAGCTGGCCGTGTGCAAGGAATGGGAAGAGTCCTTGGAGACCTGACGGGCATCACCAACTTGGTTTTGTTTTGGCAGATTGCTGATCGCCTTCGCAAATGACCGAGACATGTATGTGTGGACCGGATATCTCTATTCAGTCCTCTTCTTTGTTGTGGCCCTTGTCCAGTCTCTCTGCCTTCAGAGCTACTTTCATATGTGCTTCACGCTGGGCGTCACTGTACGGACAACCATCATGGCGTCCATATACAAGAAGGTGAGTGGCTCGTGTCAGAGCTCACTGAAGAGAATCTCCTTAAGTGTCAGCATTTATTCCAAGACCAAGAAAAATTTGATAGAAATGATAACAGACCTTAACACTTGATTCTGACTGACCAGATAGCCTCCTCTGGATTTTTCTTTGCAGATTGGGGAAAAGTGGATTCACAGACCTAGGGCGTGTGTGTGTTCAGGGGACACGGGAGGATGGGCTCTAGAGGAAAGCTGGCAAGTTCTTCTCTGCCCAGGATCTTTCAGCCTCCAAGGCTTGCATATCTGTCCCTCTCTTCTTGTCTCTCTTGACAAAGTGAGAACATCTTGGAAAAGAATGTAAGGTCAGAGTGCTTCCTTGGCAGCACATATACTAAAATCGGAAAGAATATAAGATCAGAAACGAAGTTGATCCACGGCAAACTCTTAAAACCACCAACATTTAAACTAGATACTACGTGAAACTGGGTTCATAAGACTTAGTGCATCCATCTCGGTCTAGTCTTTTGAACTCCTGAGTAGCCTCACGCTGGAATTTATCTCCACCCCCCACCCTGCAATTTTTAATCCCCTTATTTCTTTTGGAGATACTGCATTTCTGCCAGTTTGTGGGATACGGGGGTCCCTAACCAGGCTATCTCAGTCATTTCTGTGAATGTACACTTGTACGATTATGGCGATTCATTTCCACTATTTTTGATTCTTAATATATTCCAAGTTTTACAACTGTTACAATCCATAAAGAATTTGTAAAATAGAACCCTTAAAAAGACTCATTCAAATAAATTTTGCTACTAAGATAGAATTTAAAATTGACTTCCTAGGTTTAGACAATGCTTCATTAATGGAATGTTATGAAATTTTTTTTATATCCATTGTCAGTTCAGGGCCCTGTGAAGTAACTGCATTCTTCCTATTTTACAGAAAAGTAAGGCTTAGGTCATTTCTGTTATGCCCAGATTTTTAGATCCCCAAAGACCACCAGGGAGCCGACTCCAATGCAAAAGCAAAGAGCCTTTATTCGAGCTAGCTCGAGCTCAGCCTCCCACACTCACCGACGCAGCAGCATGTTGTGGAGAAAGAAGATTGAGTCTCTGAAGGCGCAGCGGTTTTATAGGGGCGAGGGGCCAATAAGCTGGTAACAAGCACTCAGTGGCCAATAAAATTGTAACACACACAGGCCATACGCAGATGGCCAATTGAATTACGATTCTCCCTAAAGTAGCTGTCTGAACCAGTCTATCACTCTGGTCAGAATTGGCCCACGAGTTTGGCGGGCTAAAGGTGGGGTTTACAGTCCTTGGCGGTTAGGGGTTCCGTATTCCTTAATGGAGTTAGCCTTGCTCTGCTCTTTCAATTTCAATATCTACAATAACATAACCAGGTCTTGCCCTCAGATAAGGGCTATTGGCACTAAACTAATGTCTTTTCTACTATATTGAGATTTTATAGAGAATAGAAAAATGGTGATCTTGATGGATAATTAGTTTGTTTGGCTTTTTGGTTTGTTATAGGGAAGGGGGTGTTCGTTTTTGCCCTCCCATACCAAAGGGGAGAGAAAACAGTGGACTGATTTCTCTAAAACCTTGGTGGCCTAAAATTTGGGGAATTTCCCTCATTTTACTGTATAACCAAGAATCCTGTTATGTTCCAAAGAAGCATGTCTTGGTGGAGTAAGGTGACAGTAGAGCTTCTAGGAAGAGGATGGCTATGGATCCCTAGGACCACCCCTAGCCCATACACTATCTTTTGTGGCAATTAGAAGGCTCTCCTTCCTCTAGGAAGATTAGCCCAAGCCAAGTGGTGGTTTGGTGAGCATGGTGTGAATCAGTGCCCCAGCCCCAAGTCCCTTGGCTGGGTGCATTTGTGCAAGGCATTGCTGTAAGTGACAAACCTGTGGAGATCAGTCTTTCGATCTCTCTAACATGAAAACAGGAGCCCATGCTATATGATTCAGCATCTAGATTTTGCCCACAAATTCCTGACAATAAGCAAATTGTTTTGCTTCATATGCATGAACCCTGCAGCTTTCCTCTTCATGCTAAGATCTCCGTCCTTGGAAATGGTTGCAACTTCTGCAAAAGAACATGGCTCCAAATAACATTGCCACATCCAAAGTCTGAAGGGCCAGAATCAATACGTGATTCTTCCCTTCCTGTTATCCTTCAGTGTCTGATGCCCTGCTGTGCGCCATGTAATACAATAGTGAAATGAACAGATGTAGCCCTTGTCCTCAGTTTACATCTGGTGGAGAAGTAGGAAGATGAAACAATTACAGTTCAGTGTGATGAAAGTAATGACAAAAGTAAGCTCAGAATGTTCTGGGAGTACACAGGAGGTACCGGCATCTAACCCAAACTCAGGAGTCTGGGGAAGTCTTCTCAGAATAAATTCCATCTAAACTGACAATAAAGAATAGGAATTTTCTGAGCAAAGAAATGTGTGTGTTGGGGAGGGGATGGCAAGGGGTTCAGAGAGGTTGGAATAAACTGAAAGAGTAATCAAGAATGAGAGAACACTGTGTGTAAGATTTGGAGGGAAAAAGGCACAGCCCCGGGAAGAGTTGTGTCCTTTTGGAGCCCATCCTTCCGTTGTGTTCTCACTTCCTGAGTTTCTTTTTTATTCCCCATTGTCCTCAGCCTTGTCCGTAGATCCCAATTCCAATCTTTATCTTTAGGCGCTGACCCTATCCAACCAGGCCAGGAAGCAGTACACCATTGGAGAAACAGTGAACCTGATGTCTGTGGATGCCCAGAAGCTCATGGATGTGACCAGCTACCTTCATCTGCTGTGGTCAAATGTTCTCCAGATTACTTTATCTATCTACTTCCTATGGGCAGAGCTGGGACCTTCCGTCTTAGCAGGTGTTGGGGTGATGATACTCCTAATTCCAGTTAATGGGATACTTGCCTCCAAGAGCAGAGCTGTCCAGGTAAAGAAACGGGATATACACACCTCCTTCAAAGTCTAAAGTCTCTGGCTTACTCTAACTCTTGGGCATTTGGGCAGGCAAAGCTGATGGAAAACATTCTACCATCCCACATGAACGTCACTTTCTCTATCTTCCCTTTTCATCTTTTGGCCACTCTTAAGTTTTATATGCTCCCTCTTTACTCATGTGAGAGGGCAGAGCCTGATCAGAGAGGGGAGAGCGTCCCAGGGACCCTGCACATAACTCTTCTATCCTGCTCTGCTGGGCATCTTTAAAAAAAAAATTAAGTAACGTCTACCCCCAATGTGGGGCCTGAACCCACAACCCTGAGATCAAGAGTTGCACGCTCCACGGACTGAGCCAGCCAGTACTCCAGGGCTGTTCTAGAGTCGTGGTGATTGGCCCTGTTTGCCTATCACAGCAGTACAGACCATTCAGAGCAGACGCATGAGTGACCCAAACTTTAAGCCTAAATCCTGGCAATCAGCCCGGCTACTACCAGGGGGCAGGGCTCCCTGTGCACAGTCTTCTGATTCGCCAGAAATCCTAGGTTGGGTGGGAGGGCTTGATGGTGAAGGTGATGTATTCACTCATTCACTTTGCCTTCCTTTAGTTACAAAGAATTCTTTTTAAAAGATTTATGATACATACTATTCTGGGAACTGGGCAGCAAATTAGACAAAGCTCTTGGTCTTATGCAGCTCACATTCTCTTTGGGGTGGAGAGTCAGGCCATCAACAGAAGTAAACAAATCTATCAGGTCATAAGTACTATGAAGAAAATGAAAGGGGGTGGTAGGAGAGCAAGCAAGTGGGAGGTGGTTTTAGATTACAGGGTCAGGGAAGGGCTGTGAGGAAGGTACCTCTGAGCTCAACTGGGCATAGCAGGAGCCTGACTGTGAAGGAGCAAGCCTGGGGAAGTACAGCCTGGGAAGAGGGCAAGCCAGGCAAAGCCTGTGGGGGCGGAAATGAACTTGGCTCCTTTTAAGGATCAGAACGAGGATGGGTGTGGCAGGAGCAGCCTGGGCAAAGGGGTGAGGGGAGAGATGCATCCCGTCACCGGGGCACCTCCAGTTCTTACCAAGTGACACCCACAGTGCCACTGGCACGACCTAGCTTTCGTGCCAAATCTGGACCCTCTCACAAGGAAGTGTGTTTTATTTTACTTTTTCCTGGCAGGTAAAAAATATGAAGCATAAGGACAAACGGTTAAAGATCATGAATGAAATTCTCAGTGGGATGAAGGTGAGAAGCAGAGTGGGGAGGGGTGGCCCTCGGTGTGAAATGGCAGCAGCGGTGGGTTCGGGGCCTACACGGAGCCTGGTGGGGTGGTTGACGCCCCCTTGTGGGCCTGAGGTGTGTCGCAGGACCCCTGACTCATCTGTTTCTGGCTTCTCCTCCTAGCTATTTCAGGCCCTCTTTTGAATCTTGATTTCTGTTTATTTACCTTCATTGGTTTTGTATTTATGTTTTACTATAGAAATTGTAAAAACACACACGGAAATAGAATGATCTGATTAACCCCATGGACTTCTCACCCATGTCTAGCAATTATCAGCATGATCTAACTAGTTTCATCTGTGTATCCTCTTCATGCTCTACTAGGTGATAGTTAAAGCAGATCCCAGATATCTTGTCATTTCATTTGTAAATGCTTTGTATGTGTTTCCAAAAGACTTTATTTTTGAACATAACCACAATACCATTATCACACACCTAAAAAAAAAAAAAAAAAGTTAGCCATTTTTTGGTACAATTAAATTTTTCCAGTTGCCTCCTATGTCATTTGTTTGCTGTGAATTTGTTGGAATAAGGATCCAAAAAAATGCCCACACATGGCATAGGATAGTGCTTTTTTTTATTTTTATTTATTTTTTTTTTTAAAGATTTTATTTATTTATTTGACAGAGAGAGAGAGAGAGAGATCACACGTAGGCAGAGAGGCAAGCGGGGAGGGGGGGTAGGCAGGCTCCCCGTTGAGCAGGGAGCCTGATGTGGGGCTCGATCCCAGGACCCTGAGATCATGACCTGAGCCGAAGGCAGAGGCTTTAACCCACTGAGCCACCCAGGCGCCCCTTTATTTTTTTAAAGATTTATTTATTTATTTGACAGAGAGAGAGATCACAGGTAGGCAGAGAGGCAGGCAGGGAGGGAAGCAGGCTCCCTGCCGAGGAGAGAGTCCCATGCGGGGCTTGATCCCAGGACCCTGAGATCATGACCTGAGCCGAAGGCAGAGGCTCTAACCCACTGAGCCACCCAGGCGCCCCAGGATAGTTTTTAATCTACAATAGACTTTTACGCTTTTTTTTTTTTTTTAACTCTTTTGGCCTATTGGAGAAACAAGGTTGTCTTATTTCTTATAAATTCATAATCAGATCTAGAGGCTTGATTGGTTTTTTGTTTGCTTTGTTTGGTGGGGGTAGGGGGAAGGATACTCGGGTGGTACTCTGCAAGGGTCCAGGTGTGGTCAGCTGATTCACCCCTTAATAGGCTTCCTGCCCTTTTTTCACCTAAAGCAGTGATCTGTGGCTCTGGCAGCACATTTTGACCCCCTGGGAAGTTTGTAAAACCCCCTGAGGCTTGGGCCCTAATTCAAACCATTTAAATTAGGCTCCTGGGGTTGAGGCCTATATATATATATATATATATATATATATATATATATATATATACACACACATACACACACATACACACACAGATATATATATGTATGTATATATATATATGTATATATATTTATTTCTAAAGCTCCTCAAGTGGATCTAATATGTAGCCAAGGTTGGAAACAGTCATAAAAAAGTTCATTGCCTCGATCTATCAGGAGTTGCAAAAGATTAAAATTTCTTATTATTCCTTTGGAATTGATTAGCTGGAATTCCATAATGAAGTATCTTTAATCAACTAGTTGGTTACCCTAAAATAAAGGTTGTACAGGACAGGTGGGATAAATGCTTACTTCTTTCTCTCCATTGGCCAGCTTTCAAAATAGTGCATTTCCTCCTGCAAAGGTCACCAAGGAGTTATTTTTTAATATTTGTGTTGTTTTGAATTCAAGGATCTAAGCATTACCCTAAACTTCTTGAAAATAAAACCGAGGCCTCTTTTTTTTTTTTAATTATGTTCAGTTAACCAACATATAGTACATCATCAGTTTTTGATGTAGTGTTCAACGATTCATTAATTGCCTATAACCCAGTGCTAATCACCACACATGTTAGGATGCAGAGGCCTCTTTTAACTCCCTGATATTTCTCTACACAGAGCTCTCATATGCCTTTCTGCTGAATGTAGTAAAATGAAAAGATAGCCCTGGCTTGGAGTCTCAGCTCTAACATTGCTAACTTGGTAACTTTGGGCAAGTTAAGCAGCTTCTTCAACCGGTTTCCCTATCACTAAAATTGATACAATAATTCTACAAAAGTAGGGGACTCTCCCTGGATTGCCCAGAACTTTCTTGGCTTAGCACTCTGAGATCCCATGTCTTGAGCAACCCCTTTGACACAGGCAAACTGGGAGAATTGATCTCACTAAGGTCGTCACAAGGATTAAGTAAGATAATGTGTATAAACCGTTTTTGTACATAGCAGGTTGTCAACAGATGTAACCTACCTTTCTGTAATCCTACTTTATAATCTGGATTTCTACCCTCTGTCCCCCATTTTGGAGAGCATATCCTAAAATCTGGGCGGATGAGATCTACCTGGTGTCCTTTTGGGGCAACGGTGTGAGCTGTGCTGTTTCCTATTCTATTAGATCCTGAAATATTTTGCCTGGGAACCTTCATTCAGAAACCAAGTTCACGAACTTCGGAAGAAAGAGCTCAAGAACCTGCTGACCTTTGGGCAGTTGCAGGCTGTGATAATGTTTCTCTTATACTTGACTCCAGTCCTGGTGAGTAACCGGAATCCGTGTGTTGGGTCAGCTTCCTGAAGAGGAAGGTCTGTTCTAGATAGACTGCCAGTGCCTGTGGGCCTGACCCTGAAATCCAGGGAGCTCCGCCCCCTCCTCAACTTCCCAAAGCTGCTATTCCTACCTCGTGCCCCCAGCTCTAGTTTCACTCTGGTGTACAATTTGGTGGTCTGGCCACCAGAGCAAGTTTCTTCTATGGTCCCAGCAATACTCTTAATTGACCTTGTGACCCCAGGCAAGATATTTCCTCTTCTCTGGGCTCAGGTTTCTCTTTTGTAACACAAGAAGGTGGAGATAATCGTCCTTAAGGCTCCTTCGACTCTGATAGACCTTGTTCCTGAGGCTTCGCATAAGACGGCTTGAACCTGCTTCAGAATGAATTCCTCATGACCTTGCTTTTCCAGGTGTCTGTGATCACGTTTTCAGTTTACACTCTGGTGGATAGCAATAATATTTTGGATGCAGAAAAGGCCTTCACCTCCATCACCCTCTTCAATATCCTGCGATTTCCCCTGAGCATGTTTCCCATGGTAATCACCTCCATTCTCCAGGTGGGTAGGATCTCTCCCTGCTAACTGATTATCTCTGCTTAAAAGCCTTATGTTCCAAAATGACTGGCCTGTCATAGCTCATTTCCAGCTTCTGTGGGTGAACTTTCAATCGGAGAGATTTCTTTGGTCTCTGGAGACCAAGTTTGATCTTATTAAAATCACAGGCTCTTGGAGCCCTAGTTTCTCTGATGATAAAATGGGGAGAACCATACCAATCTCCTCTATGCACAGGGAGACAGTGGCAGTGAAGGCATTTAGTGAGAGGATGATGATGAGCCCTGATACCTGGAACATTCCTAAGCCCTTTTCCCAGCCCTGTTTCCCCCACATTTTTCCAAGGCTTTGGGGTATTTATACAGCATTAGGGAAATATGGCATGAAGGGAAAGAAAAGATTCTCTCTGCATGAAGTCATGCGGTGGTAAAACCGAATGCCATTCGTGAGCCTCGAGCTATCAGAAACTGAGTTTGGAGTTCAAGAGGCCTCGGACGGGCGGGAGAGAGTGTCGGGGTCCTGAAGAGTGAGCACAGTCAGTGAGATGGACCAGGTACAGACCTCAGGAGGATGTTCGTGGGGTTGGCAGTAGACTAGTGAGGCAGCCAGGAAGATGCAGTGTGGCAACGTGCATTGACCCCAGGGGTGGCTGGCTTCAGGCTGTAAGAATGGCGAGTTTAAGGCCTCCCTGTCCCAGAGGGTGTTAAGAAAGGCTGACCAAGGGGCGCCTGGGTGGCTCAGATGGTTAAGCCTGCCTTCGACTCAGGCCATGATCTCCGGGTCCTGGGATCGAGCCCCACGTAGGGCTCCCAGCTCAGCGGGGAGTCTGCTTCTCCCTCTCCCTCTGCCTCTCCCCCTGCTCATGCTCTCTCCCTGTATCTCTCTGTCTCAAATGAATAAGTTAGATCTTAAAAAAAAAAAAAAAAGGCTGACCAATTTGGCCGATGAAGAAACAGCAGGCTCTTTTTAGATTCAGATAGTTTCTCACATGGATCGCGAAAGCAAGATCAGCAGAGGTGTCCGCTCCCCGCATTCCCTGTCTCACAGGATGACCAGGGCACGAAAGGGGCCAGCTGACCACGCACCACGGGCAGTGGGGCGCTGTGTGGCTGAGGCTCTGACCCACGCGGCAGAGGAGGGGGCGAGGCAGACAGTCGCTGACTTCACTAGAACCCAGGCGGTAATGAGAAACCGTCTCCCGACAGGCTCCCTGGGAATAGGGAGGCAAGTGACAAATGTCCTTGTAAGAGCTGCCAGGAACCCTCCCAGGTTCTCCTGTTTCAGGAGACCGCAGGGTGTTCTGCCAATGCTTAGGTCAGCTGCAGTTTAAACCTGGCCCGCGTGGACATTTATAAGGCCACTGGGGTGCCACGGCCAATTCCTCTATAAAGGGTCCCGGTGGTGGCTCGGTTAGGACCCCGGAGGAGGCCACCGCAGGGACTCCCGTTACAGAAGAGCACACCGGGGGCCCAGTTACCAAAACCAGACAGAAGTTAAGGTTTTGTCTTAGAAGAAGGCAGAAGACAGTTTCTGGAACTGGGTCCAAAGATTGGAGAGATGGCAATAGAGTTGACCCCCGAGTTTTCTAAAGGGCTGAGACGGAACATCGTAATTGCCCTCTGTCTCCCGAGGCTGAGGTGTGTCTGAGTCTTTGGTGGGTCCGAGGCACTCGCCGTGACCTCTGGTGTATCACCTGCGAGCAGCCTGGCAAGTTGACCCTCTGCTTCCATGTCCGGGGTGGATGACAAAGTCAAAATCCTCTCCCTGCTTGTGCTTGTCATTGGATCTCTTACTCTTCAGATGCTTCATGTCCTTCTCTAGGCCAGTGTTTCCAGAGACCGGCTAGAAAAGTACTTGGGAGGGGATGATTTGGACACCTCCGCCATTCGCCATGACTGCGATTTCGGTAAGGAGTTCTGAAGTTGTTCCCCACGCTGCTTCACAGCACTGGTACTTTGATATTCGGGGCCTTAGTGGCAGCCAACTGATTGACAGGGAGAGCCGGGGGTTTACCTTGAACCTGCATTTGCATAAGCTTACCATTTTTACTTAAATTATGTTTCATTTAGAGCAGAGTGCTGAGGCAGATTGCTAAACAAAGCTGGGCCAACTACTCTGGGGATGAGCAGGGAGTCCTACAAAAGGTACCAAAAGCAAAAGTCAGGATGGAGCCAAGCACGTGAATTGGGGAAAGTAGGCTGGAGGGAAGAACACACGCAGGTTCTGAAGGTCCGAGGCCTGGGAGCGGCCACCAGCCAGAGCGAGCTGTGTGTCTGGAGTCCAGGGAGTGGCCAGATTTCTGTCTGGAGGTGGAATTTTTTACCAGGACACTAGGCAACAGAGGGCCTGAGAATGTACGCAGAGTGTCTGCAAGTCCGGAATCTGGGGTCCTAACAGGGTTGGAAATCCGAGCAAAAGGGCCTTTGTTGGTGGGCCACCTTTGGTCTCGCCCTGGGAGCTCTCCTTTGCCTCCTGTTAATAGAGGAGCCGGCACCTGACAGAGGTGATCTCAGGATCTGCCGAAGGAAGCGAAGAGGGACACATGAGAGCTGAGGAGGGGCAGACAGACACATGGGGGCCTCCATTGGACTAAAAGAGAGGGCCTTCTTCTCCACAGACAAAGCTGTGCAGTTTTCAGAGGCCTCCTTTACCTGGGACCAGGACTCAGAAGCCACAATCCGAGAGTGAGTTGCCTTCTTTCCATCCTGCTGTTCTTCGGGATTCTCCTTGCCAGTCCTGTTCTTGGAAAAGTCCATGTAATAGGGCACGTGGGAAATAGGCTATGTGCTTGTGTGCAGTTAGAGATCAGTACAGGCTAAAGCCCTGGAGGGACGAGCTGATAGCAAAATCCTGAGCCTCTTTCCCCGTAACTGCCTCTGACTCCCCGCTGTCTTCCTTGGGACTGAGCACCTCCAGCTAAACCCATGAAGCATCTGTACTCCAGACTGTGGATGGAGGGGTGCAGCGTTGGCAAGTGGCCCAGGGCTCCGGGTATGGTAAAGGAGACACACAAGAATCCGAAATCAATTTCAGTTCATTCATTCATTCATTCATTCAAGAATAGTAATCTTTCCCCAAAATGAACAACGGGAGCTGCCTCTAACTAAGCTTCAACTTGAGATCTGGAGTTTTCCATCTAAATAACCCGTTTCCGCATCCCACCTCCTCTGCCCTAAGCCAACCCTTTTCTTGCCATGCTGCTGCTCGCCCCGGAGTTCCCTTATGTGCAGTTTTGCTCTCTGTGGTTTCAGTTACCTGCAGTCAGCTTTGGTCTGGAAGGAGATGATCCTCCTGACCAGCAGTCAGAAGGTCAGTAGTAGCCTAACTCTAGGTCACACTATTCCCCTGCCGTCAGCTCTTCCCGTAGGCACTGTCTCGTCTCGTGTCATCAGGAGAAGGGTGTGCACAGTACCAGAAGAGAGCAAGACCACATTCACGTGCCTTTTATTACAGTATATTGTTCCAATTGTTCTAGCTCATTAGTTATTGTTGATCTCTTACTGGGCCTAATTTATAAATTTAACTTTATCATAGGGATGTCTGGATAGGAGAAGACATCGTCCATACAGGGTGAGATGCACGGCATGTACCCAACTCCACTGAACATAGCACACACAATACCCAGGAAGCTTGTGCAGGCCAGATCTTTCTTCCCAACCTAGCATACCTTATCTTCTCCCTGTTACACCTAGGACTTGCCACACTTCACTTATTCCTGCAGCCTTTCATATGGATTCTAGAGCCTGCCCCTGGAGGCATCAGGCCAGGAGCCCCTCCTCTGAACCCTCCCAACCTGAAAGCCTCCCTTTGCAGAGAGAAGACTGGACAGAGCTACCACTTTGAGCCAAAGTTCTTTTAGACTTATACTAGCAAAGGGCAGGTTCAGAAAGATTGTGAGCAAGAGCCCGATGTTCCAAATATTCCAGGGACTCAAAAATAGGGTAGGCACAGAGTTCGTAGGAGTCCAGGCCAGTGTGTACCCCTCCCCAGCCAGACACAGCTAGATCTCCAGGGGACAGGGCAGGGAATCTGTACCTTCAGCAAGTGTCCCACTGAATGGCTATTTTCCTTGAATAACTAAGTTTGGGAAACATGGATCTATTCCAACCCCATTAGTTCATAAATGAGGGTCCAGAGGAAGTGACTTTCCAAGATCACACAGCTTAGCAGTAGCAGAGTTGACACTCGAACTCAGGTCTCCAGATTCCCATTAGGGTCTTGTTCAATGGTACCATGTTGGTGCTAAGAGAATTTTTCCAGTTGAAAGCTACGATAGTACAAATAGCTTATAGAGTTGGGTAAGTTAGGGTTCACACTCTCTAGCCCTTTAGAGCTTAAAAAAAGTATTAAAGAAGTACTTCGGAGTCTTCTGTATCCAAGACAACTTTTCCAATCTTGGGGGAAAGTTTCCTAACACCAGACTTCCCGTGGAGAGTCTGAGAAGTGGCCTGAACTACTCTTGAATAACTCCCCTCATCTCCTTCAAATACTCTTCTCTCTTTCAGTGTGAACCTGGACATTATGCCAGGCCAGCTGGTGGCTGTGGTGGGCACTGTGGGCTCTGGGAAGTCATCCTTGATGTCAGCCATGCTGGGAGAAATGGAGAATGTCCACGGGCACATCACCATCAAGGTGAGAGTGGATGCCAAGGAGAAGAGTTCTGAAATTCAAATGTGGGCCACTTAGTGCTGCTTTCTTGTTTGGGACAATGCCCCGAGGAGGATGATCTGCTAGCCACTGTTGTTGTTTTGCTATTGGTTCTGTCTTAGGGACGTTTGTTAGACTTGTCAACTGTAGATTCTTTGTTTCACTCCACACATAGATTCAGACTCTGGGGTAGATCCTAAAAATCTGCATTTTTAATGAGGTCTCCAGGTGATTCCTGTATGTATACTTAAGTCTGAACACTTAAACAGAGCTCCCTTCAAAGTATAAGCAATTCTGCTTTACCTGTGTTTCTGAAAACATCATTAAAAACTTATATAACTTTCGAGGCGCCTGGGTGACATCTGCTTTCAGCTCAGGTCATGGTCCCAGGGCCCTGGGATCGAGTCCCGCATCAGACTCCCTGCTCAATGGGGAGTCTGCTTCTCCCTCTGCTCGTGTTCTCTCTCTCACACTCTAATAAATAAAATCTTAAAAAAAAAAAAAAAAAAAAAAAGTAACTCTGTAACCAGGATACCAACAAAACCAATAACAATAATAACAATGAAAACAGCAGCACTGTCAATTACATTCAGCATCACAGTTAGCTCTAGACCGCCTGTCTCCTCCTTTGAGAGCTTGGTCTTCGAGGGCACTTGCTTCCAATACAGAAATTTGATATCAGGTGTAGATATCATCATCAATTTTTGTAAACAGAGAAGAAATCTTTTCATAGTGTCTTCATTAGCGCACTCTGCTTCCCTAGAGAGTTAAATTTAGGGGAAATGATAGGTACTTGGAATCATTTAACCAGTCACTACTTGCATTAAAAAAAAAAAAGTCAATAAACTTTTTAGCTTTTTTTCCTTAAGATCTTCGTATATTGCTAAGCATTTTTTTTAAAAGATTTTATTTATTTGACACAGAGATCACAAGTAGGCAGAGAGGCAGGCAGAGAGAGAGGGGGAAGCAGGCTCCCTGCTGAGCAGAGAGCCCAATGTGGGGCTCAATCCCAGGACCCTGAGATCATGACCTGAGCCGAAGGCAGAGGCTTTAACCCACTGAGCCACCCAGGCGCCCCAAGAATTTCTTTTTAATTAGAAGAGAGCTTGCCCCTGATTGCTTGACACTGTCATGCTTAGGAAATTAAGAACTAATGCTTCTTTCACATTATACTGACATTATTCCCTGATTTACCAATTGCTTATGAGCTAATTTACATTAAATAAACGTGCAGTATAGCAGAACAGACTCTGCAGATTAAAATGTTTCCTAACTCCTTTTTAAAAAAGATTTATTTATTTTGGAGAGAGGGCATGTGAGTGAGCAGGGCCAGGGCGGGTGGAGAGAAAGGGAGAGCATTTCAAGTAGATTCTCTGCTGAGCACAGGCCTTTGTCAGGCTCCATCTCTCTTTGGAGATGATCTGCTTCGTGCATCAGCCTGCACCCTAATTCAAATCTCTTGTTTCTTCCTAAAATATCGTCTATATCATCTCCACTGTCAGTGTCAGTCCTCTGTTGGTCTTAGGAAACTCACTGAGAACTGACTAAAAAACCCTGTTCTCGAAGCAGCATGTACATTCATCCCCTAGTTTTTAGGATCATGGCTACAAAATGGTAGTAAAAAAAAGTAAAAAAAGGCGTGGTAAATGAAGAATAGGATCTCAAATCTTTCTCCCTTGTTGCTGCAATACATACAAGCACATTTATAAATATCAGATGCTCAGTTAGCCTAACATTCATCTTTTCAAATCTAAGTTCTGTTTTTTCCTCCCCATCCTGCCATTCCTTCCTCCAACCCTGCATTTCTGGAGAGACAACTGTCACGTGCTCTGATCCTTCCCATGTAGGGCACCGTAGCCTATGTCCCCCAGCAGTCCTGGATCCAGAACGGCACCATAAAGGACAACATCCTCTTTGGATCTGAGCTGGATGAAAAGAGATACCAGCAGATTCTGGAGGCCTGTGCCCTCCTCCCAGACTTGGAAATACTGCCTGGAGGAGACCTGGCTGAGATTGGAGAGAAGGTATTTAGAAGCCCAAGGGACTTTGAAGGGTGAAGAAATAGCAAAGACAAAAAAGTGAGGATGGTGAAGAGGATGGGAGTAGAAGAGCTAGCCGGTTTGGGTAGTCGGGTTGGAACAAATACCAGAAAACATGAGTTTACACAATATTTGAAAATTAAAAATGTGTAGCCGGAAGCAAGTATCGGAATTGTGTCATCTAAAAGAAAGCTGATGAGGATCTGAGAGGTTAGACAACCAGTGCGTGGCCCAAGGCTGACCTTACAGGGGAGGAGCAGAGAGGCAGGACCAGAACTTAAGTGTCCTACCTCTACCTCTGAGTAGGAGTGAGGCCCAGAGAAAGTTCCGATAATCTCCTTGGCACACTTAGAAATTTAGTGTGAATGATTTTCTCAGGTTATGAAATGCCTTTCTTAAAAATAGATTTTTAATGACTCTAATGGTCACCGCATAACTGGTTACGTATTTAGGGTGTTTTCCACCTTCCTTCCTTTTATTGACAATGAATAGAGCAGTCTTTGGGGGGGGGGGCAAGGATCTTCAATGATTTTGCACATTAATTCAACATACATTTTCTGAGGACCTACTATGTGCCACACACTATTTTAAGTGCTGGATTTACATCCGTGAGTAAAATAGAGAAAATCTGCCCTGGTCTAGCTCTACATTCCCACGGGGCTGGATACAAAATTCATAAGTAAATCATATAATAGAAAATGGTGGGCGCCTGAGTGGCTCAGTTGTTAAGCATCTGCCTTCGGCTCAGGTTATGATCCCAGGACCCTGGGATCGAGGCCCACATCGGGCTCCCTGCTCAGTGGGAAGCCTGCTTCTCCCTCTCCCACTCCCTCTGCTTGTGTTCCCTCTCTCTCCGTGTGTCTCTGTCTGTCAAATAAATAAATAAAATCTTAATTTAAAAAAAGGTAATTTGGGCCTGCATTTAATAATTGGGCCTGAAGTAATTAAAATTACTTATTTATATAAAGGAACTTGTAAGATTTTAAAGTCCTTGATAACTTATTGAGGCAAATCTCTTCCTTTCCCCCTCCTTAATGAATAGTCTCTGTAAAGGCAGAACTGTGGGGTAGTGCTTAACAGAAATTATTTTATTCTTCAGGGCATAAATCTCAGTGGGGGTCAGAAGCAGCGGATCAGCCTGGCCAGAGCCACCTATCAGAATTCAGACATCTATGTTCTGGATGACCCCCTGTCGGCCGTGGATGCTCATGTGGGAAAACATATTTTCAATAAGGTCTTGGGTCCCAATGGCCTATTGAAAGGCAAGGTGAGAAATTATTTAAAGCAAAGGGGACAGTGGGGTGTGAGGAGGGGGCAGTGGGGAGACACATCTCCCTGGACTGCTGCTATCCTGGAGCGAATTTCCTTACTTACCTGCCTCCTAGGCTGCTGAGGACATACAGTGTCACACTGGTCTCCCAGGCGAGGGCCTATGAAAGCTTCCATCTTGGGGCACCTGGGTGGCTCAGTGGGTTAAGCCTCTGCCTTCGGCTCAGGTCGTGATCTCAGGGTCCTGAGATCAAGTCCTGCATCGGGCTCTCTGCTCAATAGGGAGCCTGCTTCCTCCTCTCCCTCTGCCTGCCTCTCTGCCTACTTGTGATCTCTCTCTCTCTGTCAAATAAATGGATGGAATCTTAAAAAAAAAAAAAAAAGAAAAAAGAAAGCTTCCATCTTGAGGTCATGGCTTGTGCCAGAGCTGGCCAATTTGAGCCTTACTGTGGCTCTGACATTGAGCTTCTTAGGATGATCGATTGTGATAAAAAGCTCTTAAGAGACCTGTGGTATAATAAGGAATACATTTGGGTTTTGTCCCCAGTTCCTGGCGCAGACCCCCTAACCCTTGGACTTTGCTGACTAATACTAGGAGTGGTTTGTGCTCCTAAGCCTGGGGAGTGACTTAGGGTGTGGCCCCTTGACAGCTTCAGGGCAGGGCTGTTGGAGAGCAAGCCCAGGGGATGGGCGGGTTAGAACTTTCAGCCCCACCTACAAATCTCCGGGGAAGGAGAGAGGGTCTGAAGACTGGGTTCTAAACATTTGTGAACAATGGGACTCAAAGGGCTTCTGGATTGGTGTCGGGGCGAAGGTGCTGAGAGGATGGCCTGGCTGGTAAGAGCAGGGAAGGCCCACGGGTGCACCCCACACCCTCATATGTTGCCCTGTGCGTTTCTTCCATTTGACTCTTCCTAAGTTGTGTCCTTTACAACGAGCTGACAAACATAAGCCAAGTGTGTTCTGGAGATCTGTGAGCCCACTCCAGCAAGTTATTGTCACGAGGAAGGGGCTTTATAGCTAGTTGGTCAGAAGTATGCATGGCGCAAGAATTACGGCTGGCATCTGAGGCCAGGTCCGTCTCGGGGGACCGGGCCCGTATGCTGTGGGGTTTGTGCTAATTCCAGGAAGTCAGTGTCAGAATTGAATTGTCAGACACCTGGCTGGTGTCCGAAAACCTCCCAGGGGACCTGACAAGTCCCCTCGCTGGTGGGACAGAGATCATCCTACAGGTAGTAGAGCTGTGCTCTATGAAGGCGCTTCCCCAGATCCCCTGCAGAACGTAGGAATGCTGTGACTGGAAGGGATGACTCAACCTGAACATAAAAAGCTAACATTTCTCAAGTATTCGTCATGTCCCAGGCCGGTGCTAAGCACTTTGATTGCGTTGCCTCATTTGGTTTTTGCAATGCTCCTGACAGCATAGATAAGGCGGCCAGAACAAGTCACAGGAGCCCATGGTAGGTGCAGACTGGGCTTTCCTTGCCACGGGCCACTTAGCGCATTTTCCCTGACACAGTGGGCTGAAAGGGGGAGGGGCAACAGAGCCCCTTGAGGGTCTGAGTGTGTTCCTCACCAACAGGAAGTGTAGAATGAGGGCTGTCAAGAACAGCTCCCTGGGCATTGATCAGTAAACCTCCTTCTGTGTTTGGCCTGTTTCTTTCAAGACATTTTGATCGCTGCCAGTCAGAGGCTAGGTGGGCTGCTGTCCCACTGAGGCCCTTTGCCTCTTTGGATCAGTGAGTCAACAGGAACTCACTCTCCATCCTATTCCTGGTTCTGGCTCCTGTCTGTAAGTCCTCTCGGCTCCATTTATTCATGAACTGTATACCACCCTGTGTCTGATTTGTTGCAAAGACGGGGCATGCACAGATGAAAAGGTCTGGTCCCTGCTTTCAAGGAAACATACAGTCTAATGGGAAGACATACAGAAAAGGAAACAATAATAGTACAAGAATTATTTTAATGGCGGTCTATACAGACTACAATAGAAGCATTGGGGGGATACCCAAGTCTTACTTGGGGACTCAGGAAAGGCTCCCAGAAGAGTTGGCTTTGAGCTGAGACTGGAAGGGTGAGCATTTCCTGGGTCTTGCAGATAAGAGGGATCTAGTCTCTGGGGGTCATGAAGTAGAGAGCAGAGGCAGTGGCTTGGGTTATCTCTTCAGAGGCCCGTTTCAACCCCATCCCCTGTCTGAAACACATTATTGATCCATGAGCATTTGTCTTTCTCCGACTGGAGTCTCTGTTTCCTTGGTCGGTGTGGTTCGCAAATGCACAGGAATACAAGGGATGCCAAGTCTCCGGCACCAGGGAGGGCCCGGGCTGAAGACAAAGTTGGATGCCCCTGCAGTGTCTCTAATGTGCTGAAAGAATCTGAGCAGCTCTTGTTAGTTCAGTTGTATTAGCTGGTTATTTGAAGGGGAAGTTAGTTAGCTAGTTATTAGGTTTGTATGCATCAGTTATATTGATAGCCTCTGATCTCAAGTGACATTCCTAAGCTCCCAGGAAGCTGGAAGAATGTGTGTAGGGCAAACCTCGCTGTCACTACAGGAAAATGACTGAATATATCCACCAGGGAAGGAGTCTCATCTTACACACAGGGTCTGGTGTTAGGATGAGGTGCTGGAAAGGAAAGAGGAAGGAAAAGAGGTCAAGTGGTCAGGGCTACATTTTGAAACAGACCCCTACAGTGAATTAAGATGACCGTTTTTCTTTTCTTCTTCTTCTTCTTTTTTTCTTTTTTTAAGAGCAAGCCAAGGAAGGTGGTAGACATTCTGGGTAATTGGAAGTTAGCTACCCATAGTTAGTGGGAGGTTAGTTCCTTTCCTTTTTAAGAGCAAGCCAAGGATGATGGTGGCTAGAGTCTCACAGAGGGAAGACGATGGTACAACTCACTGTTGTTCTTTCAGACTCGACTCTTGGTTACGCATAGCATTCACTTTCTTCCCCAAGTGGATGAGATCGTGGTTCTGGGGCATGGCACCATCTTGGAGAAGGGATCCTACAGCTCTCTGCTGGCCAAGAAAGGATCGTTTGCTAAGATTCTGAAGACATTCACAAAACAGACGGGTCCTGAGGAAGAAGCCACAGGTATGTAAGGAAGAATGGAACAGGATAAAGCTTGGGTATAGAAAGGGTAGGAGTGGTAAACTTCTATTTCCTTCCTGAACTATTCAATATCCAATAGATTAGATTTGGAAGTGAATTATGCAGAGCACCAGAATCTGTTCTTTCTGTATATTCTGTCTCTTTAAAGAAACACAGTCTAGAAACTCTGTGCCTGAGCCAAACAGGCGGCTGATCTTGCTCATATGGTCTCTGACATGTAGTCGATGGATGCTAGAAGAGTATGACTAAAGATTTAGGGTGATTAGCCCTTGTGGAAGAAACACTAGTGGCTTCAGGGGCCCCCTTTTAGGAATGCTGTGCTTCTGGTTGATTCAAATTACACATCCCACCCCACCGACCCTGAATCCACTAAAACTACTTCCTGGACAGCTTCATAGGCTGGTATTAATTGTGTATGCAGAATTCTTGATAAGCCCTAACAAAGGCATCTGGACCAATATACCAAAAACCACTGGGTGTTTCAACTCGGGAAAAAATCATGGCAGTTGCATGGTCTCACAGTATACCACAGGAATAGCCCCTAATACCACCACTATTGGGGTCATCAGTCAGTTCTAGTCAGCAGTGGAGCCCTGATCCCTGAGGACCTTCCCAAGAATCTGCCATCAGTAGTCCTGTACACAGTTCTAGGTATCTGCTTCGGTAGCAGTCACCAGCAGGAGATCCAGCCTGAGAAAGCAAGATCAGGAGGGTGCTTTCCAGAAGTCAGTTGGGAGAGGGAGTTGCTACAGAGCCTGCAAGTGGGGACTCATGCAGGCATTGAAGTCAGGAAATGTGATGGTTCAAAACCACCCTGGGGAGCACAAGAGATGGAAAGAAAAGCCTAAACCAGAAAATCTGTAAGTGTTGGAGGGATAGGGCAGGAGCAAAAAACAGGATGATACGGGTGACAGGGACTGGGAGCCATTCCAGGAGACTGGGGTAGGGGCACTGCGAACCAGCAGAAAGGAAGAAGCCAGAACTTTCCATCAGCCTCTATGTACTCTAGGGACTGGCCTGGAGAAAACTAAAAGCACCTACCTGGGGAGCAAAGGTCCCAAGTCAAAGGGCGGTGTCTGATGCTTGATTCCCCTGAGTCATTGCTCAGTCAACCACATCACCGTGACCTGCTCCACAATTTCCTTATGCTAAGTCTAACCTTTGTTGCCCTCCCTCTCCCTTTGGCCATGATCGGAGTTTCTGGATTCTGTTATAAACCCCCATGGGTGGATGGCCCCTTTGAAGAATCCTATCCTTTATGTACAAAGGTCAGTGTACAAAACAGCTCATGAAGCCTTTGTTCTGGTAAACACTGATTAACTATTTCTGAGCAGTCCCTGGCGTGCTGCTCTTGTTGGTTCTGGGGCTCAAGGTTCAGACCATTATGTGGCAGAATGAAGGGAAGGGCAGGAGGGCAAAGTGACCTGTATCAATACTGGTTTGGTGTTTTAGTTTCTTAATTAGCTGCCATAACAAAGAACTACAGACCGAGTGGCTTAAACAACAGACATTTATTTTCTCATGGTTCTGGAGGCTAGAAGTCCAAAATCAAGGTGTTGGCAGGATTCGTTCCTTCTGAAGGTGATGGGGAAGGATATGTTTCAGGCTTCTCTCCTAGCTTCTGGATGTTTGTTGGCAATCTTTGGCAATTTTGGCTTGGAGACACAGCACATTATTCTCTGCCTTCATCTTCTCATGGTATGCATGTGTGCCTCTACGTCCGAATTTCCTCTTTGTATAAGGACATCAGACATAATGGATTAGGGGCGCATCCTACTCCAGTCTGACTTCCTCGTAACTAAGTACGTCTACAATGAGCCTGTTTCCAAATAAGGTCACAGTCCGAGGTAGTGGAGGTTAGGATTTCAACATATGAATTTGGCGGCAGACACAATTGAGTCTATCACACCAGTCCTTTGACATACCCAAATTCATAGCTTTCTCATGTGCAAAATACATTCATGCCATACCGACATCCACAATGTCTTAATCATTCCAGTATCAACTCTAAGTCCAAAATCTCATCTAAATGTCAGTTTCAAGTCCCACATATCAACATCGAACTCATGCAAGTCAGTTGTGGGTGAAGCTTGGAGTCTTGGGGCAGAATTCCTCTCCATCTGTCAAGCTGTAAGATCGGATGGGTTATCTGCTTCAGTAGGAAAACAGGCGTAGGATAGACATTTCCATTCCAAAAGGGAAAGATCAGAAGGAAAAAAGGGGTCAGGAATCCCAAGCAAATCTAAAATCTAGCAGGACAGATTCCACCAGATTTTAAGGTTTGATAATGATCTCGTTTGGCCTCCTGCCGTCTGTTGTTTAGGCTCAACCTGGGCTGGTGGTTTCGACTCCTCCAGCCCGGTGGTCCTGCCCTCTGGAACTGAGAAGTAGCCAACCCCAGGGTCATTTTTACCTTTTCCTGAACAATAACACAGCCGGATAGGTCTATTGGTACATTTGCTGCCTGTAGAATCCTAGAAGTCTGACAGTGTCCCTTCATTTAATCCTGTCTCTGTCCCCTCCAGTCCAAACCAGCAGCATTTCTGCTGGGGGGGGGGGGGTGGATCGGATTAAGTCACACGCTCAGTCTCTTCAGTAAAGCTCTCTTGAGCCTTGCTGGTGGATTTTTCATTTTCATTATTGTGCTTTTCTAGAATTTCTATTTTCTTTTTAAAATTGGATCTCTTTATTGATCTCCATTTGATGAGAACTCATTCTCATACTTTAGATCTCAGACATGGTTTCCTTTTGTTCTTTTCACATATTTATCATAGTCAGTTTAAAGTCTTTCTCTGGTAAGTCCAATGTCTGTGCTTCCACAGGTGCAGTTTCTGTCGACTGTTCTTCCCCCCCCCCCCATATGGTCCCATGCTTTCTTGCTTTGTATGTCTCACAATTTTTTTGTTGAAAACTGGTCACCTTAAATAATGCAACTCTGGAAGTAAGAATTTTCTCCCTTCCACTGCCAGGATTTGTCGTTGTTCATCCTGTTTAGTTTCCTGAACTAATTCTCATGAAATCTGTATTCTTTGTCATGTGTAGCCATGGAAATCTCTGCTTGGATGGTCAGCTAATGATTGGACAGAGATTTCCTTCAGGGCCTGGAATCAATAAGTCACTCAGCTTTTTCTGAAAGGCTTTGTGGTGGGAGGGAAGGCATGTCCCTAACTCGCCGACAGGCAGTTGACAATTCTGCTTCACCTTTTGTCTCCTGCTTGCCCAGAGTCTGAAGGGTAGCCTGGGTAAGAGAATAGGGCCTTCTCGTGTCTTTCTTGAGCATGTGCACAGCCCTGCCCATATGTACAGCATTCTAGATTGCCAGGAATACATTAAAAATATCAAAGCTCTCTAAGGGTATCTTCTTCCTCAGTTTTCCCTTTTAAGTTTTTGTTTAACTTCTTATTTGCCCCAACTGTTATCACCCCTTAGGCAACTGTGATGTAAAACAATTGCTGCTGATTATTTCAGCTAACTCCAAGTCCAGCCCAACAAAGACAAGCCCTGTGAATGGGGTTTTCTTTTTTTTTCTTTTTTTCTTTTTTTAAAAGATTTTATTTATTTATTTGAGAGAGAGAGAGAGAGAGAGAGAGAGAGATCACAAGTAGGCAGAGAGGCAGGCAGAGAGGGGGAAGCAGGCTCCCTGCTGAGCAGAGAGCCTGATGCGGGGCTCGATCCCAGGACCCTGAGATCATGACCTGAGCCAAAGGCAGAGGCTTTAACCCACTGAGCCACCCAGGTGCCCCTGAATGGGGTTTTCTAGAGAACTGCCAGACAGGTCAAATAATGACAATTCTCTAGGGATTGAAACTGGTAATCCAAGGGTTAAGGGGACTAGTAATCACAACTGCAACTTTTTACCCAGGTCTTTTTTATTTACCTTTAAATTCCCCTGACTCTCCTTTGGGGCAGGAAATTTGAGGCTTGTCCTCCTATCTCTTCATTTGGCCTCCTCTTGCATAAACCCTTTCCTTGCTGAATAGTCAGTATCTCAGTGATTGGGTTTGGTTCCAGGATGAGACTTTTGGGAGAGTTTGAACACATTCTCTTCCCTCCGGCAGTTAGGAGGCTGCTGATTTTTTTTTGTAGTTACCATGTTTGTGAGGTTATTAGTATTCTAGGCTATAGCAGATCTAAGGGGAAGAGGGATGGGAATGGAGGAAATTAAACTATCACAAAACTTAATGTTCTTACTGAGATTTAGCCATTTTTCTTAAATGTTCCTTGGATTGTTGCAAGACTGGTTAATTTTAGAGTTATAAAGTTGGTTTTAACAATATTTTGCCCTTTGGGCACCTGGATGGCTCAGTCGTTTGGGCGTCTGCCTTCAGCTCAGGTCATGATCCCAGGGTCCTGGCTCCCTGCTCAGTGGGAGCCTGCTTCTTGCTCTCCTCCTCACTCATGCTCTCTTCTCGCTATCTCTGTCTCCCTCCCAAATAAATAAAATCTTAAAAAATATATATTTTGCCATTGCTTTCATGGAGTTATCAATTTCCAGAGGTCTTTACCATTGCCACTGATGCCCAGGCTGTTTGACATTTTATTCTTAATTTTTAAAATTTATTTCATATTTGCAGGGTATGTTTTTAAAATGTTTTAAATTCAGGATGCCTGGGTGGCTCAGTCAGTTAAATATCTAACTCTTGATTTTGGCTCAAGTCATGATCTCAGGGTTGTGGGATTGAATCCCGCATCAGGCTCCATGCTGGGCATGGGGCCTGCTTGGAATGTTCTCTCTCCCTGCCTCCCCTTCTCTCTCCCTCTCAACAAGGAAAAGGGAGGAGGGGAAGAATACTAAAAAATGTTTTAAATTCGTAAAGTTAAATTTGTAAAGTTATTTGAAATTCAAGAAGAGCATTTTTAATTTACACTCGCCTCCTTAGTCAATTCTAGGAATTAGGACTCTTCTGCTTATCTACTCTAACCCTTAAAAAGTTCTTTTCTTGCTGCAAAGAAACTAAGATGCTTCTGGGAATATTTCTCTCCTTTTGACCATTTCTCTTCTACTAGAAACTCCTCTCTCCTTTATCCTGGTATTTCTCAGTGAGAAGGTGTACTAATCAGTAATATTTCTGGAACAAAATCACCAGCCTGTGTGGACGTCTGGGATCTCTTGCTGAGGGGCCAGCAAGATCAGAAAAGCATTCTCCTTGTTCGTAGAACTTTGCAGCTCTAGCACCATCTCCCTAACCTTTGATGTGTCTCCTAGTCAACGAGGACACTGAAGAAGAGGACGACTGTGGGCTGATGCCCAGTGTGGAGGAGATCCCAGAGGATGTGGCCTCCTTAGCCACGAAAAGAGAGAACAGCCTTCGTCGAACTCTCAGTCGCAGGTTGGTCATCTCGTCAGCTGGCGGCCCTCAGCACATCCATATTTCCACTCGATCATTCTCTTCCTCTCTGTGGGCTTTTCCCGAGGGAGTGAACACCGGGCTACTCCCAGCTCTTCCTTTGTTTCTTTGAATGGAGTGGGGATGGGGAGGGTGGCATGTTTCCCCCAGAGCACTTCGATGTAAGCAGAGCGACTGTGACACGTGCTTGCTTCTTGACCCTTGGGGTGCACCTGCATGCTCAAGAATGTGTCCCCCCTCTCGATTTCTCAGTTCTAGGGCCAATAGCAGGCATCGGAAATCCCTAAGAAACTCTTTGAAAACTCGGAATGTGAACACCCTGAAGGAGGGGGAAGAAATGGTGAAAGGACAAAAACTGATTAAGAAGGAATTCATACAAACTGGAAAGGTGAACACCACAATAAAAAGTACCATTTGAGGTGATACAAGGCTTGGGATCTGAACATTTTAAAGTTTGATGACTTGAATACCTATCTACAGGAGGGATAGGTCTTGTGTGCTTTGCAAATCGTTAAGTTCATCATTGAAATGTTGGTAGAGGCTTTGGGCTTTCTGTCAAATCAGATTTCCAAGAATGACAGGTTTCCCGTGTATATCCTCATAGCACATTTCATGAATGATTCCATTCCGATATGGGGAGCGAATAATAAAACTGCTTTGAGATGCAAGTCTTAGACCCAGAGAACACTAATAAATCAAACTGAGAGCACACAATTCAGATTAGTAAAATTTAAGACCTTAAACCTAAGACCTTGGTTTTAACTTTAGTCCAAATTAATAAAAACAAATTCCAAGGTCTGTATATAACCCCCATCCCATTCTGTTGTGTGTGTGTGTGTGTGTGTGTGTATGTTGTTGTCCCACTGTTTTTATCTTTCTCCCTTAATTGCATCTAGAAACTCGTTAATAATGTGAGGTTATTTCCCCTGCACTGTATTTCGGTATCGATTATTATCCTGGCCCAATGCAGAGATAGACCACAGATTACCAAATCTTGCTACCTGCTATTTACTTTTCCAGGGGACTCCACTCCCCCTTGTGATTGGCATTCTAGGTAATTCCTCACCAAAAGCCATTAGGATTTCTAACACTGAGGATGGGGGCTTTTCAGGTGAAGTTCTCCATCTACCTGAAGTACCTACAAGCAATAGGATGGTATTCGATATTCTTCATCATTTTTGCCTATGTGATCAATTCTGTGGCTTATATTGGATCCAACCTTTGGCTCAGTGCTTGGACCAGTGACTCTAAAACCTATAATGGCACTAACTATCCAGCGTCTCAGAGGGACCTGAGAATTGGCGTCTATGGAGCTCTGGGATTAGCACAAGGTACGTCTGATGGCTATGACAGCCATCTCTTACAGAATCTGTCCGGTCTATGTACTTTGCCTAGACTCAGGGCAAAAAAAATGCCACTGTGTCCTTGGCACCAGTCCTGTGGATTGTGCTGACTAAACTGGTTCTATTTCTAGGTGCATTTGTGCTCATAGCAAATCTCTGGAGTGCCCATGGCTCCACTCACGCATCAAACATCCTTCATAGGCAACTGCTAAGCAATATCCTTCAAGCACCCATGAGTTTTTTTGACACAACCCCCACAGGTCGGATTGTGAACAGGTTTGCTGGTGTAAGTATCTAAATGGCTGTATGATGTGTCTTTATGATGAGGATTTTTCCACTCAGACAGGGACAGAATTTTCCTGTGCCCCTAGGCAATACCGTGCAGTTAGAGTTCTTTGGTCCACTTAGCATGCAAATGTTTATTGCATACCTGTGTGAGGTGCCAAGGATCCTGGGGATACAGAGATGAAAAGCTCTGGCCCTTTAAGGAGCTCACCATCTAGTGAGGGAGACAACCAAGGAAATAGAGGAGTATGACAGAAGACCATAAAACCAGTGACAACGATGTGTGTAGAGTGGTGTTCTGGGAGTACAAAACAGTGGCAGAGAACAGTAGTACTAGCTTAGCCTGGGTGACAAGGTGGGAAATGTCAGAAAACATGAGACTTAAGTCCAAGAAGGAACTTACTTAGCGAGGGAGATGGTGGAGCCAGGGGTTGGCGGTAGAAGCAGAATGAGAAGGATTATTCTGCAGAGGGAAAAACACAAGTAAAAGCATGATCACTGGGTAGGATGGTGAATAAAAGGGAAAACAGGATAACCCTTTGCTTGGTCTCTGCTCCATTCCTGCTTCTTGTCTTGCTACTTTGAGAATAAATTGGGTCTGGACTATGGAAGAGAGCCACCTATAATTTTAATACGGTTCTAAAACCTGGTCTCCACGTACTGCAGATCCTGGAGCCCTTGGCATTCATTATTCCACAGCACTTCTGGAGCACCTGAGAGGAGCACCGGAATGCTCACTGAATGTTAAGATCATAGATGGCTCTCTTCCAAGGGCCAGACAGAACTCATTGGTTCTTAATGCATAGGAGATAGTAATTTCAGGAACAGAGGAAGAAACCAAGGAATTCTGAGTAACAGTCAACTGTCATCAGCACAGTTTTAGTCCTCTGTAGAAGAGGGAGCACATTTTTCAAAATGTCTGAGCAGCTTCGGGCCCTTCCTTGTTTTGTCTTAGAGCAGATAGGAGAAAGGCCAGCCCAGAGCCAGGTTCTGGGGACATCATGGCTGCTTCAAAAGTGGGCACATCGACTGGTCTCCATTTATCACTTTCCTCTAGGACAAAAATGGTCAGCATGACGTCATTGGAGACACTTCAATAGGTTTTCTGCTTGTCAGCAGAACCTTAAAAAGCATACAATTTTAGACAGGGAGATTCTCACAGGATTTTTGCAAAAATTGCATACTCTAATGTTGCAAAATATATATAATTAATCTTCTGAAAAAGAACGTAGAGCTCTTACTGTGAGTTAGTAAGGCAACTGTCATATTTTGCTAACTGCTTTCGCGTGAAAAAGAAAACCTGTCATTGATTATATGGTGAGTTGTGTGGGGGAAAGTGGCTCATGCCTATAAAGGAGAGTTTGATTTAGAATCCTCTAGGATTGATAGCTGAGCCCCTAAGAAGAGGTGAAGGGAGGGGGTGGAAGAAAGAAAGCAGGAGAATCTGTGCCAGGTAGGGGTCAAAAGTAATCTATACAGAACTGATACACAGGATTTCTTTTTTCCTGCCAATCCTGGACGTAAAGTTATTTGCATTCTACTATGACTTTGGGAAGGTAAATTAGACTCAGGAGTCATTCAAGACTCTCTTGGGAAACTTACCCTTACCCAGTTTGGGACACTTCAGAGATAATTTGAATTCACCTTGATAATCACATATTACTAATTGTAGAATCAAACTAATCTAAGAAATAATAGGTCAGGGAAACCCAAAGTATGTCAGGCTTCCTTGTATAGTACACTTAAACCATTATCCACTCATTCATCCATCGATCCATTTGCTCATTTATTCAACATGACATGAAGGCAATATGGCAGTAAGACCCATTTTTCACCTCTGGGTTACTCAGAACACTGGTCAGGCAGGGGTCACATTCGAACTCCTCCTCCCTCTCCCCTTGAAGATTTATGCTTGGTGAAGAAACAACTTCCCAGGTAAAGGATGGTTCTTCAGTCAAGTGGGGGTGACCAGGCTTGTTGACTGGGGCCTTCATACAAATTGAATGCTGGTTATGTGCCAGGTTCTATTTAGGCACTCAGTGGAATTAGGACCCGTGTACAGTTAGATTAATTGAATTGGCTTGGTTATAGGAGGATGTACCTGTAAGGCTCTATTAGCTTACGATATAGTGAATGGCTTAATAAATTCGGAAACCTTTACCATGTCTATTGAAAAAGGTGAAGGGTGACTGCCATATCTGTTTGGAGGGATTTAGAAAGATGAAGAAATTACAGAAATGATATTGGTTATTGGAAGGAGCAGAACAGTATATTGCAAATGAATATCACAAAATGATTAAATGAAGGAGTCACTGGGAACCCAGAATCAAACGAATTCTCTGCTGGAATCAGGAAGATGGAAAATGGCACAGGAATCCATTAGTATACCATTCTTCTAATTCTGTGTTCCTAGGATATTTCCACAGTGGATGACACCCTTCCCTTATCCTTGCGTAGCTGGATATTGTGCTTCCTGGGAATAATCAGCACCCTTGTCATGATATGCATGGCCACTCCAATCTTCGTCGTCGTCATCATTCCTCTTGGCATCATTTATGTGTCTGTTCAGGTAGGTTTGGAAATAGCCAGGTCTCCTCTCCTCTCCTCTCTACTTACAAAAGCTTAGGCTCTTTCCTGAGAATCTTCTCTTTTGTTTATTGCTAGTCACTCAGTCCTCTCCAGCGTCTTTTTCATTTAGTCCTATATTGCTATACTAAGGAGCAATAGGCCACTGTCTAAAGCTCAAGTGTCAGCACCAATTGGTATATGGTTCACAGCAAATCTCACCTTAGCTGCTGCTCCCCAGAAGCTTACATGGGCAGATTTATGTTTGGTTCCAAGACTACCCTGAGGCTGGCTCTGGACGATCTTGAAGTTTGGTAAGATCCCCCATAATGGTTAGGTCATCGGTTGCTTCTTGAAGGGTTATAGTATGGCTGCTTCCTTGACTGGCTTAGGCTTATCTGCTGGGAGATGTGTCTCGGCAGGAGCTAGATCTCTTCTCATTTCAGGGCAGTTCTAGTTTCACTGGGATGCCTATGGATGATGAGATGTCTATAGGCTCAATGTCAATATGTTCTTGAGGGAACAGGTAGCTTGAAAGCCAATCTTCACCAAAAAAAGAAGGGACTCCATTCCCATATTAAGAACTGTGGAGAGAATTCTTTAGGATGATCTGTTCACCTTGGGAAAACAATTCTGAAAAATTTGCATTCAAGGGCAGCCTTATCACCTGTGTTAAGGTGATACCCCTGGTATTTGTGTTAAGTTCCTCAGGTACATTGTTATCTCAATAATAGCCTCTCAGCCGTTAATGACAAACCAACAAATAAGAAGCAGGATATTTAAGGAAATTTCCAGATATAACATTTTGAATTCTGACACTCAAATGCCCAGCTCTTTCCTGGTTTCAACAAAATCTTCACAGAATCTAGTAGCACCACTGAACCTCATCCTGCTGAACCTCATCCTTCAACCCTTGTGTCTCAAAGTCCATCAGCACACTTTTAGTTCTAGTTCTTAGACTGTCAACACTCCACACATTTGCAGAACTATCTCTACCTTCACACACCATTGAAGCACAGTTTGGTCACTTTCCTGACTGTTCAATTTTTATCTAAACCCCAGGATACCTTTCTCCGGCCATTTCCTGCCCATCTCCACTTTCCACGCCCCTTGGATCCCAGCTGCAATTTACAAAATCCATTTGGAGACCATTTTTCTAGCTGCTACAAAAACTGTCACTTGGACAATGTATGCAGATTCTTGGGAGAATATGGATCAGGCTGACAAAATTCCTCATGTGGTTATAGTCTCCTCACCTTCATCATCATCTGTTCCCCACCAACCTCTTCCTTTGGGCCTCTCTCATCATTCCTCTAGCCAGAGGTGAGGCTGGAGGCTTCTGTCCTGTTCAAATATGGGCTGTGCCCATCAAGGGGAAGAACGCTGTGTCAGGGCTACCGAGGAAAAGGTATTGCATATGCAACATGATTGTCTGACTGACTCTTTACTTTTGGGGTCCAGATATTTTATGTGGCCACTTCCCGCCAGCTGAAACGTCTGGACTCTGTCACCAGGTCTCCCATCTACTCTCACTTCAGTGAGACTGTGTCAGGTTTGTCCGTCATCCGTGCCTTTGAGCACCAGCAGCGATTTCTGAAACACAATGAGGTGGGGATTGACACCAACCAGAAATGTGTCTTCTCCTGGATTGTCTCCAACAGGTGAGACTGCCCCTGTGTATTTACCCAAATATGCGCTTTGGGGTTCTATGCGTTTTGACATTAGCTGTGGGAGGGCAGGTGTAGCCAATGAAGTGAATTTGACTGTAGCCAAACCTGCCTGTCATGTAAGTAAAAGAAAGTATGGGCCTCAGGGTCAGAGACCGGGTCCCTGTGCCTACTCTGCTATTTACCAAGCTAGGTAAAATGCCTTGACCTTCTAAGGAAAATCTTATTTTTTGTTTTTACAATGACTAGAACACATCCTATATCATAAGTCAAATGACCTCTATGAGCATTTGTTATCCCAGGTACCGAACAAGTGCTGGGTGAGCTGGGCATTCGTAGTTGGCATCCCTGAGAAGCGGATGTGAGATCCTCCACAGGCAGGACACTCTTTGTGGGGTGGCGAAAGAACTGAGGGTGGAGGGAGGAGACTCCATAGTCATTTTTAGGTTAAAACCCGTGACGACAGAAATGGAAAGCTCATCTCCTATGAGGTGAATCTGCAGGTACGGTGAGCATTCTTCATTTCTGCAGCATTGTGAGACCTTGGCAAGAAATGATATGTCCTTGGAGGAGGAAGATCTTTTTCAGGAAGGGAACATTCCCGAATGGCTTCCACATCATCTTGAAGTGTTAAGAGCAGACTCATGATGCTCAGTATTATTTGGAACATGGAGAGGTCAGGACAGGACTCTGATTGTAAAGATACTTTATTACTTTCCAAGAATGAAAAAAATTTAAAAAATCATGAAATCAGGGTACATTGAACCTTCATGTGGTACTTACTTTCTAACCTTACAAGTGGATTCTCTATGGCATTGTATGCCCTGCCTAACCAAAAGAAACCACTTAGAACGTTTGTTTAAAATGTAGATTCCTGGGATGCCTGGCTTGCTCAGTTGGTAAAGCATGCTGCTGAATTTTGGGGTTGAGTTTGAGCCCCATGTTGGGGGTTGAGTTTACTATTAAAAAAAATATGAATTCCTGAACTCCACCCTAGGCTCCCTGAATCACTCTCCTGGAGAAGGGTCTCAGAATTTTCTTGCATGAATATTGTATTTTTAATAATTACCTCGGACAATTCTTATGATTTGGCAAGTATGGGAGACATTGAATCATAGGATTCCTTTAATTTAGCAAACTTCTCTAGTACCTTTAAAATGCAATTTATTTTCTAAAATCTAATTTTAAAAGACTTTAGGAACATATGGTATAGTCAGATTGAGGCATCTTGTGAGAACACAGCCCAACCAACTCAATCCCTCTCAATGTTCCATGAACATGTAGGTTGCTGGTTAAGGTAAGGAGGTGAACGTCGGTGACACCTTTCTCTTTGGTTCTTTTGCCCTACAGGTGGCTTGCAATTCGTCTGGAGCTGATTGGGAACCTGATTGTCTTCTTTTCATCCCTGATGATGGTTATTTATAAAGATAACCTACAGGGAGACACTGTGGGCTTTGTTCTGTCCAACGCGCTTAATGTGAGTCTGAAAGTTGGGAGTTAAATTAATGCACTGATTCTCAAATTGAGTCTAGAGTATACCATGGAGTTTGTGTTCTTGATTCCTTTCTGGATTCAGAGGGACTAGGGAAGACTGAGGTTCAAGCCCTGGCTCTGTCTCTTACTAATTGTGTAACCTATCGACACATTCCTTACCCTTCCTAAGTGGGTACAAGTATCATCTGGAAAAATGGACAAAAAATCTGTTGCCCTTGGGAGTTAAGAAAGCAATGTGAGGGGTGCCTGGGTGGCGCAATGGGTTGAGCACCCAACTCTTGGTATTGGCTCAGGTAGTGATCTCAGGGTGGTGAGATAGAGCTCTGTGTTGGGCTCTGTGCTGCTCAGTGTGGAGTCTGCTTGGGATCCTCTCTCCCTCTGCCCCTCCCCCTACACTCGTGCATGCACTCTCTCTGTCTCCCTCAAATCTTAAAAAAGAAAGCAATTCAATATGACTTAATCTGATAGTTCCCTGTCTCTTTGCCTCTTTGCTTGATTCTAGTCAAAAGAGAATAAATGAGTTTCTTTCCACCTTTTTTTTTTTTTTTAAAGAAGGCTCCATACCCAATGTGGGGATCAAATGCATGACCTTGAGACTGAGTCACATGCTTCACCAACTGAGCCAGCCAGGTTCCCCAGTTTCTTTTCCATAATATAGTAGTAACAGAAAGTCTTTTGAATATCTTCTTCTATTTGCGTTTTCCTTAAATCACAGAATAGAGTTAATTCTAATGAAGAATGTAGTGCAGTAAAGCTATATAATGCATCCCCAGTATGACTAGGCAATTCATTATTTCCTAGGGCCCAAGATTGTGGCTGGCACTACAATCTATATTCACTAAATGATACTCATTTAATGAGTCATTTGGCCATCTTTCATGATATCTTTTGGAACTAATATATTGGCTTACACAACTATCAGTTCTGTATAGCACTATGTTCATTAGGGTTAATAAGACCTAACGCAGTCATGTTGGGGCACCCAAAAGGACTCTCTTGTTCACCAGAGTTATTCAGTTCCTTGTACCACTGCACCTTCCTCCCCCCAACCCCATTTTTGGGCTTATTAACCTCGGGTAGATGGGGCAAAGACAACTATTAGATTAAATGAAAACAAAAATATTCAAATGTCAACAATTTCACATGGTTCGAGCTACACAAAGTGGTTACTCTTCTCTCCAGCATCCTGTACTCTCCCTCTTTTTAACCACCATTTGCTCAACAAAAACTCCCTGGTCTAAGTGTATGTGTGAAAGAAGCTTGCATCTAAGTAATCCACAGGTTCCCCAGGCTCTAGACTGGTGCAGACTTTGACAACCTCTTACTGCTGGTTAGACGTATTTCTGTAGGCAGGAGTCTTCTCGGGTAAAGGAGGGTCCATGTGGATGCTCCACCCGGAGCGTTGGGCTCTTGTTGAGAGCAGAGAAGCAGCAGCTTTTTGGAAAGCTTTTTCTTATGCTTTCCTCATTTATAGAATGCCACCCACTACTCCTTCCACAAAGAACATTAGGCTTCCAGGCAGGAGGTTGGAGTTCTGGTCCCACTCTACCAACTGCCAGCTTCTCCAGCCCCAGCTTAGCCCAAGCCACTCTGGGCTCATGTTGTCTTTCATGTGACATCACACGATGGAGCACTTAACTGTCTTCCAGACCATACTGGTGTCATTGCCTCCCCCAAAGGAGTTGAGGATTGTCACTAACACTTTTCCCTGCTCTTTCAAACAGCTCGGCATAGTGCTACGTACAAAGTAGGCCCTGGACTGACCTTACGGTTTGACTGAGTTGGTATCTGAGCCCCAGGTGATCTTTAGTCTTCTGATTTTTCTGTAGATCACACAGACCCTGAACTGGCTAGTGAGGATGACGTCAGAAATAGAGACCAACATTGTGGCTGTTGAAAGAATAAATGAGTACATAAAAGTGGAAAACGAGGTAAGGAGGAATTAGAAGAACCCGGGGACAAGGCAAAAGAAAAATGTTTCCTTCAAGAGAGCATCTTTACCCTGTCTAGTGATTTCACATGGAGTCATAAAGGTTCTCCTAAAGTTTGCCTTGCTCTAACTAACCCAATTTCTTGAAACTTAGAATAGGAAATGGTTTAGGAGGAGGTCAGGTCTTGGAATGCACCAGGTTAAAGGTGTCTGCTTTCTGGAAGTCCGCAGAGCAGCATTGTGGAATGAAATTTCTTTACTTGAATAAGGCAGGAACCTTCTGGAAGTACTAGTCTAATTCATTCTAGTCAATACAGATGCCCACAGGTGGCTAGGACACTACTATCCTTCTAGTCCATGGCATGAGACCTGTGGGGACCATTCAGTGAGTTCCCACCATGTAAAGCACTTCTCTTCCTGTCTGTTTGCCAGGCACCCTGGGTGACTGATAAGAGACCTCCCCCAGGTTGGCCCAGCAAAGGGGAGATCCGGTTTAACAACTACGAAGTTCGGTACCGGCCGGAGCTGGATCTTGTACTGAGAGGGATCACTTGTGACATTAGGAGCACGGAGAAGGTAGGTGGAGCTGAAGAAAGGACTGAATGTGAGTCCTCGTGATCAGAACACAGTTGGACACAGGGGTGGAAAGCAGCTGGACTCTGCTTTCATTATTGGGGTGGAATGAGAGGGTCAGGACAGTCCTCCATCCTGGGGAGGTGCAGGCACACAGTATCACCACCAGAGGGCAGGATATCAACAAGGGATCAAGCCGACTTAGCGGGGCTGGAAGGGTTTTCTGCTCAGCCCTTCCCTGTCTCCCTGCCGGCACCGGGGGCAGCACCATCTTCTCCGCTGGCTGAGGGGGGCTCATTTCCTGTAAGGGCCATGACTTGTGGAGGGGAAGTCAGGAAGCACCCAGCCTAGGGGAGGAACTGGTGAGAACAGCAATGTGGAGGTGGTTCCTGCAGAGAGAATAATTTCGTTCTCTGGTCTGCAAAGTGCTGCACCTTCCTGTGGTGATCCTGTTCTCGAGGGCTTAGGGTCTAATTGAAAAATGTAGAAATGTAAAAAAATGTAAAAAAAAAAAAAAAAGTCTGGGTAAGGATGCTGAGGTCCTGCTGACAAGGTTCTCAACTGATGTGAGGCCCGACTTTCCCTTTTCCTCACTTCTAAACAAAGATTAAAAAAAAAAAACCTATAATGTCCAGTCCTAATTATAACAACAGCTGCTGATGTGTCCGTTTCCAACGGTCATCGTAGTTCTGAGCCACCAACAAATGAGAAAGTAGAATGAGAAGGCCTTTTTTTCTGACATCTGGGCACTTTTTTTCTCACCAAAACCACAATCAGTAGAACATCTTTGAGATGAAGTAGTCAATCACTGCCCCTTTCCACCTGGGGTTATGAATGCCCCAGGCTAAAATCTTCCCCCCCAAAGAAGTACATGGTGAACTAATGTGCAAAGGAACTGTATTTACAGATTGGTGTGGTCGGCAGGACAGGAGCTGGGAAGTCCTCCCTGACAAATGGCCTCTTCAGAATCCTCGAGGCTGCAGGTGGCCAGATCATCATCGATGAGGTAGATGTTGCTTCCATTGGGCTCCATGACCTCCGAGAGAAGCTGACCATCATCCCCCAGGTGAGCTCTAGAACTTATTCTGTACCTGAAGCAGGGGACAGATTTTTCTGCAGGAAACATATGCATCTTCTTCTTGATGTATATTCAGTTACAGTGTCAATTCTGCAGGCTACCCAGGACACCTAAGCCAGTTCCCTAAGCCACATCCTTTCCAGAACTTAACAAAAGTAACGCTGGCATTTTGTGGGGATAGGCTTGTGTGACTGCCAGCGTCTAACCGCTAGGTGGCAGCAACACAACAGAAGTCAAATAGAGCAGATGATTATTTAGCATTTCTAGAGCCCATCCTAGGTTCGCAAGACCTTTGCAATCAACGTTTGCAGTTTTGCTGCTGAAGCTTGAAACCATTAAGCTTTATACTCCCCGTTTGCTATCGTTAAAAGATAGTGAAGGGAATTTGCTGCAGGTTTTTGCCAGCAAGTGGAACGCTTAGTGTGCATCAGCAAAAAAGGCTTCCCTTTGGCTTCCTCTGGACCCGACCAAATAAGATTTGCCTTGGAGGTTTCTTGGCTGGGAGGGGCAGGTAATGTGGGTCCTTACTAGAATCTTGCCTCCTCTATTCTTGTAGCCAAGTCTCTGGGGGTTTTGGTTTGTCTGGTGTTCACTCAGTTTGATGTAATCTTTTCTCCAGCTTCTTCAAAAGTCTAATAAATTCTTCCATGACTGTACTGTCCCTTCCCCGGTCTACCCCTGATCCCTTCACTTCCATACCCTGAGTTTTTACTTGAGGGCGTGGAACATTCCTCTTACCTTCTTAAGATATGTTGAGGCAAACCTGGAGATCCATAAATGAATCTCAAAATGAAAAACAAAACCAAGAACTCCCCTTAATCCTGTGGAAGCCCCTCTGGTCTTCGTGAGAGCTTGACCACTAACGAGCTGTGCATCTCAGGCCAGTCCTATCTGCTTCTCCTGGCCACAAAAAAACCTGCTGGATCCTTTCTTGTCATGAGCTTCAACAGCCCCCCTCCTCCCTTGACTTGCAGGATCCCATCCTGTTCTCTGGAACCCTGAGGATGAACCTAGACCCTTTTAACAACCACTCAGATGAGGAGATTTGGAAGGCCCTGGAGCTGGCTCACCTCAAATCCTTTGTGTCTGGCCTGCAACTTGGGTTGTCTCATGAAGTGACAGAGGCTGGTGACAACCTTAGGTAATGTTTCATAATGCACTTCCCCCTCAGGCAGTGGGAGGTGGGGGGAAGCACCCCTTTGTCCCTGGTGCTAGGTAGTCCGTGGTATCACAGAATCACTCCGGTCCTGGGTGCCTTCCCAGTGGTAGGCAGGGTACGGACCCTGAGCTGAGGCAGCTCCGAAGAGAAGGGTGCTCCAGTAGCTCTGGCTTCCCTTGGGAACTTGTTCTACATGCAGACTCTGCCGCTAGACCGACTCATCAGAATCTACATGTTAGCAAGATTCCCAGGTGATTGGTGTGTACATTACAGCCTGAGAAGCACTACCTAGAGCATGGAGTCTTAGCTAGAACCCCTTAGGGAAATTTTTAAAAATCCCAATGCCCAGGCAATACCCCAAACCCACTGAATCAGGGGCCCAGGTGACAGCAGTGTGTAGCCTTGATATCGAATGCCATCCTGTCTGTTTTCCGTCAGCAACAGATCTAGGAACTCGCAGGATGTAAGTGGGTCTTTAGGCCCATGCAAAGACCCTTCAGTCCACAAATCTGTACTGATAGAAAATGTAGCAGATACGCAGCCAGGAGGGACTGTGTGGGCCTCTGGCAGGATGTGACATGGGGGCCTTGCCAGATCTGGTTTGTGAGAACAACAAATCCTACTCTCTTTCTCTGTCCATGCTGGGGGACACCTAAATGGCGTGACCAGGGCCTTGCTTTCAGACCTGGGTTGGAGGGGTTGAAGCTTCCAGTTCTCGGTGCGTGATGGGAGGTGGGTCACGTGGAGAGAGACAGCGGCTGAAAGCCAGACTGGCACCGGGGCACCGGGGCCCCAGCCTGTTCTAGAAAGTCCCCCGGGGCCAGGTGGGAAGGGGGTACAACCGAACTCCGGTCTTGCCCTCTGTGCGGACACCACAGAGGAAAACTGGGAGTTCATCTTGGGTGACTTCTCATCTCCTGCAGAAATTTTCTTACGGAGAATTACAGAACTTTAGTCTAGCCCCCCCTCTGTTTAATATGTTCCCAAATGGCCACAGCAGGAAAGAGCAATTAGCGAATTCCTGAATATTTCCTCCACATCATTTCCCAAAGCTGCTCTATGGAAGTAAGAGGTCCAGCCTTCATTACTGGCTTTTAGCAAATTAAAGCGATTTGCATCTTACAAGCATATTCGAATTCCACACACATTGCATCTCACACCAAGACACCATGTTCATTAGATAGCTACGTCTCTAATCGAGGCAGAAGGCCTTGAACAAATAATTAGCCTTGAGACTAGAATTACGCATTAAAATAATGAATGGGTTTGCTAAGGCCACTAAGAAATGCCACTGGGACATTCTGATGCAGTGTCACCCTATATTAATGGTGTTGGGTAAGATACGGCTGCGGTGAACTTGGGGGCCTCCCATCTTATTTTGGAATTGCTGTTGATGCGCTGGGATATCCCCTAGGGATCCAAAGAACCGTCCCAGGCTAGGGTTTTCCAAACTCATTAAACATGGAAATTGCCTGGGGTGCTTATTAAAAAATACATGTTCCGAGGCTCCTCCCCATTCTATTTGACAAGAACAGGGCCCAGAACTATGAATTTTTAAAATTAAGCACCTGCGGTAGGAGACTTTGGAAAAACCTCGTCTTAGCCTCTAGGTGTTCGTTCTGGGGGAGTTAAGGAGTTGGGGTTTCAAAAGTCAGATCTGGAACGTGACCTACCCCCGTCCCACATTAGGCCGTGGCTCCCAGGGGCTCATGCTCGCTTTGTTCCCTCGGCTGCAGCATAGGACAGAGGCAGCTGCTGTGCCTGGCCCGGGCTCTGCTTCGGAAATCCAAGATTCTGGTCATGGACGAGGCCACCGCTGCCGTGGACCTGGAGACCGATCGCCTCATCCAGACGACCATCCAAAAGGAGTTCTCCCACTGCACCACTATTACCATCGCTCACAGGCTGCACACCATCATGGACAGCGACAAGTGAGTGTGGTGACAGCCGGCCTGACACCACTGGGCCCTTGAACGACAGTAATAGCCTTTGTTGTAAGACATCCCACAGCTGAAAGTCTAACCACCATCATTTTACTGATAAGGAAACCAAGGGTTCAAGGAATTTGTCCAAAATTATACACCAAGCTAATGAAAGCCAACAGGGTTAAGGGAATGGACTTGAGGGCAAAATGGGCAGTTGTTTATTAACTGAGTGTGGGGAGGTGGAGGCCCTAGCCACGAGGGGCGCGTGTTAACCACAGATCCTCTCAACCCCCGAACAGTGACTAGACGCTTTCTGCTTCTTCCAGCTCTGGCACAGTACGTTAAAAACGGGGGTAATGTCAGTGATCTTGGAACCTGTTGGGAGACAACAGGCTCCCTTAAACAATGTCTATCTTTAAAAAAAAAAAAAAAAACTTCTGTAAAGGGACTTCTACTGTATGTATTCTTCTACTAGATTCTTCGGCCATATATATGGAACCCACCCATGTCAATGCAGACAGCTGCGACCCATTCATTCTCAGTGCTTTGTAGCCTTTTATGAATGAATATACCATGACTTAGTCCTGATTGTTCCTGCAAATGCCAAGATGTAAAATGCTGCTGAGACCTTTCTTTCTCCTTCGTTTCAGGATAATGGTCCTAGACAATGGGAAGATTGTAGAGTATGGCAGCCCTCAAGAACTGCTGAGAAAATCGGGCCCCTTTTATTTGATGGCCAAAGAAGCTGGCATTGAAAGTGGGGACAGCACGTCATTCTGACAGTAGGTCCCACGGGTTGGAAAAGGACCATAAGGATCATGTCTGATTTTTTTGTGAAAGCGATCACACAGAAGTGTATAAAATGTACATTCTAAAGAAGGATATTTTATCTAGCCACAGAACCCCCCCCCCAACACCGCTGTGATGATCCCACTTTGATTATACCTCCTTCCTACTTACCTTCCCAGAGATAACTCCTATCCTGAATTTTGTGATAATCCTATCCTCTTGCTTTTCACTTTAGTTTTACTACTTGGTATGTACCCTTAAACAAGGTGTATCTTTTTTAATTTCTGTAAATGGCCTCATACTTGACGGATTCTTCTCTGGCTTTCTTTCAGTATTATTTTAGTATTTTTGCTATCCATCCGTGTTGATGCACACAGTGAGGCTGGTTCGCTCTCCTCTACAGTGTGGGACTATGCCACCATGTATCCAGTGTCCTGCTGCTCAGTAGGGTTGTTTCTAGGGGTTTCCTCCTATCGTGAACAATACTGCCAGGAACATTCTGGTATATTACCCCTGAGATACACATGTAACAGTTTCTTTAGGATATAATGTAGGAACGGGGGGTATGCACATGCTTACGTGCATCCACTAGGTAACGCCAAACTGAGAGTGTCAATTTAATAACTTTTTGTCAGTTTCCCCCATTACTACTGAGGTTTCTGCTGGTTCTTATTCATGGTGCTTTATTTCCTTGTGTGCCTTGTGAATTTTGACTGTGAGCTGCTCACTGTCAGCATTTTATCTGTGGGCATTCTTTGAAAGCTGAGCTCCCTGGGAAAGCTTTTGCCTGTCCTTTGGGGGCATTACCCAGAACTACTTTGAATTAAATTCTCCACTAGGGGTTTCAAACCATATAGTTAGTAGGACTTCAGACCATCATCTGGCATAAGAACAAACTTGGGGTTTACAAATTCTGAAGGGAGGTTCCTCCCCTTGACCTAGTGTCCAGTTGGAGATAGACACATTGCCTTGTTGCCTCCCGCAGGGGGCAGCTTATTCCTCGTTTACCTACATACTACAGATAAACCTGGACCCGAAGCTATATAAACCTTTATCAGAGGGTCTCCTGTTACACTCTTTATCTTGACAGGCGTTGGCTTTATCTCGTGCCTTGGCATCCTGTATTGTCAACAAAGGTCAAAGTCCGCAGGCTTCAGAAGTCACCCTAAGCTTTGACCCTTCTAATCTTCCAGGGTTTTTTGTGCCCCATTACTTTGGGTTCTATATTTTCCTTTATTCATCATTTGGCTCAGAGACCGAAACTTCCTGTAGGAAGAGTAGAAGAGCTGCGAGGCTGGATTTTTCTTATCTGCTCTGTTCCGGCAGCAGCGCGGATTTCAGTTTGTCCCGTGCTTCTGGAACCGGGGTCATCGTGCTCCTCAGAGAC
>CM052894.1:25089550-25128039 GCA_028534135.1 Potos flavus | reverse complement strand
ACACGGGGAGAGCCCGAGAGACCTGTCCCCGGGGGCCGGGGGCGGGCGGCACACGCACCGACAGCAGCGGCTTGAGCTGCTCCAGCGCCTGGCGCACGAAGTCGCAGTGCGCCTCGGCGTAGCCGTGGACGCAGTTGGTGAAGAGCCCCTGCGCGTACTGGTGGAACTTGGGCAGCTCGTCCAGCAGCTGCGCGTTCAGGGCCTCGTAGTTGTTCCGGGCCGACTGCAGCTCCTCCAGGGTCTTCTTGTCCTTCAGCTTCTCCGCCCGCTCTGTGCAGTTGTAGAAGTCCAGGAGCTTATCGAAGCGCTTCTGCACCAGCTTGTGGGGCCCCGTGAACATGCTCAGCAGCTGATTGAGGGGCGAGATGACGAGCCGCTCTGTCCTCTCCTTCTGTGGGGACGAGAAAATCACCGCGCCCAGCAGTTCCGTATCCCGTATTTCTGGTTTTAACATAACTTCGGGTTCGGGTGTACACACAATGATCCAGTATTTGTATATACTGCGGCACGGTCGGGACGGTAAGTCCAGTGACCACCCGTCACCGCATGTATTTGTCCTTCTCCGAAATCCCCCGCAGGCCGATTTGTGATACCCCGCACCGCCTGCTTTGCTCCTCGCACACTAGCTAAACCCACGCAGCTCCAGCGGCGTTCTACTTAGCCAACACCAGACGGGCTCACACGTTTTACAAAATTTCTCAGTGTGTAACCTTCCCCCGTCATATGCACACGCCAAAGAGAAGGTGACTGCAAAACATGCTGAGCCCGCCTTAGCGCCACCGTTGATAACGCGGCAGTCTGTCCGGTATCACCTCTTAGGGGTCAGGTCTACACGGCTCGAATTTAACCCAAGGTGTACTTGTTGCAGAAGTCTGAGGGACAGATGCCTTCATACACCCATCGTGCCTTTTCTAATCAGAACTACTTGTTAACACCTGCTTCTACGTTCCAAAAGATTTTTCTCTTTAATTTGTTCTAGAAGGACAGATATCGAAGGGCAGGATATTGTCACGTAAAGAACATAAATAGGGACTTAGTACGTTACTTTTCGTAAGATGCTACTGTTGTGAGAACACCTGTAAGTTCCCCAAGTGTGAATGAATGCTTTCTTTAGCCTCAAGCCATCCAGAAATTTCCAAGAAACCTTAGAACCCCACTCATCTCTTTCTCACCATCAAACAATCCCACATCTATATTTAGAATTGCTGGAGCAATTTGGCCTTTAGTGCCGTCTTAATAAGGAAGCACATGCCATTTCAAAGATCCATTGGTTAACTTCAAAACTACTAAATATTCCTTTCTAAGTTAGTTCCCCCTACAGTTGTTTTCTTTCTTCAGAGTTGTCAATAGTGAGGCCAGATGAAATTTCCCAGTTTTCCTCTGTCTCTTCAAACTAGACTGATCACAAGCTATAAAAAAATCTCTTTGAATACCAGAGGCCCAACCTGTCCTTTTAACGAATTAAAAGCCATTGTTCTGAATATAAAACCCCGGTAAGGATAGAGCTAGAGGATGACTGGTATTCCTGAGGCACACGGCATGTCTCTGTGGAATTAACTTTTCCACAGGCGGGATGTTCAAGGCCCCAGGAAGACGCCTACGCTAAGAAAAGAGGGCTGAGGGGCACCTGGGTGGCTCAGTGGGTTAAAGCCTCTGCTCAGGTCATGATCTCAGAGTCCTGGGATCGAGCCCTGTATCGGGCTCTCTGCTCAGCGGGGAGCCTGCTTCCCCCTCTCTCTCTGCCTGCCTCTCTGCCTACTTGTGATCTCTCTCTCTGTCAAATAAATAAATAAAATCTTAAAAAAAAAAAAAGAGGGCCGAAGGAAGAGTCACTTACGAAATTTGTGAAGAGCTGGTCACTGATGTAGCGATGCACCTTCTCGAACTGCTCCAAGTCTCTGTGTCCCTTCTCCACGCACACATCCCACATGCTCACGGCGGCCACCACCTTCACGCACGCCGATTCCTGGAGTCGGTTAGAAACAAATGCGGTAAGACAGACAGAACTTTCTAGCCTTCACCATTCATCCTGCATAGCAGAATGGGACAAAAGGGGTCCATAATTAAAAATTTTCTGTCTAGCACAGTATTTTAGCTTTGAAATAATCATACTCTCATAAACTATGATTTATGAGGCACAGAGAAAAGCCTAAGGCTCTTACTTATAGAAAAAAACGGTGAGGGTTTTTGTCAGCTCTTTAGCATTCCTTTATGTTCCCAACTTGAGCCCAAAATGATTCCTGCAGGATGGTGATCAGGAGCGATCACCTCTCCTGCAAGTGTCAGCTCATGTTGTCACCTTCTCAAAGACAGCAAGACCCTACGCCCATTACAGCCCCACTTCCGGCACCTAACTGCTCTGTCCTCTGTCGCCGCAGACAGTATCACTTACTAATGTTTGCTCGCTGACTCTATTTCCCTCCCACGACCCCCTAAAAACATGTAAGCTCCAAGAGGGCAGGGGATTTTTGTCTGTTTTGTTCGTGGACTCAATTATCATTTGCTGACTAAATGAATAAATAAGTAAATGCATAGTTAACTCTTCCTGATGGATCCTGACACGTTTTAAATCCCAGGCTGTTTCCTCTGGCTACTTAAACAATTCTGGGTTCTCATCTTTTTTCGTTGAAGTTAGAGGAATGCCTATTATTTCGATATTAACCCAAACAAAATCTAAATGTACCCAAAACTCCCATTCATATATTTCAAGGGCAAATGAAGTCCCTAAGCACAAAACAGCAGTGCCTCATACATCGGTTTGACTTTACGACATTTTATTTTATGACATTGGCGGACCTCTTGTCTTTAAGTCCTATGCCTGTCTGTGGAGACATCATGTTTCGTCAGAAGGATAAATTGCGTCATCTTCCTAATTCCTCCTGAGTAGGAGAATGAATGTGAAACGTGATGTCCTCTCATATTCTTTTAAAAAAATGTGGCGAAGTCTCAAAATAGTAGACTACATGCCGAGCTAGATACCACGTATAGTCAGTGTCCCTCAGCTTATGTTCTTGCCAGCTCGCTCTCTCTATGGATCCAGCTAATTTTATTTGGCAGGGCTTTTCATTTTATGTCAGTGATGAAACCGTTCAACATCTTCTCCCTTCATTTCTGGTTAGCAGTCAGAACCAAACTGACCTGCCCAGCAAATGGCTGTCCCTATTCCATTATGTCCCCCCCACTGCCATGGAGATAGGCCTTTTAAGAGCTGGGGACTCAGGTATATACTTGCTACACGTTTAGAAAACATGGGGAAAAAACACCCAGTAGGAGGGTATCAGAAGTAGAGGAATTATAAGGGAAAGTCCTAGACCAGGGACTACACTTGGGAGTTGTATCAACATTGTTTTTGCCAAATCTCTCACTTTAAGCCAATGTGCTCTTAAAAAGTTTTGTAAACCCTAATTTTTACCTAATTACATACTTAAAACATGAAGGGAGAGAGTTTGCTACTTAGGGGCATGTAGATTTCGAAATGTAGGGGGCATTTCAAATCATGGGGATTATTTAATAAATGAGGACAATTGGAAAAGCATGTGGGGAAAAAAAAAATCGCACTGGATCCCTACCTCAGCCTGATACACTAAATTCCAGCTAGATCAATGACTTCAACTGTAAAACATGAAATAATAAAAATACTAAAACCTGGGAGATACTTATTACCTTGGAAGAGGAAAGAACTTTTCAAGTATGACATAGACCCATGGAAGCCATAAAAGAAAAGTTCAGATCATGCAAACCTAAAAATTTTTGACACAGGGAAAACATTTAAGCAAACTCAAAAGTCAACAAACTGAGGGAGAAATAATTGTAAACCATCATCATACACAAAGGGCTGTTTTCTCCAACTGTACAGAGGTACTACCAATCAATAAGAGAAAGATAATCAAATAAATAAATAAGGGCCTCAAGATAAAGACAAATCAACAGAAAAAGGAATATAACGACTTAAAGATAGGAAAATATCCTCAACTTCATTCATAAGGAATGCAAATTTAAACTATGCCGAAATAGTATTTTTAACCTGTCTTGCAAAGGGAAGACATTTTGATTTGGGTAACACTGTGTGTTAGTGAGGGATGGGGAAATCCTTTCATACGCGCCCGACAGGGAGTCTTCCCTGATAGAGGATCTACATGCTATAGGATTCGGCTCAGCACATCTAGTACTCTGGTCTTCAGATAGTCTCACGGATCAGAAAATGATGTATCTACGAAGATATTCCTTGTGCCAATATAGCTAATCGTTTGCCAACTACAAATAAATGTCCATCAATGGGAGACAAGTTAAACTGTTGTGGAACATCTGTATCATTAAATACGGTGCAGTCGTTAAAAAAAAAAGGCAGTTCTGTGTGCATAGGTCTAGAATGACTTCCAAAACACTATTACATGCAAAACCCAAGATGCTCAAGTATGTGTCTCTCCCTTTCTCTCTCTCTCTCTCTCTCTCACACACACGATTATCTCCGATGAGAGAAGAATCTGATAAATGCAGACTGTGCCTCTAGAAGGTGCCTAGGAGATGGGTTGGAGGAAGAATTATTTTCACTTTTTACTTATCCCTTTGGTACCTTTTGAATTTGTACCATTTTCCTTAACTTTTTTTTTTTTTTTTTTTTTTTAGAAAGCAGAGAATCTAGGAAGGGACTGTCATGTGGGAGGGACAGGGGTACATGATGTGCTTACATAAACACCATTCTGTGAGGCCCACAGGAGAAGGAGAGACCCGAACAGGAAGGAGCCTACTCCGGCCTCTGACCGAGGCCGACTCCGCCTGACCTCCTCAGCCCCTCCAGCCCTCCAGACCCATTCACGACTCTAACGACTCTGGAGGCCTTGTATACAGCAACTAAATTAGACGGAAATTAACATTATTATGAGAACGCGTGCCTCCAATGGGAACCATTCTCATACTATTCGATCTTCGAAATGATCTTGACAAAGTGAACTTGTGACAGGTGCTTCACAACAACTGGACAGAGGGACGGTAAGAAAAAGGTAGTGGGAAGGTCGGTGAGCACGAGAGGGAGGAAGGAGCCGGGCTGCTCTAGAATTCAGACTCAGCGTGCTCATCTTCCAAACGCTGTCACCTCTTAAATCACCTACAGGACCCCAGGAACAAGTATGTCAGGGCACAGTGGTCGTCCGAATCGATTATTCAATACGCATCCCACAATATGCTGACGAGCAGGAAAACAGCCAGAATTCCACCCTGTGTGACTCTAAGCACAGCACTGCCTTCTCTCACCCGGATATGCTGCAGGTAGAGAGACAGGTCTCGGATAAAAGATTTGATCAATCTTTCTTGCATTCGGAAGTTCTTTTCCGTTTCTTCAAATGCTTCATCTTTGATCTGTTCAAAATAAACAAGTGGCTGTTAGCAGATCTGGATTCTCCCTCAATCTAGCCTATGGCAAAAGTATCTTTCTTAAAAATATCTTTTCCCAGGAGCGCCTGGGTCGCTCAGTCGTTAAGCGTCTGCCTTCGGCTCAGATCATGACCCCAGGGTCCTGGGATCGAGCCCCGCATCGGGCTCCCTGCTCAGCGGGGAGCCTGCTTCTCCCTCTCCCATTCCCCCTGCTTGTGTTCCCTCTCTCGCTGTCTTGCTCTCTGTCAAATAAATAAAATCTTAAAATATATATATATAGATATATAGATATATATATATATCTTTTCTCTAAATTTCAAGACTTGGATGTTTCCCCGAATCATACTGAATTGAGTTAAACACCTCTACGTGACCTTGAAAGGTTGCCAAAATACACGTGGGCCCTCCTGCCTCCTCACCCTAACTCGCCCTGCTCCTGATGGGAAGACATGCTTTGCTCTGGTCAGGGCGTTCTCTTCCTATCCCCGGTGACCACATTCGTTCACCCTGGTGCCTTGGCTCGAGCTGTCCCCTTGCCTGGTATGCCCTCTCCTGTCCCTATGCCAAACTATCCCCTTTCTTTGAGGCTTGGATGAAATCTCTTGTCCACATGAAGCTCACTCTCCTGCAACTCCTGTTTTCCCAAGTACCGGGGCGCACGGAGAACAAGCGGCAACACTTAGCACCAGATTGTTTTCTAGCCGCTACTCCCACTGGCTGCAGGCTGCATGCATGCGAGAGAATGAAGCCTGGTGATCCGCTCTCAGCCATGCGGACGAATGTTTCCAAATCACTCAATTTCTCAGACTTTACATTTTTTAAATTTGTGACATGCTGTGTTGAACTACGGTGATCTCTTAGATCCCTTCTAGCTTCGTGTCTACAATTTGGTCTCCCCAAACACATCACAAGCTCCCCACGGGTGTCTAAAGCCGCTCCTCACGGCACGGGGGGGGGGGGGGGGGGGTTGGGCGGGAGGAGTCACATGCACAGGAGCTGCCGGGTCCTGTAGCCACCAGCTGGCAAATACCGAAAGAGGTACTAAGCGGAGAATCATGCCAATCGACCCCATGCAGGAACCCCACGATGTGGAACCCCACGACGTGGAACCCCGAAACACTGCCGAAGACGTGCCAAACCTTCAGGGGTGGGAATCTCACCTGTGGAGCAAAGCCGGTCAGGTGCTTCAGGTGACTGCTAACGCGGTTGGATTTCTTGATGATGGAATGGATGTTCAGTTTGGAAATCTTCTCCATGAGGCTGTCTTCATCGCCCTTTCGGTACTTGAGGACTAGGGAGTGAGTCAAGAAAGCCCTTCTCTGAGCAAGGACAGACTCCGTAACGAGCCACAAAATGAGATCAACAACCCAAACGACAGCTAGTGCTTGTTTTCAACGAGCTCGTAACTGAGTAGAGACAACGCATGGATGGAAATCACCATTACGGAGGGACAGGCTACTTGACGCAGCACAGAGATGGTGCAGACTAGAGGTGGTGAGGAGGAAAGGGAGCAGAGGGGTCAGGAGAAGAGTCTAAGATTTGGAGTCCAGGACCCCTCTGAGCTCAACGCCTGGGTCCGTCATTTCATCAAGGTGTGGCCTTCCTGAAGTCACTTAACTCCTCTGAGCCTCATTTTCTTCTCCAATAAAATGTAGGAAGGAACACTACTTGCTTCATAAGACCATCTTAAATGGTCTCATGTATGAATGAGATACTGATTTCTAATTGTCCCGCATAGTAAAATCCTATACAGGAGTCATGTGATCAACTACAGTGTCATACCTTAGGCACAATCTCTAGAAAAGTCTGGAGACATCAGAAGGGTCACAGGGAGAAGATTGGGTGGCACTACAAAGGCACACTTTGTTTGTAGGAGATGAAGACAACATCACATTAGGAGATACGAACCAGTGAGGAAGACAAACCATAAAGGACTCCTAACTATAGGAAACAAACTGAGGGTCGCTGGAGGGGGGGCAGGTGGTGGGATAGGATAACTGGGTGATGGACATTAAGGAGGGTACTTGCTGTAATGAGCACCGTGTTATGTATAAGACTGATGAATCACTGAACTCTGCCTCTGAAACTAATAATACATTATATGTTAATTAATTGAATTTAAATTTTAAAAAAGAGGGGTGCTTGGGTGGCTCAGTCGGTTAAGCATCTGCCTTGGGCTCAGGTCACAATCCTGGATCGAGTCCCACATCAGCCTCCCCACTCCGCGGGGAGTCTACTTCTCCCTCTGACCCTCCCCACCTCATGCTCTCTCACTCTCTCTCTCTCTCAAATTAATAAATAAAATCTTTAAAAATAAATAAATAAATTTTAAAAAGAGAGAGGGGGGGGAAAAAAGGAGATAGGAACCAAGACAAAGGGCTAGATGGCCTGAGGGCTTTAAGAGCACATTGCATACCAATATGGGCGTGGGGTGGGTAGAAGGTAGAGAAAGAGGTTATACTATATTATAGATTGTTTGAGGATGTGACTAACAAATCAACTTAGCGTGGTCACCATGCTATACTCATTGGGGGTTCAAATTAGAGTCTCACGAGAGGTCTGATGAAAGAGAAAAGAAAGGGTTCAGTTCCGTCCACATTATAAAGAAAGTGCTGCGTGGTTTGCAACTGACTACGCCGCACTGGGGGGCGGAGCTCAGGCCAGAGGCGTCAGTGACCCAGAGACTGGGCAAACTGGGGTTTCCTGAAAGACGAGGAAAAGTCCTCACTTGGGTGCAAGTAGGAAAACATCCAACACGACATGCAGGAGAACAAGCATAAGGGTTGACAAGGCTTGCCTTCCATGAGCAGAGACCGTAATTGCCAGCGCCTGAATGAGCCTCTCTCCGTATCCTTCGGAAAGACCCTCATTGCTACAAGCTTGACCACAGGCGCCTTACTTCCAGTATTCCACGGGTTTTTCATTCCATTTCCCCCCATTCTGCCACCGTTTCTACAGCAGAGCCCTATTACCCACCCTCTGCCTTGCCCATCCCTGGGGAAGGAATAATTCTTGTGAGGAAGAGAGCATGGTCAAGGGCATACCTCCTTCTCAGCAAGTACGCTTTTCTTACCCAGGTCCTTGCGACGTTTATATTCATTAATGTTCACGTTGATCTCCTTGACTGCGAGGACTGCACTGGCTAAGGGTGCTTTATCGGGGTGGGATTCTGGGGTGGAATTCAGCAGCTCCATGAGCAGCAGTGGGTAGCGCATCACTCTCTGGACCGGCTTGATGAGGAAGGAGCCCAGATTAATGTAATTTGTGCATCCCCTGATACAGAAAGAAAAAGACTTTTAATCAAATGTCAGTAATGTTTGTGATTCTTAAATAGAGCTCTGTGCTCTCGCCCTCCATTCCAATTTCATTCATTCGGCCAATATTTTCTGGGCACCTAAGAAATACCAGGTACTGTTGTAGGTGCTAGGGATTTAGTAGTGGAAGGAGACAGGCAACAAGCAAACACTGTAGCAAGTGTCATTTGGTGATAAGCACTATGGAGAAAAATACAGCAAAGGAGGTCAATTCCTAGGTTTCTGTCTATAAGGGAAGAAAACAAAGAAACGAGCTTGTGCATCAAGGGCAAGGCACTCACCATTCTGTGTATAGGCTCCTACAGGGCAGCGGGCATGAAAAGAAAACAGACAGCTGCTTAGAGGTAATGCTAAATGCCGGTTCTCACATTCTTCACAGAATACATTAGTTCAAGTAATGCCGATCACTTGGGCAGACAAAAAAAAAATCACATGGGATAAAGGGAAATTATGAATATCTATGGAGGCATATCTAGTCCATTAAAGAGTTATTTAAGCCCCTAACTTCACTTTGATCTACTCAGACATATATTGTATCCTTATAACCTAAGTCCAGGAGAACCTCACCTGAAGGTCGGAAATAGGTGAATTGGGTCTTCTTACCTATGCTCTTGTTTGTTGGGACCAAACTATCTCCCTGGCTGCTTCTTACCTGAAATGCTAACTTAATATTTTGTACCTACAGATACGAAGTGGGAACCCACTGAAGATTTTCAAGGGAAAAGGCAATCTGATGAGAGAAGAGCAAGTTACATAACAGGACCTATAATAACATGTCATTTATGGTTAAAAGAAGACAGATGTCATAAGAAGTCTAGACCTATGCACAGACTGACTTCACAAAGGCAGAACTAAAGAATTATGATGGAAGCGCAGTGGGGTCGAAACTCCTACTTGAGATCTGCCAAGGAGTCCTGAAGATGCTTCTGGATCTTCTCATCCTTCTCGTAGATTTCCAGCAGTGAAATGGCCTCATCGTGATTCTGGCAGTAAACCTTGTATGTTCCCTCAAGCTCGTCCCGGTGTTCGAGAAACACGGGCCCTTTGGAATATACGTAAACATACAGCGTTTTTAGTAACTTTCTTCTCAGTAGCCTTGAGGTAGACTGGATAACCAAACTCTTATCAGTTAAATCCTATCACAAGAAACGATAATGAGACGAATCGCCCAATTTATCATTTCCACGAAATAGCTCAAAGCTATATTTATTTAAAGCAAAATTTCAGAGAACCATGTCATCACGTATGTATTTTTCAGAGCACGCACACATACCGCGGTCACACCCAGGCCCTTCTCGGTCAGGCGGAGGGGTCTGCAAGCGCTTCCCACCCAAGATCAGACCCCTAAGGGCCCCTCACTCTCTAAGCCCCAGGGAAGCCACAGTGAGGAAGAGAGTCCTTCCACAGCAGCAATTTCTAACCTTTTCTTCATGCATGAATTAAACACACATGACTATAAATGAAGTTTATTAAAATACCTATAATATTAAAAAATCTCAAATCCATGAAAGTAACGTGTACTTACTTCTTTATAAAGCATTAAAGCAAAATGTAGCTATAAATCTAATAATCACCATAATGGCTCTTCCTCTGCCAATTCCTTGGTCCTTCCTGCTTCAGCTTGTACTGCTCAAGGTCCGCTCGCCCTTGAGGTCCTCTCATAAAACCTGATCCCGCTTAGTGCTGCCCTGCTAACCCTTCCTACCAGCTGCTCTCAGCAGAAACCCCCCATGGAACCCAACCGTTTTCTCTACAATGTCACCTCTGTTCTCTATGTGCTGTCCCATGGAATGCTCTATTTTTGTGTAGATCAGTTTTCATTTATATGAAATCTACATCTCTAATTACTGTGACTTTCTGTGAGAGGAACTTGACTTTTTCCATAAACATCCCACTCACTCCGCCCTCTCCAGGGCAGCCTCACTTCTGCCTATCCCCGCAGCTCAGCGGACCCAGCGGACTGGGCTGGCTGCCTTCCTGACCTTCGGGACACTTCAGGAGCCCTGGCCACGAACCTCTCTATATTGAATATTCACCTGCCTTCTTCTCTCGCATTATTCTTTCGTATCCTTTCCCCACCGACACTTCCAGAATCGTCGTGAACGCGCTGCTGCTGACGTGTGCCCCCACGACTCACTGCTTTAACCTCCCCCCGTAGGGCCCCCTCTGCAACAGTCACCAACTAGCCAAGCTACACCTTAATTTCCGGTGTCCTTCAAACTGTGGGTCACAACCCAGAGATGGGTCCTGCGATCTACTTTGTGGGTCACGTTCAGCGCTTTGGGGAAACAAAATGGCATAGAAAAGAAAATCTCGGGCAATATTGGACACAGTCAAAGCATAGACATACACACACACACACAAATCCTGGGTCACGATGTAAAATAGATTTCCTTCTGTGAGACAGGTGTAAAATAATCTAAAATACTATGTACCCAGAGTCTCCTGGTGCTTTTTTCTCAACTCCTTACTCAGCCAAGCCCTGAGACATCCCATTCTTTCTTCCCGCACCAGATCCTGTCCTGCCTGCACTAGAATCCTTCCCCAGTCAGACTATTAATGCGAATTCCACGCTGCTTTTGCCAGCATCCTGCATTACCTTCATTTTTTGCTGAGTTCTCCCCCTCTCTGCATACTTTTTCCATTTCCATTTCTATTCCTGGCTCATAGAACTATTTGAAAGGTACATTTTTGGAGGGCGGGGAGGCTTAGTGTAGAACAGTTTGAGTAATTCCCTACCACCTGTGTGATTTTTAAAAAAATGGAGATTGGGGCCCAGGGTAGAGAAAATATATATGTAATTGCCAGTATACGATAAACTCTCTGGAAGGCAACAGAAGAAAACTAGTAACACTGGGTGCTTCTGGTTTGAAGAGCTGGTGGCTAGGGAATGGGTAAGAGCCTTTTCATTAAGTAGTTCTTTGTAACTCTCTGTGTGCCGTGGGAATGTATTAAAAATAAGCCAAATTAGAAATATATTAATATAAAAAACAAAGCAATATATTCAAATAAACTTGACTTCCCCCAAAATTGCTTATGCAATTCATGCCAATCCACCCTTTGCTAGTGGCTCACCAAAGCTTTTTTTTTTTTTTTTTTTTTTTTTTTTTAAGATTTATTTATTTGGCAGAGAGAGACACAGCAAGAGAGGGAACACAAGCAGGGGGAGCGGGTGAGGAAGAAGCAGGCTTCTCTCTGAGCAGGGAGCTCGATGCGGGTCTCGATCCCAGGAACCTGGGATCATGACCTGAGCCAAAGGCAGATGCTTAACAACTGAGCCACCCAGGTGCCCCACCAAAGCTTTAATTTGCCCGCATTCTGTTCCTGTGTCCATTTCTCTCCCAGGTGGGTCAGGTAAAGACTGCCTACTTTAAGCCAACATCATGATCCCATTCTCCTTTCCAAGGATCAGCTCAAGCATATGCATGTGACCCAGTTCCAGCCAATGAGAAATAAAGAGAAATCTGATAGGAGAGCACTGGGAAAGCTTTGCTCACTCTTAAATGACACAGGGTTACTTTTCCCTCTGCTGGATGTTGTCATGTGTATAAGGGGACGGCTAGAGCTGCAGTAGCATCTTGTGACCATAATTCCAGGAAAATAGTGAAATGGTAGGATCTCCCTTCCCACGTTGTACCAGAGCTGGTGTGTGTGTCCAACAGAATATGGCAGAAGTGACAGTATGTCATATCCAGGATGGGGTTAGAGAAGACACTATGGGTCTCCCATCTTGAGCCTTCTCTCCCTCCTGGATCACTCACTGGGGAAAGCCAGCTGCCATGTCCTGAGGACAGTCCAAGGAGAGGCTCAAAGGGCAAGGAACTAGGGCCTGAAGAGCTGAGTGGGCTTCCTTGGAAGTGGCTCTTTGAGCCCCAAAGGATGGCAGTCCAGGCCGACAGCTTGACCTCCAACTCAGGAGAGGCCCTGAGCCAGAGCTACCCAGCTAAGCCCCTCCTGGATTCCTCAGCCACAGGCACTGCGGGATAATACATGTTTCTGATTTAAAGCTGCTAAGTTTTGGTATAATTTGTCACACAGCAATAGATAATACAGTTCCTTTGTTGATTAAAAACAGATGACTGTTTTTCAAACAGTTTTGACCTTGACCCTCATGAGTGACAACATTTTAAATTATGACTCCGTATACTTACATGTAGAGTTGAAATAAAGGTCAAAAACCTGTAGCTGTGCTTATTCTTTATAGGATATTCTGGTATTTTCTATTTTATTTTATTGAAAAAAGTACATACCGGGTGAAACTTGCTCTAGTGATCTCACCATCCACCAACAGGCTGCAACCGTCAGTCTGGAAAACCCACGCTATGTGACATCTAAAATCTCTTCTATTGCTAACATCCTGCAGCACCCCAAAGCAGGCTACAGATGAAGGAGAAGCAGAGGGCCAGGTGACCTGTGAATTAAGTAGCTAGAACTTCATTTTCCCACTTAGTACCAGCAAGGCTGCTTCACCTCTTACCTCCTACCAGTGAAGTTTAACCAAAAGTGGTGGGGGTGGGGAGGGAGCTGCTTCTGAAGCCATGGCAGGAGCTCATACCTACAGCATCGCTGATTTCCAGATCAGCCAGTAACTGCTTTGAGGCCTTAATCACCATCTGCATATTTCCAAAAAGTCCTTCGAAGTCAATGTTTGGTATCTGAGAAAGGGAAACAAATCCTAAGGATGCGTGGAAATGAAATTAATGGCATGCCATGCATACTAGAAACATCTCTTCAAGGATGGTACGGAACTGTTCAAGGTCATCTTCACTCACCATCACCAAGATTCCAGAAGAGAAGCGTGTCACCGTTATCTTTAGTGTCACTTCTTGTCCCTGATCCAATTATTCTCTGCTCGCCCCCTCCCCCACTACCTTCGTAAAAGGATGGTGTTACCAATTTGATCTAGAATTATATTGGGATACAAATTCCCACGCAGTACCCAAAATCTGATGGCAGTGCTCACTTCCTGTACTAGTTCTTAGGAGTGAATGTTCCAGAACTACAAACCCAAGCCAGGCCCGGATGGTCAAGTAACAACAAATAAGGACAGTAAATGCTTAGGATGCTGTTCACCTTTTTTCTCCACCTCCAGCATCTAGACAAGTATCTGGCACACACACGAAGGTCAGGGTTTCCTGAATAAATGCTGTACCGTCAGGTGCAAGAGCCACCGAACCCAAGATCCCCAGACTTCATTATTATACCACCTTCCCACTGCAGCGACCATCCAGACTGCCTGGGAGTGCCTTCGGGAGCCACAGAAGCAGGCAATGTCCCCGGACCTACTGCAGCAAGTCTGGTAGGTTAACAGTAGTCTTGGGAAGTGACAGGATGCTGAAAGCGTAAGTTGATGACACATACATGTGGGGACCCTTCAATTAAGAGCAGGAGCAGCAGCCACAGCCTTTATCTCAAACCCTAATAAAGGTGAAAGCACCCATAACCTCATGCTGCATTCGGGGGAAAGCGAACTTTCTCGCGCAGCTCCCACCTGTGCCTGCTGCAGGGGCACCATGATGTGCTCAACGCACATTTCCAGATCCCGCACGTAGTCTCTCTCCGTCTGGAGAAGTTCTTCTATCACCTTGGCTCTCTTCTCCAGCATCCTCTGCTCTGGGTTTTCGGTGTACGCGGACCCAGGAGGGGCCACTGGTGATGAAGACTGGGAGGACAGCAGCGTCATCTCTAGAAGGGAAGGGAGAACTGGTCAGCAGCTCTGGTGTGGGAGCAAGACCCTTCAATGGTTCAGACTGAAAAGAACACATTCCTTGAGAACCAAAGTCTCCTCGCTGTCAGCCACCAGGAAATCTGATCCCACATCAGTTCCAATTATGAACAGATGAAGGGCTGAGAAAGCCGTTTCTGCAAAGAGAACTTCTCTCATCGGTGTGATAACATTTCTAGAATTCGTCCTGAAAAAGAGAAGCTGGCCCATTTCAGGAGGGCAAATCAGTGTCCACAACCTCTTGGGGAAGAGGCTGAGAGGGGTGCTGTTCTTATAAAGAATTGCTTTCACTTAATTAGGTAAAAAAAACCCAATGCATGAGGTCAGCAGCAGAAATACCAAACTGGATGTTAAAAACACTGAAAGAGCACATTGAAAAGAATATTCTGGGGAACATCACAATGCCAACTAAGGAGAAGACGAGAGTTAGACAGGAGTTACCCATCCGAGAACTGGGTTGGCTACAGGGACTGCTGTGATCCAGTCACTGTGACGGAGGGTGAACATCCACAATGAAATATACAAAAATTATCTAGATTCTCCCTAGCGAAACATTAATAAAGACATGGGCACCTTGTTATTTCAAACCCCCCACAAGAAACAAAAGTACTAGAAAGAAAAGAAGTTCTTTTTAATGGTACTTTCAACCAAAAGAACCTCTGTAGAACCATACCGTACGATCTAAAAACGAAAACAAATATGTACCTGGTCATTAGCTTTTACAATAACCCATTAGCGACACATGAGATTTATAAAGATGGGATAGCATTTGTTCATTAAAAATAAACATTAAGCACTAAAATAAACACTTGAAAAAAATTCAATTATGAAGCAAACTCTGCTCAGTTTATTTCAAATTCCTTAAAGATCCACATTTAAAAAAAACTACGAATTTGGTTGAGTAAATATACTAATCTGGGTATGATCGCAAGAATATTTTTAGCAGAACTAAGAAGCAAAAAACACGCGTGTTTATACTATTTATGGAAAACTAGGCTTTCACATCAGATTTTAGTCTTCAAAAATCTTCCCCACTGCCCCTTCTCCAGAAATTCCAATGTTTAAAAAAGAATGCATCCAGATTCTGGTTTCTAAAAACCACTCTCCACTAAAAGAAACCAGAATTCTTTGGAGAAATAGCTAATTCCAAGATTGGGGCAAGGAAGGTACAGGTGAACCAGAAACATCGAATGGCAGAAAGTAAGAAAGTGCCCAGCAAAATGATGAAGGTATTTCCAAAAGGCATGGAGGCGGCTTAACACGGCTCCCACTGGCCGAATCTGGTATGATTTGAGTATCAAAGTAAATAAGCTATGGACTATAATCCATTGACTAAAATAAGAATCCGTGAATTCATATTGATAACATATAAGTATATAAATAAATGGGGGAGAGGACAATGTTTTTGCTTATGGTATAATGTCAACTAATAAATACAGAAGAAATGATGGGAGTTAGAAAATCGGCATTTTGCAGTGATCAGAATAAAATGCAGTCCAGGCATAAATTACCAATGGGTGATTCTGGTGTTGATGGTGGGGTCTGATGATCAGGATATTTGCAGAGTTTTGAATCGTTATTACAAATTACTTATTAATTACAAAAATGAAAAAATAGCGACTATATATAATAGAGAAAGGGAGAATATTTTTGAGTCAACAAAACTCACATCACCAATAAGGGGCAAACAGACATCATGTTTTCCATTTGTCATATCTGGAAAAAACAACAACATCCTTATGCGGTACCCAGTCAAAAATGCATAATCTGAAATAAATCCTGAAGAAACATCGGACACATGCAAACCAAAGATCTGTATTCTTCAAAATGTCATGTTATGAAAGACAAACAGGGGCTCCCCAGTCAGTGGAGCCTGTGACTCTTGATCTGGGGGGTCACGAGTTTGAGCCCACCACGGGGTGTACAGTTCACTTAAAAAAAGAAAGAAAGAAAGAAATGCAAGCCTGAGAGACAGTTCCCAATCAAAGATGACTGAGGAGATGACAAATAAATGCCATGTGTGAATAGGAACTGGGTCTTAACCTGGGGGGAAAATATTGCTACAAAGGACATTACTAGGGCAGTTGGTGAAGTTGTAATATAGACTGTAAATTAGATAAATGATTAAATCTGTGAAAAATTTCCTAAAATGGCAAATCTACATGGTCATGTATGACATCCATGGTTCATACAAAATACGCACATGGAAGCTCACAAAAGCACACGATGTATACAACCTACACTCAGAAAGTGCGTGTGTGTGCGCGCGCGCGCGTGCGCCGTGTGAAGAATGAACACAAAAACCCAACAAAATGTTAAACACTGGTGGGATGTGAATAAAGGATATACAGGAGGTTCTTTGTACTACTGCAATAATGTGTAAATTTTATATTATTCAAAGTAAAGTTTAAAAAGACATAATCAGAAAATATCGTTCTTGAGCTTTTTTTGGTATAATGAATGACAAAATTTCAAGCATAACTCTTATTTCATAAGAGTGCTAAATCATAGTCCCAAATTAATTGTCAGCATATATAAAATTTATTTTCAATAGCCTTGTTTCAATTTTTCTTTGCAATTTCAAGCAATAGGATCTCACTCTCAAATACGGTTTCATAAGTGGCAAGTTGAGAAGAGAAATTCATTTTTAAAATTTATTATCTTTTTTATTTAGGGATAATTGACACGCTTGCTTCAGGCGTACAATATAATGATATTTTTAGAAGACACTCATTTTTAATACAGGACGAAAAAGCTCTGAAAGGGAGAACATTTACTGAATTCCTACCAAGGGCAATGCACTTTACAAATTTATGTCCTTGAACTTATTTAATATTCATGTCAAAACTCTGAACTTGTATTATTACTTGATTTAATAGAAAACATGGGTTTTGAGAGGCTGACCAACTTGTCCCAGGTTATATAGTGACTAAATGGCAGTGCTGGAATTTTAATCTAAATATATTTCAATCCAAATCCTATGCACTTAATCCTGTACCAATTTGCCTCCCTAGTCTGGAATCTCAACTAGAAAAGGTCAGGGATTTATTTGCCCCAAATCTTGAAAATTCCCCGGAAACTATTCTATCTCAGGAATCAGAGTTCTATTAATTATAGTAGTTGAAAGCTTAAAAGCATTCATCAATCAAAAGCAGCAACCTACACTAAGAAACTCGGATTTTTATTTTTATTAAAAGAGAAAAATGAAATGGTAACAATTCATTTAAACTATCAGCATGATGCTTTTTTTTTTTTTTGCAGGTGTATTTATAGACTCTTGGACCACCTTTAAAACAAAACCAAGAACACTTTAGCATGATTTAAAATCCCCATGGAACGTATCTGCAATTTTGACAAAATTCTACATGTTTCTGAAGATGTAGGTGACCCTCGAGCTCTCCACACATATTAATTCTCAAGATTAAGTCAAGCTAGAAATTTCTGGCTTGAAATGACTCCAAATGTAATACCCTTTTTCCATGATTCCACATATAGCCTAAGGAAAAAGTTCTGATCTCAAATTTTAGTGCCGGGGACGACCGAGTGGGAGAAGGTGGCCCCCTCGCTCAGCTCGCTGCAGTGTAGACGGGCTTGGAATCCCGTTTTTCCCCGCTCTAGCTGGGGAACCCCGGCAGAGGCCACTTTGACCTCTGGGCCTCAATGTCCTCATCTGTAAAACGAGGGTAACAGTGCCTGCTTTGCCAAGCTGTTGAGGGAATAAACAAGGCAACAACTCGACACAGGTTAGTCCTTTTCCCATCATGGGCCAGAACGTGCTCTCTGCACCAGACTGAGGTAAAATGCACCAAGTCGAAATGCTCCGTCCAGCCACTTTTCTCCAAGAACAATAAAAGCAGAGGAAGCACATGGAGGAGGCGGAGGCCGGTACCAGCCGACACGGTGCAGACCCGCTCCCACCTTCTTCCTGGGATGGCCCTGGAGGAATTTAGGCGCTGGAGCCAAAACTGATAGCACAAATTTGGTCTCTCGGATCAAACAGTTCGTGCGGGGTTGGTTTTTCCTTTTGTTCCCCTTCCCGGTCCCACCACCTGCACAAGGTCCCGATTCCACCCGCTCTCGGGACCCCCACCCCGCAGGTTAGCGTGTGTCACCAGGCTCCTTCCTTGGTGTGGAAGGAAGGGGTCCGTCCGGTGATCCCGCAGCTGCCCGCAACTCTACAAGCCACACTTGAAAGCAGAGTCCCAGAGAAAAGCCACTCACTTCTGGCTTCCTCTGCAAGCCGGCTCTGGGTTTGGTGCGGAAAGTCTCTGACCTGCTGGCAAGGTCCCCGGCTGCTCAGGCTGCCCCACCTGCCGCCACGGGCTCCGGTGCCCCGGGACGCACCTGCGGGGCCCGAGGACGGCGGGAGGACGGCGGGAGGACGGCGGGAGGACGTGTGGGTCGTCCCAGGGTAACAGGCGGAGCAGGATCTTCCCAGAGCTCTGGAATGCTCCGCAACCCCCAAATCCTTTGAATAGGGTACGCATTTCCCCCAGGCTTTTCCACATTTACATATGAATCGCCCGAGTCCCCCAGGCTATCACAGCAGGGCCGGTTCTAAAGGACGGAGCTGGAATTCTCCTGGGGGAACGAGCAGCAGGCTGCAGCCCAGCTTTGCTCGAGCTCCACACCTTCCCCTCCCGCCTTGCTTTCCTGCTCCTGAAACAGTCATGATTTCACTTCAGAAGTTTTTAATCCAAGAGTACTGCCTCTCACTTTGCCTACGCCTACTAAGCTTTGTTTTTGCGGGAAGCCTAATTCTGAAGGCCCACCCTGCTCTCATACAAGAGGCCACGCTGTGAAGTGGGTGGCACTGGTCTACTCCGTCCGCCCTAGGACCTGGCTTTTGGCAGCACCCCCTCCCCCCTGGCCAGGGCTTTGCCCTGGGACCTGGCCCTCCCACTTTGGGGACCTCACCCTGCAGCCATCAGAATGCAGATCTCAGCGGGCGGGGCCCAGCACAGCAAGGACAGAACGGAGGGATTTACAGGGACTGGGAGCCCTGCTCACAGCTCTCAAGCACTCACACTTTGAAAGAAACCAAGGAAACCAAAGTTGCAGAAAAAGAGGCCACTCTGTAAAAAAAAAAAAAAAAAAAAGAGAGAAAGAAAGAAAGAGAGAGAGAGAGAGAGAAAAGGGGAAAAAAGAAAATCTGCGTCAGGGCAGGAGCCGGCCTTGGGGCAGAAGGCTCTGGAGGTGCTGAGCCGGCACTTCTCAATCTCACCAGAATCTATTAACGTATCACCAGCAATTGAAAATAAAGTGTCCCGCTAACTAAGAAACGTCTCTGTTGGTGAAGGTTTGAGCAATCTCAGAGAGGACGGCTTTTGGTAAAGAGCCCTTCCCGCTGCATCTGGAATGGCCCCTCTCTCTGAGGCTCCCCTCTCTCTGTGAGGCTCCCCTCTCTCTGTGAGGCTCCCCTCTCTCTGTGAGGCTCCCCCTGTTGGTGAGCCAGGCCTTGCTTCCCTCCACCAGCTAGTTCGGCTCCGCGCAGCCTCACATTTTAACCAGTACTTACAGGGCCCTTACGGTTCAGCCCTTTACAAACACCGGGGTACTGAACCCTCCCACAGCCCTACCACACCACCGTCCCCACTGTGCGGCGAGGGAGGAGAAACTCCGTTAACGGGCTCAGTAAGCACAGGACTGGATTCGCGCCCGCCTCGGGCCCCGGACCAACGGCTACTCTGCAGACAACTCATGCCAGCGGCGACCTGAATTCTCCCTGGGGGTTTGGTGGCCACCGGGGAGCCGGTAATAAGGCAGAGCGGCTCTAAAGCACAACTGAACCTCCACAGAGCTCGGTTCACCCTCCGTGAAGCGGACCATTACGTACATAAGCACACCTGCACAGCGTCATGTGACTGTATCTGGAAAACCCCATTTGGTAGAAGGTCAATAATCCCTCAGAGTCCAATCTAGTGGCGTCACACACAGTAACTATTGCACAGTATTCTGGATAATCTACGGCAGAACACACATGAAACAAAGGAAAAGGCTTATTTTATCCTGTCTTCTGATGGCTTTCTGACTTACACATTCATCCTCCTCCTCAGGGAAGGGGAGAGCCCCCCTTCAAGAACCCTCATCTCTTCGTCAACCCTGACGGACATGGCACTCCAAGGGACAGGGCAGCAAGTAATAATTTGTAATACTGTCTCCTTTTTTTTTTTAGATTTTATTTATTTAGAAATGCCTGGGTGGCTCCGTCGGTTAAGCATCTGTCTTTGGCTCAGGTCATGATCCCAGTGTCCTCAGACTGAGTCCGGCCCTGGGCTCCGTGCTCAGCAGGAAGCCTGCTTCTCCGTGCCTGCCGCTCCCCCTGCTTGTGCTCTCTCTCCCCCTCTCTGACAAATAAATAAATAAAAACTTTTTAAAAAATTGCTTCAAAAAAAGATTTTATTTATTTGAGAGGGAGCGTGAGAAAGACAAAGAGCTCGAGGGGGGGGAGGGAGAGGGAGAGGGAGAAGCAGGCTCCCCACTGAGCAGGGAGCCCAACTCGGGGCTCAAACCAGGGACCCTGGGATCATGACTTGAGCCGAAGGCAGACTCTTAACTGACTGAGCCACCCAAGCGCCCTTACTTTCTCTAATTCTTAAAATAAAAAAGTCAAACTTTTTAACCCAGAAGTTTACTTCTAGGAATTTATTATACATGCAACGTTGGACAAATGGGCAAGATGTATAGGTAGGGATGTTCTTCGATGTGTAAAAAAATTCAGAAACAACCTAAGCAGAAACAGCCAAACTTTCTCCCCAAAGGGACCTGGTTAAATAAATTATGGCATATCTGTATGACAAGATACTATTATAGCCATTGAGATACAGATTTATATTTACTAACATGGAATGTTGTCTATGTGTGGTTAAATGAAAAAAAGCGTATTACAAAAGAGTTTATGAAAGAATTGCGGTTTTGTTAAAAAGGAAAAATACTTTCAGTGCGTGTATTTGAAAATGAGAAAGTCTTGGCAGTGATGGAAATGCTGATATTTTTTCCTTTCTTTGGCTGTATTTTCTAGTAGTTCTATAGTGAACATGTAACGCTGATATGACAAAGAGTAAAAAAATGGAAGAAAGAACATTTGCTGTAAAATACGAATATTCTAATACCAACAGTTCTCAATTACTGTTAATCCATTTCAAACTCTTTCTTCACTTTTTAATGATCTGAGGTCCCTTTCCTGGCCCGATCCCCGTAGAGGACAAGAGGACGGTGGGTCAGGAAACGCTGCTGAAGTAACCAGCGCCAGTCTCCTGAGCAAAGCAAAACCACTGCTGTGTGCTTAGCAAGGGGTTAGAAAACCCCCGAGAGAAAGCTGTCTTTGTAAATTTGCTCATCTTCCCCCCCTAACCGGAGCAATCAGAAATCCTGGTTTTCTGCATTCCCCATCACTCCAGCAGGGCCACCCAGCCCCAACCTCATCGTTACCTTCAGCACCTGCGAGACTCCAGTTTGGAGAAGGTTTGCTCAGGGTCAGACTGGCGGTGCTGTGCCCACTGGCTTTTCTGCAAGGCTCACCGCCAGCCAACTTCAGAGAGTAATCGATCCCGTTTAGGTCCTAAATCTCAACGGCAACTGAAAAAACTTGCCCTGTGCCTTTTGCTCTGTAATAGCCCGTCTACTTTGGCAAGTAGCCTCTAGCACAGTCCCTGCTGGGAGGGTTTCCACCTCGGGGGAAACTCAACTCAAAACTTCTCATATGCCCCTTCCTTTTTCCAGGCCCCATCCGGGCCTTTGGAAGAGCCGAGGAGTCAAGTGCACCCGCGTACATTTCCTACACTGCTAGGCTGGGACCTTTAATTCTAGGACCAACTCAAGCACCATTTTTGAACACTTACCAAATACACGTAACTCTTAGAGGGGTGTTCTGCTGGTGGGACATCACTATTGTTACCTAATCTTTAGGCAGCAGAAGTGAAATCATCAAGAGAGCAAAGACAGTTTCCATAAAATAGCTCACCAAGAATAAATTACCAGCTGAGTAAGCGGGTTTTGATTATAATCAGCCAACAAAACTCTATACGAAAAGCTTTATTATCCAAACACACGCATACCTGATGTTATATTTACCAAGTCCCTTGAGGGAAGTCATTATTGCTCTCATTTTACAAATGAGGAAACAGGGGCACGAAACAATGACATGGCTGGTGTGTGCCCGGCTTGCGTGTGACCGCAGGGCTGAGACAGCTGCATATTCAAAACCAGCATCCATGGCCAGCGCTTCCCACGAAGGGTCAAGGCCTGTTTCGGATTATAGGTCTTCTTCGTATGCACAAGGCCATGTTTGGCATTATAGTTCCAATTTTAGTCATGACACTACGGTGATGTTTCAAAATTTGCTCATGTTCGTGCTCCTCCGGCTATTTTTCTATCCTACCCTATAAAACTAGACTTTTTTCAGCTTCTACGAGGTAGTTAACTTTTATTCCTTCCACTTGCTCTCGTAGTATTTTAGGTATCCTTTATAACTGAGCACCCCCCCCCAATCAACTCACCTGAATCATAATCCCGTTCAAGTTCTAACTACAAAACTGTATGAATATTTAATAGGGAGCTACCAAGCAGAGTTGTAGGCCATCAGGCAAGTAGAAAAAGTTGAAATGCCCTCAAAAGCTTTCTTTAGTCTCATTGGGAAAGTTATGTCATCGCTCCTGTGTTTAGGAACAGCAAACAGAATAGGGTTAAACTGGTGGTCTTTGAAGTTATTCCCATTTGATTTAATGACTCTAGCTGAACAGGCAAAACATAAATTCCTGAAACAAAAGAAAAATGCAAAATAGAATCAACTTAAGCATTAAGGGCTTTGGTTATATTTATTTGAATGAACCCAATCTCTCAAAGGTTCTTTCCAAGTGTGATCCGATATTTTGATGGTAAAATCTCATTAAACTCAGGATATCTGACATTACATACTAGTATCTTATTTTCTAGCCGAAACATGAAAAAAAAATAAAATAAAGCCTCAATGCAAGGGAAATATAAATCAGGTTTTCCCTGGGAACCCAATCATAAGTGCCATCCACTTAGATGAAGGCCTCTCTAGTCCCTGCCTCGGGCTTTTCCCTAAACTTCCCTTCTCAGGCAGCAATACAAAATAATACGTACTATTTAATCTTTTTTTTTTTTTTAAACACTCCCAAGTCACATTTATTCTAGGTGTGTGATGCTGGTTCGACTTTTGAAAATCAAACAATGTAATTCATCACATCAACAGGCAAAAGAAGAAAAATTTATAGGACCAAGTCAATTGACAGGGAAAAAAAATCACATTTGAAGAAATCCAACATCCATTTATTGTGATAAATATGAAATAGGAAAACTAGGAATAGAGTCCAATTATCTCAACTTGAAAAAGAACATGTATTAAAACCCTACTTATCTTTTGGTGTATATATTCTGTGCCCCAAAATAGAATATTTCATTTGACAACACACATTCACTGAGCACCTATGATATGCCAAGTTATTAGGTTCTGAAAATGCTATCTTTACCACCGTCACAAAGCTTAGATGCTACTGGGCTTTTGTGCCTAATGCATATAAATTTATTAATTTATATTAATAAATGGGAACAATCATTATAACTTAGAGTGCCCTGAGCATTACTCTGCTGTAGTTGGGATAAAAGACACTACCCAAAGATTTTTAAAAATCATGAACTATCCTAACTTTTATGAAAATTTTAGTTAAAATTTAGGACCTGTGGCACTGGGGGTAAATCAGGCTTCCATCTTCCTCTAAGCGGGGCAGAGGCTGGAGAACAAGAAAATCGAATTCCCTATCTCCAAATCACAGAGGAAAGTTAGAGGAATTCTACCATATTTTTTGTCTAAGTATTGCTGTGAGGTCAGCACTACATAGAAGCATCTTCACATTTCAGTAGATGCTGAGATGCACATTTTTTTCACATTTTAACATCTCTAAAAGCGAGATGTGTTTTCCAATAGTGTGCTAAAGTTTAATTAGAAGTCATCTTTTTAATGGTACCTAAACTTATTCAGTGTCTTACAATAGACGGTGCTTTAGATTCAATGAAACGTAATATATTCCATCAGTCTCCTCTCAGGTCACAATTAGAAGAAAGGGGTTTCTTGATATGGTGGGATGAGGTCCACTGTGGAACCGTGTATACAAACGTGTCCCTTCCCACCAGCAATCACTGTGCGTGGGCACTGTCTCATAGCCTGATGGTCATGCCCAGCGGGCACTGCCTAGTTTCCCCAGAAATATCAAACTGGAAAATTCTGGGGCACCCACTCTGTGGGTGAGTCAAGTTCCTGAGTTCTCACTTTGACATCCCATGTAAGGCCAGGCCTGCCGTGGTTTTGCAAGTTAGTTGCTTTGATTCACCCCTCCTCCCACTGCGCCCTCTAACATCCTCCGGTCCACAAAAAAGATGGTCCCCAAGAGCTCCTCTTCCTATCCACTCCCAAGAGCTTGCCTTTCCTTGAGAGCTCTTGCTCTTACAGAGACCTGCCATCTTCCCAGGCCAATCTTCCTATGTTGCTGATGAAACTTTCTACGAAGACAATTTAGGGAACGGCTTGTGGAGAAAACAGACAACCTGGCTTGAGGATACAGCTCCCGATGCCAGGGCAAGGTCTCTGGGTTGGGTCGGAGTCTGCCAGACTGGATCATTCCAACCTCAGGAGGGCCTTATTTCCTCTCAGGCTTCAGTCATCTCCAAACCTTCGGGGAAATATGGCCCTCCATATATGTCCTTTTGCCTCCACGTATTTACCCTTTCCTTCTCCTTTCCCTCCTGCCTACCCATCTATCCTCCAATAAGCAACACCACCCTGATTCTTAAAAGTAAGCACAGGAAAGCTTTGTCCAACTCTGTGCCCCCTCAGCTACTGTCACAGGTTTTTGATTCTTTTTGTCAAAGGTCTTGAAAGAGTGGCCTTCACGCCCTCCTTCTATGACCTCATCCCCCAAAGAAATCCTCTGTAAGTAATTCTGAATCATAACTGTTCCAGCAATATTGTCTTTTCAGTCAACCAATCACCTCCTCGACAAATCCAATGCCATTATCCTTGATTTCCCTGGGGCTCTTCAAAGCATTGGCCATTCTCTCTTACTTTAAATTCTCTGGTTCTCCATTGCCAAAGGCAAGCAAAAATGAACTACTGGGACTTCATCAAGATAAAAAGCTTTTGCACAGCAAAGGAAACAGTCAACAAAACCAAAAGACAACCAACAGAATGGGAGAAGATATTTGCATATGACATATCAGATAAAAGGCTAGTATCCAAAATCTATGAAGAACTTATCAGACTCAACACCCAAAGAACAAACAATCCAATCAAGAAATGGAAAGAAGACATGAACAGACATATCTGCAAAGAAGACATCCAAATGGGCAACAGACACATGAAAAAGTGCTCAACATCACTCGGCATCAGGGAAATACAAATCAAAACCACAAAGAGGCACCACCTCACACTGGTCAGAATGGCTAAAATTAACAAGTCAGGAAACAACAGATGTTGGCGAGGATGCAGAGAAAGGGGAACCCTTCTACACTGTTGGTGGGAATGCAAGCTGGTGCAGCCACTCTGGAAAACAGTATGGAGGGTCCTCAAAAAGTTGAAAATAGAGCTACCCTATGACGCAGCAATTGCAGTACTGGGTATTTACCCCAAAGATATAAATGTAGTGATCTGAAGGGGCACCTACACCCCAATGTTTATAGCAGCAATGTCCATAATAGCCAAACTGTGAAAGGAACCCAGATGTCCACTGACAGATGAATAGATAAAGAAGATGTGGTATATATACATATATATATACAAACACACACACAATGGAATACTATGCAGCCATCTAAAAAATGAAATCTTGCCATTTGCAATGACATGGATGAAATTAGAGAGTATTGGATGCCTGGGTGGCTCAGTTGGTTAAGCAGCTGCCTTCGGCTCAGGTCATGATCTCAGGGTCCTGGGATCGAGTCCCGCATCGGGCTTCTTGCTCAGAAGGGAGCCTGCTTCTCCCTCTGCCTCTGCCTGCCTCTCTGCCTACTTGTGCTCTCTCTCTCTCTCTGACAAATAAATAAATAAAATCTTAAAAAAAAATAATAAAAAAGATCAAAAAAAGAAATTAGAGAGTATTATGATAAGCAAAATAAGTCAATCAGAGAAAGACAATTATCATATGATCTCTCTGATATGAGGCATTTGAGAAACAAGACAGGATCATAGGGGAAGAGAGGGAAAAATGAAACAAGATGGCACCAGGGAGGGAGACAAAGCATAAGAGACTTTTAATCTCAGGAAACAAACTGAGGGCTGCTGGGGGGTGGGGGGGAGGGATAAAGGTGGCTGGGTGATGGACCCTGGAGAGGGTATGTGCTATGGTGAGCACTGTGATTTGTGTAAGACTGAGGAATCGCAGACCTGTACCCCTGAAGCAAATAATACATATGTTAATTTAAAAAATATACTGAAGGTAAATTCTCTGGTTTTCTCCTGACCTTCTCACATGATCTTGCCCTATCCCTCCTCCGCCTGCCCCCAAACCGAGGCTTGGTTCTCAGACACCTGCTCTTCTCCCCGGTCGCTCCTTGCCTCACGGAGGCATCTACGCAGAGTTTCAGTGATTACATCTGAGAGGATGACGCACTACATGCAGGCCGAGCTCACCTTATTCCTCAAGCTCTGGTCCAAACTGCCGTCTGGTTTCTGAGACTTCAGTACTCCGGTGCTCCCTACACCGTGTTTCTCTATCACCGCAACTGTGTACCCTCGCTCATAAAGTTTCCCCAACCGGGAATGCTCCCCCTGCTTCTCTCTGCCTACGTCGACCTCCATTACTCACTCTCTGCAGCGTTAGCTCAAGTTCAAACATCTTCCTAAATCCTTCTCCCGTAACTCAGATAAGCACTGAGCTTTCCGCGCTCTGACTGTCCCTAGCACTCACTGTCTAGACGATACACTTGTGTCCTTTAGTACGTGATTGTTTTACATTTTACCTCTTCAACTGATCTGTAAAGTCCGGTGTGTATACTGGGGATGGGGGGGCACCCTTCTCTGGGTACCCCCTGATGCTTGCTACAGTGCTAAGTCCCAGTACTGGCTACTAAGTCCCTACTGAACTGTAGTCAAAGGAGATGTGCGATCTCTGTGCTGGTGAAGTGACAGTGGCAGCTTATGTTTATTTAGCATTACTACACACCAGGCTCTACTGGACTGTTCTAGGTACGTAGATAACTATAAACTCACTTAATCCTCATAATACTGTCACGTAGGCACATCAGCTCGTTTTACTGACAAAGAAACTGCAGCATGAGAGAGTGAATGCTTTACACAAGGTTACACGGGTAGTAGGACAAGTGGGGGAAGGTATCTAAGTTCCCCTTAAGGGACTTATAAAATTGTATTTTAACTATTTGTTTATATGCTGTTTTCTGTTCAAAACCACAAGTTCCTGAAGGCAGAAACAAGTCTTACCCATCTTCTCCAATGTCTCCATGGGGACACTACTGGCATTCTGGGCAGGACAGTTCTTCATTGGAAGAAGAACACAGCGAAAACATTTCTCGTCCCTGGTCCTTGCCTTCTAAACAAGTAGTTCCCTGCACCTGCCACTACGACAGCCAAGAGACCCCTCCACCCAGTTCCAAAGGCAGGAGTTGGTGTGGGCCAGCCATGCCTTAGAACGCCCGCACCCCCAGAGCCCGCCCCATCCCAGATGGGCAGGGTCGGCAGTCCCTGTGGCGATGATTTACACCAGGTAACCCCCATCCCGGACCCATCTCTACCACCTGGGCCACGGACTTGTACCTGATCAATGAGTGGTTAGTTCATATGATGAGCACGAACTATAAAACACAAGCTGAGTCACTCGTACTCACTCTCCTGGGAATCTGAATTAGGATAACAGGCAGATCAGACAGGAACAGAAGCTGTAATAACGGCCCAAGGCCGCGGTGGGACGGGAGTCTGGTTATGTGCAATCTAAAGTGAAGCGGGAGCAGAAACTATGAGCAAATGGGAAGTGTGGGTCTGCAACGAGAGGAGACCAAGCACAAGTTCAGGGGAATGCAAAAAGTCAAGAGAAAGAGGGTCCCTGAAGCCGAGAGAGAGGGAACAGCTAGTCCCGAGGAGAACATCTGGTTCCAGCCCGCTTGTACTGGAGAGGAGCCCTGCCCCTCCTCGGGACCTTCAGGTAATCGGGGTCTAACCAGAACGTAAGTGTTGGGGACTTGACACACTTCTGTGAGCTAGAAATAGATGAGTGGCTCATGCTTATTACAGTAACAGAATGACATTAGAGGAAGCAGCACGAAGTGCTCTGAGAAGTCAAGCAGGTGAATTAGAGTGGTCCTACCGCCCCCACCTGCATTACTGAGCGTGAAACCTACGGTCTGTTCTGCTGGTCATTCGTGACTCCGCTGGGTACACCCCTCGTCTCTAGAGCATCAGGGCCCTTGTGGCACCTGCCACGCTCACGGCCTGCAATCAGCCTATGACATCAGCCAGGATGAAAAGCACATTTAATGTCTTGGATTGACCGGCAGACATTTTATTCCAATAGTTGGAATCTGGGCTGTAGCTACAAAGATCTCATGTTCACACACCTACAGTGAAAAGAAATCTTGCCCCCCAGAGTCCTAAAACCTGAACTATGTGTGTAACACGGACACAAGTGCCTTCAAGTCTATGCTCATCTTGGGAGAAAAAAAAAACAACACAAGATTTTCCTGGATTCTGTTGTTCCACTGCAATTACTGTCCAAACTTTAAAGGAATTGCTTCTCTATCTTCATCACCACTTCCCTCCTAAACTCCTTGTAATGTGCTCTGGGCCTTGGTGGCGCCTCTTCCTCACCCCATGGGCCAAATGCAAGGTCTTTCCTTGGTCCACGCCCCTCCCCTATCTCTGCGTTGGCGCGTCACTCGGCCACGCCCCCCTCGATCTGAAGTCCCTCCTCCGACACCCCTAACGCAATACCTTTCTGCTTTTCTAAGTTCCTTGATGCGGAAGGAACTCAGAGCTGTGCTTCTGACTTCACCCCTGATGAGAGCACTGGTCTGGGCTTCAGGAGACCTTGATTCAATTCCCGATCTAAGGACTGATTTGGACCTACCTTTCAATTTCTCTGAGCTCCATCGCTGGTTACAGAAACAGTGGGTCAGCTTTAAGTGCTTTTCAAACATTTTTTTACTGTGGCCGCCACACTTCACACTGTGACTCAACATATATGTAACCCGTAATACGTGTGTGTGTGTGTGCACACGCTGACACACACACACAAGTATGACATACATGCTTTTACTACATCAGATGTGCTATGACCTTTTCTATTCACTTCTATTTTATTTTTCAAAAATGCTAGTTGGAACCCACCGAATAGACTTGAAGACCCAGTTGTGGGTGGTTACCCATTATTTCTAAAACACGGGAGACTTGCTGATGTGTAGTGGTACAGGGTTCTACTGCAGCCCTCCGAGCCTGGACCTCCAAGCCTTGGCTCTCACCTGGATTCCAGTGTCCTATTTCTCTCTGGAAGAGTCCTTCATTCCGATATCCTAATATCACATAACTCAGTCAGCATGGAATTTGAAGCACCAGGTCCTTTCCCCATCATAACCACTTCTGTTATTAGCAAGTGTAAAATCTTCATGCCGACTTTCAGTCTAGCAATGGGAGAGCAGCTTACATTGTACCAACCTCCCTATTGAGAACTATTAGCAACTCTGGGTAAGGCATTTTTTAAAGTGACTATGTGAAGGCATTGGAAAGCAACCAACAGCGGGCCGAAACTAGAGGGGATAAGACTCAAAAGAAGAAAAGTAAACTAGGTAAGATCCATATTTACCCAAATCTTATCCCCTGAAGTCAATCCCTAGTCTTCCAGAATGTGGGGGAAATAAGGCAAAAATGGTAAGTCAACAACTGGCAATTTTCTTGGGCTGAAGAGCCGAGGCTCGTATCTGGGGCTGTGAAGTGGCTAGATATCATGGGAGAAATCTGGAAAAGAGGGAGCCACGCAGAGAGCAGCCCAAGATCCATGCAGAAATTCCCCCAAAAATCCCTGAAGTCTTCCAGAATGTGGGGGAAATAAGGCAAAAATGGTAAGTCAACAACTGGCAATTTTCTTGGGCTGAAGAGTCAAGGCTCGTATCTGGGGCTGTGAAGTGGCTAGATATCATGGGAGAAATCTGGAAAAGAGGGAGCCACGCAGAGAGCAGCCCAAGATCCATGCAGAAATTCCCCCACAAATCCCTGAAGTCTTCCTGTAGGTGATGGACTCCAGGAAGCGGCAGAAAACAGTAATAGCTGGAGGCCAGAAAGCCTGGCAAATATTCACAACTGTCTGGGGCTGAAATTTGAGTCCCTCCAACTGAGGAGGTTCAATAAACACTCTGGTTTTCCACTGAAACCTCAAAAGAGCCATACCTTAGGAGTCAGGCCCGCCTCCCAGGACAAGGGGCCGCACCCAAGGACTAAGGTCAAAACTGTAAGAGACCTGCCCTAACAACACGTAAGACTGAGGCGTCACAGGGGAATGACTGATAAGGCAGGTGAGGGAAAGGACACATCCTGATAGAAGGACCGGGTTTCTAGCTCAAGAGACAGGCTGGAGCAGCCATTAAACAGGCCTTTGCTTCTCAGACGGAGCAGGGGGAGGCGGGGGAGAGTGGGAGAGGCGGAGGGGACGGGACGCTCCCCTTGGATAATCACACCGGCAGACACGGGGTCTAAGGGCAGATGTCCCATGGTGGGGGGCCATCTGGACATCAGGAGAGAGGGGACCTGGAAGTGACAGGCTGGTGGAGCAAATGATAAGGGGCAAGGGAGGTGGGTCACCAAGAAGACAAAGAACTCATAACTTATGAGCACCTACTATGTTCCAGACATGTCATTAAGTGTTTTATTTATGTTCTCTCACCGACACAGGTAGTATTATCCTCATTTTATAAATAAGGAATCCAAAGCTCAGAGAGGTTAGGTAATTCACCTGAAGTTACACTATTAGTAAATGATGGGGCTGAGATGTGAACTCGGGGCAGAAGACAGACTCCCACACTTGTTCCTCTCTCGAATTACAGGTTGTAACTGTAACATTTGGGAAGCGCGGTTTGTGTGCAAGACGGCCAGCAAAGAATGGTAGAGAGCAAAAGGGTTTTCAGGCAGACTAAGATTCTGTTACAGGTCAAGCAGGATTCTAGAGGTACAAAAAAGGGGTGTCAACGGAGCTAAATACGAACGCACCATCAAAACGTCAGTCATCGAATACAGAGAGAGTTACAAAACTGGAAATGACAGAAGGTGGGACTGGGCTGCTGTTTAGAGAGATCATAGGGCAAACTGCACCACTCCGGAGAGAAGGGCTTGACTCTTGTTAAGTCAGACAGAGTAAACACACTTGGATTACACTTAGGAGGCTTAATAAGGAACTAAAGATAGGAAACAAAGTTCATCTAAGGAACGGATGTGGGGAAAGGGAATAGGAGCAATACAAAACCAATATAAGGAATCACAGAATCACTTGTGTGTGTGTGTTGTTGTTATTGTTTTGAGCTGGAAGGAATTCAGAGGTCATTCAATCCCTATCATCGGAGAGCAAAAATGCACCTAGAAAAAGTAGCTAGCTGCTAAATACCTCGGTCTCCCAACTAAAACCCGGTTTGGTTTCATTCTTACTTTACAAATGCAGGTGGAGAGCCTGATTTATCCAAAACAATGTCCTGGAAATTCTGGTTTGGTCAAGCCTGTGTTGGAAAACCACAGGATAAACCACCGGCAGTTATGGGATGGCAGACCAGGGGCTTGTGCCCCCGCCAACAGTGAACCTATTATGAAGATCTTAACAAGAGGCTTTCCACTTAGAAGGAAGGTGTCCTATGGATTTTCTAGATTGTTCCCATTTTCTGACTCTAACCCTTATCCTCTGGTCATAACCTACACTCCCCCAAATTGGCCCAAACCAGAAAGTTGGCTTGGCAGGAGAATAGCATATACATAATAAAAATAAAGGTTTAACAGGGAGTCCAGAAATTATAAAAAACAATAACAAAATAAAACAAACATAGTTCATTTCAGAGAATTGGAGAAGATAAACCGGCAAGAAAGAAAGAACCTCTACATTATAAAAGACTCAATTAATACTCATGTTATAGATAACTTAGTTTAAGGCTAAAGGAGATGGAGTAATTTGAATATACAAAGCATCGTGGGCATGAACAAAGCACCATGAAGAATATAATCTGATTTCCGGAAGAGTTGTAGTGCTTATCATTCACGTAAGATTCCTGAATGTCAAGACATGAACACTCTATAAAACAAGTTATATCTTCTTTTCCCTAATGTCTAAAGTACAGGGGTTGAGAGAAGGAACATGCCAGGAAAATAAATTTTCTCTTGGTGCCTCAATAATGAACTTGCCATCCTCAGAAGAGGAAAAAAAAAAAAATTACAGTAAGAATGGAAAGATATTTGGGATTAGAGATGCCTGACAAAACCAAGAGTGGTAAAGAAAGTTCCCATGAGAACACGGTCTCATTCTGGAGGCCACGGTGCATATTTATAGCACTGTATGGGCTTTTGCTCCACAGAGTGCCTCCCAACGAGATTAAATCTCTAAGGCTGTTCTCATTCAAGACACAATTAAATAAGAATTTCAAGGGTCAGTTTCCCTAAATGCATGAGTGTTCGCGGTACCTCCTATAACCACCCCTTTTATCTACTATTTTCATGTTGTATCCTTCTGAAAAGGATGGCTGAATTCATACCTTGAGTTTTCTTCCTGTTTTGCACAAATTCTGAGCGCCTCAGGCTGCTGGGCGCCGTGCGGCGGAAACAACTATTTCTTTCCCAAGTCTCCAAGCCATTTCTTTTTTCCTCTTCCTCAAAATGCCAAGTATTCTCCCCTAACGAAGGGCCCTGAAGAGCGCCACGATGGTGCTCTCCCAGCTCGCCTCTCATCCACTCATTCTGCAGACTATCCGGGAATGTGCCTCTGCTGCCAAGAGCTGTCGTTCCGGCTTTGTCAATGCCATTACCCTCCCAATTCTTCATCTGATGGGCAGAATCTGTCCCTCTGTAATTCTGAAATTTATACTCACAGTTTGCAAATTGAGTATCGTAGCCCTTATTTTCTATGTCAAAGTCACTCTGAGCCAGGGCACACCTCTTTGCTTTGGGACAGATTTTACCATTTTGATAAACCTTTCTGTCCCCTTCATAGTATTTGACAAATTCTTTACCTTCATTGACTCCATCCAAATCTGGGAAGTCCACAGACGGACCATTAGTATAATTCCCAGGAACCTGACATAAATTGTTGAGGTTTCGATAATAAAAATTAGCTTCTTCACAATCCTCAAGATTATAATGAAAATTCCTGTGGTCCACGTGCCACTTTTCAGGTTGACCACAATTCCCCGCAGAATCATCCCAACCACTGTGGTGAGCGCACCATTCAGTTTCTTTAGAGCCCTCAGGATCAAAATTCAGATTCTGACCATCCGTGTGGCCATTCAGGTCCCCGTACCCTCCAGCTTTCCAGCCTTCTGGGCTGCCTGAAAGCCAGTTATCCTCAGTCCCCGGGCTCAGATTCCCATTACCCACGTTTTCTGAGTTCTTGTAACCATCACAACTCCGAGCTGTACTTCGGTAGTCCATACAGTCCTTTCCACTTTCTTCCGCTTCCTCATGGTCCGAGTAGCTTGGTTCACTCTGCTCAAAAGCCCAGTATCCACAATGCCTTTTTCTGTAGGGCCGATTCTGCCCCAAGGTCCAGTGTCTGGAATCCAAGCCGCCTCCTCTGTAAAGTCGATCCAGCCCCGTAAGTTCCCTCTTCTGTAGACTCCTGTGGTCTTCATACTCCCAGCTGGAGCCCCAGTGCCCTTTCCTCTCTGCTTCTCTTTCTTCTCTAACTTCGTGGGTCTCACACATGTTCGGTGCGCGTTTTACTTCCTTCTTCCATGGGCCTGGGCGGGGCTGAAATGTGGACAGGTGCAGGTTAGCCTAAGGCTGTATCCGTCCTGAAAATGTCTCCCGAAGTGCTTGAGACACTCTTCTTGCTCCTCCGGCTGGAGCACAGAGAGATGTGGAGCTATTTCAACCTCAGGATCCAATCAGGGAGCTGCTGTATCTTTCCCCACAGAGGCCAGAAGATAATTAGTAACTAGTGTTCATGTGATTGGAGTTGGCAGCTTTGTTCGGTGTTTCCCTTGAGCTGGTCAAACTGGCTTGGCTGCTTTCTGTGCTGAAGGTAGAAAAATTCTGCTGTTCGAAAGGTCTTGCAGAAAAAGCAAAGTGAGGGAGAACAGCCCCCTTTAAAAGCCCAAGGTTGGTCCTATATCTCCTCTGCCTCTTTAGGTATTTCGGGCATCAACCAGCGGTATAAATCATGTTTTTGTGCACAGCTCAGCACGTGAAACATGTGGACGTTCCCCATCCTCCAAGTTCGGCTTTCTAATCCCTGGACATCTGAAACTCTGTGGGACTCCCTTCCCCTTAGTGAGAGGCAGAACTCTTCCTCCTTTGAGAGTTTGCTTTTATGAGAGTCACGTTACCAGCTGGCGTACACTCAAATCACAAGTGGTTTCAACTCCCACCTGCAGACGCACGGGGACATCCCACTGGGGGAAGAAAGAGAACTTCCTTTTTACTCCGCCCTGGTGTAAGGGTAATTTTCAAACTGTCCCTTAGAAGAACGTAGTTCTGTAGGCTTCCACACTTTCCTTGATACTTGCCATGCCAGAGAAACATGAAGACCATTTCCTAAATCTCTTTCCCATTCAATCATCTAGTATATTCAGGAACTGGGGAATAAGGCTAGAAAGCAGAACGGTGCAGATAAAAATACCTATCTGAATCAACAAACATTAGCTGGGCGCCTAGTATAGGTGAGGTATTGTAGAAGAGAGAAAAAACGGGCAAGCTAGCGCCTGCCTCTTGCAATGCAGGAGCAACGCTGTAAAGGAAAATCCAATGTGACAAGTTCAATAACAAACACAAATGGCAACGGCGACGGAGCAGGGTCCCTGGCGGGGCAACTGGAGATTTCACGGAAGGGGCGGCATTCGAGCAGCGCCTTCGAGCATGAGCAGAATTTCCACAGACTGTCTCCAAATGGAGAATTAGGAAATGGGGCACAGTTTGAAGGACAGAGGAAGTAGAAAAAGTAACAGCAGATAAGGCCGGAGGGGTAGACTGAGGCAGATCCCAAGGGACCTGAATGCCATTTACCTCACTCAAGGGGGAGTACCAGGCTCAGAGACAGGCTTTGGTAAGATGACTCTTCTGGCTATCTGGTCATCTATTGGAGGCAGGAATGATTCCCTGAACTTCATCTAATCCCTATGTGTGAAACAATATGCAATATAATGTGAGATCAGGGTTATGTGCTTTGTCAGTAATGAGATGTTTACTCTTGGACAAACTACTTGCTCTCTCGGGGACTGAATCTACCCATCTGTAAAATGAGACAGCTGGCCCCCAGGACTCCCAATTCCTCCAGTTTTAAAAAATCCTTGGGTCTGTTTTCCTCGCTACTTCTTCTTCCTTTCCTCAAATACCTAATGTGCTAGTACACACCTTTTGGATTCTCCACTAACAGCTACCAAATCAACCTCTGGATTGCCAAATCTGCTGATTTTCACGCGAAGGTTTCTGTTTGCTCTGTTCCCTCACACCTTCCAAACCACCAGCGGAGGCAGCCTGGCAGCTTCTGGGTTTTTCAGTGAGAAGATGTGCTGTGATCAGGGGGAGGACTAGTGACTTGAGATCCATTTTATTTTTTTTTAATCTTCAGTATTATCCTTACTTTACTGCAGATAAAGAAAGAGTCTCAGAGTTTGAATAACCTGGTCACATGGGCTGGTACGAGGGAGGGCCACAACCCGAACTCAGATCTGTTTGACTTCATGGCACCAGAACTAACAGAAGGAATCTCGAAAATGTAATAAAATCTTAATTTCCCTCAAACCAAGCATACAAATAAGTAAAGTCTCTCCCGGTCTAAGTCAGAGGTGGGCCACTTCTAAGGCACGTGTGTGCACACCGCCGTTCCCCCTCCCCGCCTCTGCCATTCCCTCTGTGTCTCCATTCCCAGCCCGCCCCTCCCCGCCCAGCCCCTCCACCTGCCCGCCCTGGGGCTGTCCCTCCCCGCTCAACCGCAGTGTGCTCCCACACTGGTACATAAAGTAAGCCAGGCACACTTTTAAATATTGAAAGTAAAGACTAAGCTTTCCCTGTTATGGAAAACAAAGTTCCCTTTAGCAACTCTGTATCTTCGATAAAGCTAGCAGGATAAGAAACACACCTAGTACATCAACCAAGAGAAGAGATAAAAGATGGTAAATTACAGAGAGGAAGGACACTAGTTATAAAATGACCCACTAGAACAGGTTATGTGAAGCTAAAGGAAATGATCTTTGAATAAGAGGAGAGGGAGCTGCGTGTTATCCCCACTCCTACCCCAAACCCATCCCTACCCTTCTTTTCTAAGTCCTACTTGCTTTCATAGTTTGCATAAAGATGTAAGCTGCCTCAGCTTCACCTCCATATTGCTGTGACCCAGCACTATCAGATGCTGTGATTGGGGTGCTATTTTCATGTGATAAATCTGTGTGCAAAACATGTGGCCTGAGGGAGAGGGGAGGAGGATGACTTCTACTTTTCTCTATCCCAGTATTACTGGCGAAATTCAACCCTTCAGATGGCATCCCTCTCTGCGGCTCTCCCTTTCACGGGACACAACCATCCATTCCACTGGCTCTTCTCGAGGCCCTAAAGCAGCACTGCGCCCCAATGTCTGTTACCAGAGGGCAGGTGATCGGCTGCAGTGACCATCCATCTGCTCCCCCCCCCCCCAAATGGAAATCCTGCTGTACGCAATGCTGGAGGGGAAGCCGGGCGGGCGGCAGGACTTGGAAGACAACAGGAAGGGAGAAGCTGCAGGAAAGGTAAAGGAAGAAGAGGAAGGACGCAGGAGAATAACCAGCAAGAACACGTGCTTCCCTACTTTTGTTAGTGTCTCCGTAGCTGCGCAGACCATCCCCCCTCCGGTCAGGTGACCGACGCTCCCGCACCAGGGCTGCCCCAGTGACAGTCTCTGATTCCTACGGTTCTTGCCATTTTCCAGAGCAGGAGCAAATCTCTCTCTCATCTCACCCATGTTACTTTATTATAGTTGTTTATCTCCATTTCTTACACTGAATGCTCCCTGCAGGCGGGAACCATGTCTAATGTATAGGCACGTGCTAGAGGTCAGGATAGCTTAGGGATTAAGAACGCGCCTCTGCGAGCCCTGGGTGCGAGTCTGACCCTGGCCACTCACCAACTGGATAACCTTGGGGAAGTTACTGAACCTCTCTAGGCCTGTGTCATCAGGTTGTTTTTTGTTTTTTGTTTTTAACATTTTTTATTTATTTTTTTAAGATTTTATTTATTTATCTGAGAAGAGAGAGACAGAGAGAGAGAGCATGAGAGGGGAGAAGGTCAGAGGGAGAAGCAGACTCCCCATGGAGCTGAGAGCCCGACTCGGGACTCGATCCTCGGACTCCGGGATCATGACCCGAGCCGAAGGCAGTCGCTTAACCAACCAAGCCACCCAGGTGCCTCCATCAGGGGTTCATCTTAAGCACAGAAGATGTGACATTTCCGTGGAATATGATTAATTCTAAAAAGTATCATTATTGAGAAATTCCCACTACCTGGAATTTTTTTTTTTAAGATTTTATTTATTTATTTGACAGAGAGAGAGAGATCACAAGTAGGCAGAGAGGCAGGCAGAGAGAGAGGGGGGAAGCAGGCTCCTTGCTGAGCAGAGAGCCTGATGCGGGGCTCGATCCCAGGACCCTGAGATCATGACCTGAGCCGAAGGCAGAGGCTTTAACCCACTGAGCCACCCAGGCGCCCCTGCCACTACCTGGAATTTGACACACTTTTGTTCCACCCCCTGTATATCTCATGTAAGAACAGTTTACGAGTGTATCTCAAAACAAGTACGGAAGGCGGTGGAAGATCCTGGAACTTGCTCTGGCTTTGGGGATGTGGCACTGAGCCGAGATTCCCCTAGAATTCCTTTTCAGACGCTCTGAAATCATCAAGGTATCTGGCA
>CM052894.1:25037962-25089050 GCA_028534135.1 Potos flavus | reverse complement strand
AGTACGGAAGGCGGTGGAAGATCCTGGAACTTGCTCTGGCTTTGGGGATGTGGCACTGAGCCGAGATTCCCCTAGAATTCCTTTTCAGACGCTCTGAAATCATCAAGGTATCTGGCAATCCCCCAGGCCTTCAGGTACTCATCTTCAATGATCGTTTCTTTAAATGCCACCTTTCTCTTTTTTTTAAGTAAACCCTACCCCCCTGCTTGCGGCTCAAGCTCACGACCCCAAGACCAGGACGGCAGGCTCTACAGACTGAGGCGGCAGGCGCCCCAGCAGAATCCCCTCTCCGAGGACGGGCCTTGCGCTCATCCTCATGCTTCACCTCGAGGGTAACTGCGGCCGCCGCCCCCGTTCAGCGCAGTGACCCGGGGGCTCAGGGGCCCAGCTCCCCCCCTCATTGATCACCCGAATTTGCTCCAGGAGCCCCTCCTGCTGCCCGCCTCCGAGTCTGCAGTCCCTCCCACCTGCGCCCACTTGCAGAGCGGCCCTCTCCCGAGCTTACTGCAGAGAGAGGTCTCCTCTCTTTCACACCGTCTGCTTTCCGGCTTCCAGAGAACGAGTCCATCTCTGGCCTTGCCAGAATACTCTTCCCTGTTGGAAGTTATGTTTCCAGTCAGGTTCAGCGGCCTGAAGCGGGGGCAGGGAAGCGTGTGGAGCTGGCCCACATTCTCCTGCTTTTCTCTCTCCTTAGCAACCTGCTAACTGCTCAGCGGGGAGTCTGCTTCTCCTTCTGCCCCTTCCCCTGGCTTGTGCTCTCTCCCTCCCTCCCTCTCTCAAATATATACAATCCTTAACGAAAACTAGTCCTTAAAACACAAAGATATAAGACGTAGTTTTTTCATGAATCTTAGCCTGCAAGTCCTTAGTCCTTACCAGAGGCTGGTTAGAGAAGGCCGTTATGGGACTTCCCATCTGCCCAACTGCAATGGCGGCCTTAGCACAACGGGAGGTATAAAGGCCCATGAGGTTTGAGCTGCTCTATCTGAGCAGCAGGTGACGTCAGGAGGCTACAGAGGTCAGAGGATATATGGAGACAGAGCCATCGACTGGTGGTGACAGAGTAAGAAATGAGATAGTGCAAAACCAAATCATTCTCTGTCAAAGATGGTAACATCTCCCTTAAAAACAAGGGGAGGCCGTGACGGGGACTGCTGGACGTCAAGAAACGCGTATCTATGATTTCCGCATCACTTACCTCTGAGTTGCTGGAGTTCCATATTCAAACTTTCAATGTTGCTCTCATAGAACTCAAGATCCTCAAGGGTCTCTGCCCTCAATGGTTCGTCTTGCTTCTCGTCCAGCATTAAGTTGAGCTCTTCTTGAGTCCTGCTACCCATATCCAAGTCCTGTTCCATTTCCTGAACCCTCACCAATGCTAAGGGACACTGGGAAGTCTGCTCCAAAGTCCGGTCCACACTCTCAGGGCCCTCCTTCTCTGGCGTCTCATAGCTCGGACGGGTGCAGGTCGGGAGCCTGGGGGATGTTGGAGCCCCTCTCTGCTGCGCCGAGGGAGGCAGGGGAGCTGGGCGAGAGGGTCGCATGGCCAAGGGCGGCTCAGCTTTCAGGTTCTGGTCAACAAGCACGTGGGGAGAAGCGGATGCTGGGGTACAGGGACGCGGCGGCGGGGGCCTTCGGGCTTTCCTCCTCTCAGGCGGCTCCTGCTGGGTCACTAGCTTTGAGGAACCTCGGACAACGTCCTTCTCAGAATTAAAGTCCAAGATTGAAAAGTGGCGCAAAATTTTGTCAGGTTCTATGCCGGGCCCCGACAAGCTCTTTTCAAACTCCCTCAGCTGTTGTGTCAACTTAGAATCCAGGTCAGTGTCGCCTTCTCCCTGTAAGAGTGCCATCGCTTCGGCTGCAAACGCCTTGTCTGGCGGAGCCGGCCTCACTCCCAATCTCTCTGGTGCAGAACAAAAGCCGGACGCGTGGTGCTTTCTAGCGCATCCCGCTAGGCCCCGGAGTGGAGAGCTCAACTGGCTGGGTCTGACTACCAGAGGGGCTGAAAGGCAGGAGCCGCCGTGAGGAGGCAGCTCTGGCTTCTGGAGGGTTTTTGGTGGGGAGGCCATTCCTCTGGGATGTAGGCTGGGGTCGCCTTTAGTCCTCGCTTCGCAGGGAAGAGGGTCAGAGTGCTTCTCTGAGCTTAGGCGGCCCCCTCCTGCTGTAGAGTAACACTGGGTTTTCGGCAGTCTGGGAGGAAAAGGTACCTGAGGTTGGGAGGAAACCCCATTAACTATCTCTGAAGGAGCCTCTGAAGAAGAGTCTTTGGCAAGAAGCTGTTCGTGGCCCAGGCCTGGGCTTCCTGGGGGCCCCCCTGAGGTGCCCACATCCTGATGAGGAGTTTTATTTACTTCATACTCAGAAGTCAGGTGCTCCGGGGGAGAAGCAGGTGTTTCCGAAATAATACAGTTGGACTTCTCTGCGTTGTACTCAGGAGATTCGGGTCTCCCCTCCACCACCAAGGAGCTCTCTGAACAACCCAGAGAAGTGTCAGGGATCTCAGTAGGGCTGCTTTCCTGTGGCGGACCCACGGTGTCCTCTGCTCTTGTTTTAGAAAACAGCTTTACAAATCGGTAAGGAAAGATGCCTGTTCTGCCCTTCAGCGATCCTTCTAACCACCCATCTTCCAGCGTTCCCAGGATTCGGATTTTATCACCTACTTCAAAATCCAACTCATTCGGCTCCAGGGCTTGGAATCTGTAGAGGGCAATCCCATAGGTCCCCGGCTGGTCCTCATCCTCTTCCGGCCCCCTCTCTTCTTCTCCTGTAGGGGTCTCTTTTTCACCATTAATAATGCAGTCGTCGTGATTTCCAGAACTTACCAACTCATCCACAGTCCTCAGGGGCCCCAAAAGTTCTACAAAGCCTTCTGGAAAAATGCCTCTCCGACCCTCCAATTCCCCTTCAAACCAGCCTGGTTCAGGAACTCCAATGATGGTAATCACATCCCCTTCTCGGAAGTCCAGCTCCTCATCCAGCTGGGCCGAAAGCCCCATCAGCGCCCGCGCTTGTCCCATCGAGTAGTCAGGAATCTGGAGCAAGGCGCTCTGGGAGTGCCACCGCCGGCTCTGCGAGGACAGGCACAGCTCCCGAACACAGGACGACGGGAAGAAGCCCCGGGTGCCCCAGCAGCTTCGGCCCTGCAGCCAGCTGGCCGTGGGGGCGCCATCGAGAATCACTAGGTCACCTAAAGACAAGCAAAGATAACGACCTGAGTCATCACCCCAAAACAACAGTATCATAACTAAAAAGTGCAACTCATCATTTCAAACATCTATCAGATTCAGGGAAATGTACCACTGGAGTTTTAAGTGCATAAAAATTTCGACAATTTAGTGAACTGAGTGACTATTGAGTGAATTTTGACAATTTAGTGACAACACAGTGCACAGTCCTGGAAAGTAGTGTTTTTCAACGTGTGGTGCACGGACTCCTGGGGGAGCCCTGAGAGGCTTTCAGAGAGTCTGCAAATTCCAATCTGTATTTTCTTCATAGACTTTATATACTTCAGTTAAAACGACATATCACACTCGGTTGAATATAAATACAAATATGAGAATCTATCTTTCTTCTACTTAAGCAAATATATTTTTTTTTTTTGAAGATTTTATTTATTTTTTGGCTCAGTGGGTTAAGCCTCTGCCTTTGGCTCACGTCATGACTTCAGGGTCCCCTCTCTCTTTCTGCAAATATATTTTTAAAAGATTTTATTTATTTATTTAAGATAGAGAGAGAGCAAGAGCAGGGGGCAGAGGGAGAAGCAGGCTCCATGCTCAATCCGAGGGCCCTGGGATCATGGCCTGAGCCAAAGGCAAATACTTAACCAACTGAGACACCCAGGCGCCCCTATTAAAGCAAATATTAAAGAGATTTGCAAAAATGTAAATCAATGATACTTTTCTCACTAAATTTTTTTGTTTAGGAATTTTTCACTAAAAATATGCTATTTATGTTAATATATAATAGGTTTTAAAAATGAATGGATATATGTTTTTAAAATTTCTGTTTTAACAGCAGATACTGCAAATATCAACAGACTCACATAAGCAAGAGCTCTGTAGGGTCTCAATAACTTTTAAGAGTATAAAGGGCTCCTGGGACCAGACAGTTTGAAAAATGCCACTATAAACAATGTTCTTACCATCTGTGCCATTGGATTAGTTTATAAATGATAAAGGACACATGTCCATTATAATCCTTTGAAAGATGCATCAGATCTCTCACACTAACTTTTATTCAATATCAAATACAGAACAACAAAATAAGTCTTCAGGAATGGTCTCTTTTCTTTTTTTTTTTTTTTTTAAGATTTTATTTACTTATTTGACACAGAGAGAGAGAGAGAGAGCACGCACAAGCAGGGGCAGCTGCAGGCCAGTGGAGACAGAGAAGCAGGCTTTCTGCGATCCCAGGACCCTGGGATCATGACCTGAGCTGAAGGCAGACGCTTAACCGACTGAGCCACCCAGGTGCCCCTCTTTTTTTTTTTAAGATTTATTTATTTGAGAGAGAGTGAGCATTCATGAGCGGGAGGGGCAGACGGAGAGGGAGAGAATCTCGAGCAGTCTTCACAATGAGCTAGAAGGCCGACTCAGGGCTCAATCCCACAACCCTGAGATCAAGACCTGAGCCAAAACCAAGATTTGGACGCTCAACAACATGCCATCAGGGATGGTTTCTTTGTTGGAGATACAGGGTGTGGGTAACAAGCTCTTCATTTACTTCCTCCAGAGGCCTTTTTGAACTATCTCTACCCTGACAATACAACATAATGAAATCTGAAAAGCATGTTTTGGCACTTAGTATCTTTGTGGGGGGTTTTTTGTTTGTTTTTTAAGATTTATTTATTGGAGAGAGAGCACGTGCACCCACAGGAATTGGGGGTAGGGTGCGGGGGGGGGGGCAGGAAGAAGCAGATTCCCCACAACTTGGGGCTGGATCCTCATGACCTGAGCGGAAGACAGATGCTTAACCCACTGAGCCATCCAGGTGCCCCAGTACTTTTGCTTTTGAAAATAGATTCGATGGTTCAGGTGAACTTTATAAAATGTAAGCTGAACAGTTAGCGTCTGTCTTACTGTTGAAGAAGGTGAGATAAAGAAAGGATAGGGCACAGTGATTCTGGAAAAAAGTCAAGTTACATTTCAGTCTTAGAGGACTCGCCCCAACTTAGAGAATTACTCTAGAGTCCTGTACTAAATTGTTTTATAACAAACTCTTAATTATCTGATGATGAACTGTTCGTTTTGTGGATTACCCATTTCAACCTTTTTTAAACTTCCCTATTACTTGACACCTAGTCAACTTTACTTCCATCAGCAGAGGCGATGAAGGAATGCAACCAGCCCAAGTCAGATAGGACCGGGATAGCAAAGCACCTAAGTCATGTAAGTCATTTTACAGTCAAGCATATTTTGAAACTGGATTATCTTTTAGGGTATCAACTTGCAAGCTCTTGATTAATAAATTAAGTTAACAAATTAGAATAATAAATTGAGTCTGTCCTATCTTCCCACCAAGTGAGTTACATATTCCTTAATGGCCGGTAGCACTTCTGTATTTCATAAGTCGGATACAATGTCTTTTGCATAGCAAGCATTCAATGTCTGTTTGATAATGACAATGATTCTCCAACTCCCAAATTAGTTATACCTTCCCTCCAAAACTGGCTTCAAGCTGCCAGCTTCCCTCTTCCCTCTAATAGTCTCTTATAAGCCTTTTTTTAAAAAAAAGATTTTATTTATTTGACGGTGAACGAGTGAGAGAATGAGAGAGTGAGAGAGTGAGAGAGAGAGAGAATGAGCAGCGGGTAAGGGCGGAGGGAGAGGGAGAAGGAGACTCCCCACCGAGCAAGGACCCACCACAGGGCTCATCCCAGGACTCCGGAGATCATGACCTTGAGCCAAAGGCAGATGCTTAACCAACTGAGCCACCCAGGCACCCCTCCCTCTAATATCTTCTTGCAGAAATTACTTCTTCTCATTACTTGCTCTTGCTACCACTGTAGTCCAACAATCATCATCTCACTCTCTTAAACCTTGACCCAGACTGTGTCTCTTCCAGTCTCTTCCAAATGATTCATGCCAAACTTAAATGAGAAATGTACCAATTTTACCACATCCCTCCCCTGCTCAAACTTTTCCCTCGAGTCACGAAGGCTTCTTCCTACTCCCATAGGATTCTTCTCCAAAAATCCTATTAACTGAAATATATAAAAAGTAAGTCTGCTCTGGACACTCTCTAAAGAGATTTAATTACTAACCTACCCAAACACTATTTTTATGCTTTTACTTCAGTGTAACCTAGCATCTATGGCCAGTCATACCCACCCCCACCCCCACTGCTACCCCAGCCAGCCTATATTATCTCACCTATGAGACCTGTTCCACACAAGGTCACTTTCATTAGCTCCTATACAAGCCTGTCCATCTGAAACCCTAGCATACTTTTCTAAAGGACCTTAGAAACCCACCTTCCTCTTGGCCATCTGTAGCCTACTGAAGAAATGATCATTAACATCACTCATTTTGACACTTGTATTTTTATAGAACACACAGCACCTAATGTAAGCTTTTGCACTTGGTGGTAGGCACCCAATACATTTTCACTGATTTGATATGTTTCACTTTTTTTTTTTTTTTTTTACCTAGATATTCTTGAAAATTAGGGTCTTGTCCCTCTATTTCTATATTCCTTTAATTTATGACCCAATATCCATTGGTTGGAGCTCGGGGTCCTGAGAATGTTACAAGCGACCCCCCCCCCCAACTCAAAGGCCCTTCCATCAGAACCCCAGAGGGAACTCTTGGGAGACATGACTGTTGTCCAGGCACAATGGGCCTTTTGGGGAATAAGAACAATAAAAGCTGACCACAACTTCCACTCCACTGGCTTGGAAATGAACTGGCTTTCCTGAAGCTGCAGAATGACAGCATTTTTCTTGCTTTGCCAGATCTCCAGGAAACCCTTATCATAGGGTTTGCTTTTCCTATTTTCGGCTGGGCGACTGTTTTGAAAAGCTTTATTACCTGGCAGATTGTCACTCTGTTCACTACTTCTATATTAAAAAAAAAAAAAAAAAAAAAAGGTGAATTTTTTGAAAGTCACCGTTTAGACCCTGAAAAGCACTTTAGCGATAATTTTGCTCAACACCTTTATTTTGTCGCTGGTACTGAGATTTTTGCACGAGTCTCTGGTTTTCATCAGATAGAGCCGTGCAGCTGTTCCCCTGGCACCCCAGGTGATTCCTGAGGAATGGAGGCTACCTAGGGGTCATGGCCAGATTTCTGAAACAACAATATGAGCAACTGCTGGAAGAGAGTGCCCAGATTGCGCAAACGGGAAAATAGGAAGTGTGGTGACCCTCAGGGTCAAGCTGAGGCTTTCCCTCATGCACAGTTAATCCCAGCGCCCGGCTGCTTGCTTCTTCTGGATTTTTGCTTTGAGCAGGAAATGCATTTAGGAATAAGATGGTTAGGGGGCGCCTGGGTGGCTTAGTCATTAAGCATCTGCCTTCAGCTCAGGTCCTGATCCCAGGGTCCTAGGATGGAGCCCTGCATTGGGCTCCCTGCTCAGTGGGGAGCCTGCTTCTCCCTCTCTCACTCCGCCAGCTCGGGTTCCCTCTCTTGCGATCTCTCCCTTTGTCAAATAAATAAATAAAATCTTAAAGAAAAAAAGGGAATAAGATGGTAAGAACAAATGCAAGTCTTCTTAGAATCTGAATATAAGTAGTCTGACTCTGCAGTATTAGGTCTCTCCCCAAATTGCAATGCCCAGGAGACTACGTGCTTTAGGCAGACTGACCACACATGTTACTTAGACTTCCAATGAGCCATGTCAGAACCTGACCCTCATATGTCACACACATGGCATCACAGACTTATGACATGGGTGCTATATCCTTCATCAGGTTATTTATAAATAAATTTATCCAATCAGTTAAAAATAGAAGTACCCTATGATCCAGTAATCGCACTATTGGGGTATTTACCCCCCAAATACAAAAACATTGATTTCAAAGGGATGCATGCACTCCTATGAGGATTACAGCATTATTTACAATAGCCAAATTATAGAAGCAGTCCATGTGCCTGCTAGATAGATGAATGGATAAAGATCTAATACACATGCAAACACACACATATATATCTGCACACAATGGAATATTACTCAGATTCAGCCATAAAAAAGAATGAAATCTTGCCATTTGCAACAACATGGTTGGAGCTAGAGAGTACAATGCTAAGTGAAATAAGTCAGAGAAAGACAAATACCATATGATCTCACTCATATGTGGAATTTAAGAAATAAAACAAACGAGGGGCTCATTTGGTTGAGCGTCTGCCTTTGGCTCAGGTCATGATCTCAGGGTCCCAGGATCAAGCCCCGAGCTGAGCTCCCTGCTTCTCCCCCTCCTTCTGTCCTTCCCTCCTATTCGAGCCCACTCTCTCTCAAACAAATAAATGAATAAAATCTTTAAAAATCAAAAGAAATAAAAGAAATAAGCAAATTTTTCAAAAGAGAGAGAAACAAACCACGAAATAGACTCTTAACTGCAGAGAACAAACTGATGGTTCCCAGAGGGGAGGTGGGTCGAGGGATGGGTGAAATAGGAGTTGGGGCTTAAGAGCACAGGAACGAGGAGCACTGAGTAAGGCACAGAATTGCTCAATCACTGTATTACATTCCTGAAACTAATATAACACTGCATGTTAACCATACTGGAATTAAAATTAAAAAATTTAAAAAATATCAATAAATTTATCAATTCATTTTTTATTGGTCTTTTTTGAGGGTGGGAGGTGGCCTAGAAACGTAAGGTTGTAGGCATTCTGTGTTATGTGAGGCAATTATTGGTGGCATTTCATCACTCCCGTTAATTTTCTTCTCTCCTCTTTCTCTGTATTTTCCTTGTCACACTCTCATTCTTGTTTTTTGTCACCCCCCCTTTTTTTTTCTCCCCCTGTTTATTTTTAAGACACTCAAGGGCCCTGGCCACTTGCATAGATCCTTCTAAGAGAAACCCTTTTCTCTTTTAAAAAAATAATATTCCAATAATATTCTGATAATTTACCTAAAGGAAGTGAAAATGGGGTACTTGGGTGGCTCCTTAGTTTGAATGTCTGCCTCTTGGTTTTGGCTCTCTTTTTAAAAAATTTTTCTATTTGAGTAGAGTTGACACACAATGTTACATTAATTTCCAGTGTCCAACATAGTGATTCAACTTTTCTACATGCTATGCCGTGCTCACCACACGCATAGCCACCGTCTGTCACCATACATGGCGGCTACAGTACCACTGCCTACATCCCTCACGCTGGGCCTTTTATCCCTGTGGCTTCCTCATTCCACCGCTGGAAGCCTGTTCCTCCCACTCCCTTCATGCCCGTTGCCCATCCCTCCCCACCTCCCCTTCTGGCAACCACATTTGCTCTCTGAACTTACAGGCCCGATTCTGCTTTTTTGCTGTTGTTTATTCATTTGCTCTTTTAGATTCCACCTGTGAGCGAACTCATCTGGTGTTTGTCTTTCGCAGTCTGCTTATCTTACTTAGCACAATACTCTCTAGGCCAATCCATGCTGTCACAAATGGTGTAACCTCAGTCTTTCTTATGGCTGCATAAGATTCCATTGCATATATTTACCACATGTTCCTTATCCATTTATCTATCAAGAGACACTTCGGTTGCTTCCATATCTTGGCTACTGTAAATACTGCTGCAATAAACATACAGGTGCACATATCTTCTTCAATTAGTGTTTTCAGAGGTTTTTAAAAAGATTCTATTTATTTTAGAGAGAGAGAGCATGCCCATGTGTGTGCACATGGGGGAAGCGGGGAGGAGGAGAGAATGTCCAAGCAGACAAGAGTGCAGAACCCAACTTGGGGCTCAATCCCATGACCCCGAGATCACAACACGAGCCGAAACCAAGAGGCAGACATTCAAGCTACTGAGCCACCCAAGTACCCCATTTTCATTTCCTTTAGGTAAATTATTGGAATTACTGGGTCATATGGTATTTTCCTTCCTTCCTTTCTCCTTTCCTTCCTTCTTTCCTTCCTCTCTTTCTCTTTCTTTCTCTTTACCTATTTATTTTGAGAAAGACACCACGTGTGTGCACCCGAGTGGGGTGGTTGGGGAACAGAGGGAGAAGGAGAGAGAGAACCTCAAGCAGGCTCCATGCCCAGTGTGGAGTCCAGCCTGATCTCACAACCCTGAGATCAAGACCTAAGCCATAACCAAGAGTCAGATGCTTAACCAAGTCAGCCACACAGGCGTCCCTATTTTTAATTTTTTGAAGAATCTTCATACTGTTTTCCACAATAGCTGTACCAATTTACATTCCCACCAACAGTGTACAAGAGTTCCTTTTTTTCTACATCTTCGCCAACACTTGTTATTTCTTGTTTTTTTGATTTTAGCCATTCTGACAGGTATAAGGTGTGTCTCACTGTGGTTTTGTTTTTTTTTTAAAGATTTTATTTATTTATTTGACAGAGAGAGAGATCACAAGTAGGCAGAGAGGCAGGCAGAGAGAGAGGGGGAAGCAGGCTCCCTGCTGAGCAGAGAGCCAGATGCAGGTCTCGATCCCAGGACCCTGAGATGGTGACCTGAGCCGAAGGCAGAGGCTTTAACCCACTGAGCCACCCAGGTGCCCCATTCACTGTGGTTTTGATCTGCATTTCCCCGATTAGTAATGTTGAGCATCTTTTCATGTGTCTGTTGTAACTACATCAAAATAAAAGGCTTTTGCACAGCGAAGGAAACCATCAACAAAATAAAAAGGCAAGCTACTGAATGGGAAAAGATATTTGCAAATGATAGATCCAATAAGAGGTTAATATCCAAAATATATAAAGCACTTATACAACTCAACACCAAAAAAACAAACATTCCGATTAAAACATGGGCAGAGGGTCTGAATAGACATTTTCCCAAAGAAGACGTACCAAGACAGCCTTGTCTTTGAGTTTAAACATAATTCCGAAGACATGGAACAGTCCAAAACAACTGGACAGCTTTGTGGAAAGGAGAAAGAGTGACACCTGCTGGAAGGACGACTGGTGAGTCCAATTCCAGATAGAGTCCCTGGAAGAATGTTCCCACACACAGCCCTTCCCGTAACAATCGGGAAACCGGGCCCCCCAAAGCACATCTATGAAGTCCGGGAATCCTAGGTTAAGAATAATAAAGATAGCTCATCTTTACTGCATGTTTACCTTGTGCCAGATGCCAAACATGTACGGCCTCATCCAGTCCTCACAACCGCCTGAGTTAGGTATTATTATCCTATCATTACCCTATGAGGCCGAGAGAATGCAAGGATCGAGCCTAACGTCACAGCGACTAAGTTGTGGAGTTGGATTTAAATCTAGGGCCGTCAGAAGTCTTACCCCCTAGGCTATACCGCCTGCTCTAAATATATCCAAATACATATATTTCTTTAATAATATAATTTTACAATTAAAAGATGTCATTTTTTTTAGGGTGCCTCGGTTGGTTAAGCATCTGCCTTTGGCTCAGGTCATGGTCCCAGGCCCCTGGGATCAAACCCCATGTTGGGCTCCCTGCTCAGCAGGGAGTCTGTTTCTCCCTCTGTCCCCCCACCCTCTTGCTCATGGTCTCTCTCTCTCTCTTTTTCTCTCATACAAATAAAATCTTTTTTTTTAAATAAATAAAATCTTTAAAAAATAATTTAACCCCACTGATATTTCTGAAAGGTAAGTAGGTAACGACTAAAGGCAGCATGGTAAAACAAAACAGGTCTCAAACATCATCCCACACGCTCTCGAGGTTTTCAAATCCCCTCCTGATATTAAATCACCAAAAGTTTTATTTACAGGAGAAATATTTATTTATAGAACAGGAATATAAATATAGAATATTTAAATATAGAATATATAAATGTAATATATAATTTAATAAATTTAAATATAGAAAATAAAAATATAGAAATATTTATTTATAGAACAGGAGAAGCCTCACTGCTACACCGAAGGTACTAAGGAGAGAGAAAGAAATAACAGTATTAATAGTACTAGAAGACAGGGATAAAGGAACATACTCATGAGCTGGGACACCGACCCAATGGAAAAAAACAACATTCAGACTAAGAAGCAGGAGGGCCATTCCAAGCACTACACTTGAAAATCAAGAAGTGTCGACGCAAGTCTTATAAACTATATGTTGTATAAAACAATACTTTCATTTTTACTGATTGTATTTCCAACTATTATTATGTTACATGTGGACCATCACATATAGAAAACTAGAGAAGTTAATATCATTTCTGTGTCTCATGCTAAACTTCCCAGAAAAAGATAAATTGCAAAGGTACATCTGACTTCCCCATTCTCGAAGGCTTGTGCGTTCAAACCAGAAGACAGAGAGCTAAGAGAGCTGTGAAAAGCACGGAAGGAAAGAGCTAAATAGCGCATTTATTGGCAGGAGAGCATCAGAGAAGAGAACAAGATCAAACCACCGGCAGTTAGCATACCTCTTTCTAGTCGCTTCCTATGCATCGCCCTTGCTGCATCCTCTTCCTTTGCTTAAAAACTAGTCACGATAACATCTACAGATTCCAGGACCCAGCCTGAGCCTGAGTCAGTCTTGGCTCAGGAGGCTTACGGGTGAAAGGTCCACGCTAGGGCCTTCCTGAGAAATCTAGTCGGTGGCCCTGGGATTGCTGACGTGGATTTTAACTTCAAAGCAAGTTCAGAAGATCCCATGAGACCATGAGACCAGTCTTCCCAGGGAAGGCATTTAGCAGAAAATCTCTCTTTTTAGTATCTAAGACCTGATGACACAAGATACAATAATGAAGCAAAAAATGCTAACTCCAGAAGCTACATCCTCAGATTCCCCAAATGTCGATGACATAGTGCATATTCCTAAAGTATTTTCTTACGCCCACTATTTGCTCCAGGAACCAGGTGCAGGAAAGGACACATCCATGCCACCCACATCCTCTGCACAGCTCTGATGGAAGCCACTGTGCTCTGTGGCCCTTTCTCGGCTCGCTCTGGTCCGACGTGAACTACAGCCCCAGGGCTGTGAGTAGGGACGGGTCAGACATCCCTGCTCTAACGTCTTCATCTAATTCTCTCTGCCTTCCCGACACTGATGAATAAGTAAGTGTTCAGAAAAGAGGTAGAGGGTCAAGTGTAAAGTGAAGTGCAAGAAACTCTCAAACAGATTTTGAGGATGAAGATCCAAATCCGATATTCCTTCTTGTCGTGACTAAGGGTTAGGGAAGTTGGCCAGGCTCCTGTCTTTCCCCACCTCTGCTCTGTCTCTCTTATATGTGCATGCGGTTTAAGAAATTAAGCCTATCCCTTTAGGGCCACACTCAAAAGAACAAGTGACGATAACATGACCAATAAATTCTACCATTTTGCTGGCTGGCCTGAGTCATCGCAGTATCGCACTGATCGTAAACGTCAGTTTGCGGAACGCTCCTGGTTCCTGTGCTTATGCAGAAATGTGTGGACTTAAGCAAGTATATTGGGTGAAAGGGTTTATAGTCCATCTTTAGAAGTTTCTGTCAGAGTCAAGTGAGGAATACTTGGAATGTCACTGCCACGTGGCTATGACTACTCACTTTCAACCACCTCCTTTTAAACTGGTTCTGATGAGAACTGTAAGGTAACATTACCTAATGGTAGAGAGTCAAACAGGGCTCTCATATTTGTCTCTTCATCTCCATGCCACAATTCGTCCTCAGCTCTTATACATTTATAGTAATGTTGCTAGCAAAGTTATATCAGTTTTTAAGGGGAAAAAAGACAGAGGTCGTCTGAAGTGTGGCTACAATATGGGGCAGTGGAAAGAAAATGCTGGACTTATAATCAGGTGACATGCTTTCACTTTCGGAGGCCAAAAGTTCTCATCTGCAGGTAACTTTCTTTGAATCTTATTTTCGTTATTTATTAAATGCAGTTAATAATATCTACTTTGCTACCTCTCAAACTTGTGGTGAGGATCAGATGAGAATGTATTTGTGAGAAAACACTATGGAAATTATAAAATGCTACGCAAATATAAGACATTATTATTATCAGCACAATCTTGCTATGACTCTTCAGAGGCTAGCCACTTATAAAAATTCAAAAAAAAGACCTCGTTGTCAAAATGGGACAACTCCACTAATTCTATTTTTTTTTTTTTTTAGAGAGAGAGAGAGCGAGAGAGCGCACACACAAGTGGAGAGGGGCAGAGGGAGAGAGAGAGACCCAAGCAGACTCCCCACTGAGCAGGGAGTCCGACGTGGGGCTTCACCTCACGACCCTGAGATATGAGTTCAAATCAAGAGTCAGATGCTTAACTAAGTCACCCAGGCGCCCCAACTAATCTTATTTTAACAATCTACTCTTGGGGCACCCGGGTGGCTCGATCAGTTAAGCATCTGCCTTCGGCTCAGGTCATGATCCCAGGGTCCTGGGATCGAATCCCGCATCGGGCTCCCTGCTCAGTGGGAAGCCTGCTTCTCCCTCTGCCTGCCGCTCCCCCTGCTTGTTCCCTCTCTCTCTCTGTCTCTCTCTCTCTGTCAAATAAATAAATAATCTTTAAAAAAAAAAAAAAGTAAACGGTCTACTCTTGAATGGCCAACTTACCTCGATGGAGGGGAAGACTATTCAATTCTTGGGATGTGAATTCACAGATACAGACAAACAGCCTCTCTCCTTCTTTTAGACTGGGAATGGTCACAATTTCCACAAAACTGCTGGGGAACTGCCCTGAAAATAAAGACAAACATTTCTAATATTGAAATTTCATTTTCTGTCTGTATATCAGGACAAAAAAACTTTTTTTTTTTGAGCCCATTTACAGACACTGAATTGAAAACTGAGAACTCATAATTGGAGAATCTCCTACAGAACAAGTACAGCGCACAAAATTCAATGCATGCAGAGCACAGAGAATGCAATCCGATCTAATTAGCACTGATCGAGTGCTACTCGACACAACATGCACTGCAGAGGGAAAAATGGGTAGGACCGCCTTGGCTCTCAAAGGTCCTAAAATTGAATTCAGACATAAGCAATAATTCCATTCTGAAATCTAGCAACACAATGGAGGTGCACACATTGCTGTGGAAGTTAGGGAAGGCAGAAAGTCTTTCAAGAAGAACATGAAAAATGTTATGCAAAAACTTGCATTCGAGTCCGAAGACGGGTAGGGTTTTAATAGGTGGTAGTAGACAGACAGAGCTTGTTGGTTGGAAAGCATCAGAAAGTTTAATGGGGGGCGCCTGGGTGGCTCAGTGGGTTAAAGCTCTGCCTTTGGCTCAGGTCATGATCTCAGGGTCCTGGGATCGAGCCCCGCATCGGGGCTCTCTGCTCAACAGGAAGCCTGCTTCCCCCTCTCTCTCTGCCTGTCTCTGTGCCTATTTGTGATCTCTCTCTCTCTGTCAAATAAATAAACAAAATCTTTAACAAAAAAAAAAAAAAAGAAAGAAAGAAAGTTGAATGGATCCCACCTTCTAGATATCTCTTGTATCCTCCACTTATCTCCAGACCCACCACCTTGGTCCAAGCCAGCAGCACGTCTCACCTGGGTTATTGCAACGACCTCCCAGTCGGCCTCCCAGGCCCTGCTTCTACCCTTTCCTGTCATTTTCCAACCCGCAGCAGCGAGCTTTCTAAACTACAGATCTGATTGTGTGTAAGGCACCTGTACTACACCCCGTTCCTTAACTCCTTACCATAGCATCCTCTGTCCTCTGCGATCTAGCTCCTGCTGCTCTGCCCAGCACATTCTGCCCCCCTCAACCTTCCACACTGCATGCCGGGCTCAACTCTTCTCAGACCCTCCAAGTTCTTCGTCAGCCCAGGGCCTTTTCTGTCTATCCTCTTTGCCTTGCTAACTCTTACTCATCGTTTTTGTCTTAGCTGAGCTATCATTTCTGCTGGGAAATAATCTATAACCTCCCAACTGTGGGGTAAATGTCGACAGAGTCTGTTCGGAGGACTATATAACAAACTACGTAAGTTAAGGACTGGATTTAACACAGGTGCACAGTACCTGTAAAAACTACCCGCCCTTCCCTGGGCTAATGAATGAAAGAAACGGGGGCTAACATAGACTTTAAAGACTAGAAGAAAGGCAACCAGGTGCATAAGAAGTGGGAGGCGGCTGCACCGAGAGCAGGTGCAGCTTTAATAAACTGGACCAACCATGGGTCTGGGAAGGAGTGAACAGAATGCATCACGCTCCCTTGAAAAGAGTGGAAGAAAGGATAGAATAAAGAAATAACTGAATGTTTTCAGAAGGGAATTTTTTGTTTTCAGAAGGGAAGCAGTGGCGCTGAGCACAAAGGATAAAGGCCCAGGAAGGGGAGGTAAACACGTGAACAGACAACTAGGCTGGGGACAGCTGGTATCAAACCATCTCAGCCTTTGGAAGGAACCCATAAAGAGAGATGCAACGATAACAAACATTCTCTCCTCACTGGTAGAAACCACAGTAAGAACATAACGAAAAACACAAAGGATCCTGAAGTTTATGGACTTAGGCCTCCCATTTAGCCTTTATTTTTAATATGGAAAGAAGGGAGGGCTTGTGGTCTATTTTGTACCCAAGGAATTAGGTAGGAGCCTCTTACCTGTAACATCCTCTTTCTTTCCTAGAAGCCAAAATTCATCCACCACTGCCAACACCTCGATGATATCTCCCACGAAGAGCGGCAGTTCTTCAGATACGCTAGGGCAGAAGTCAAAGATGGCGCGAACCACTGAGCCGGCCTCCATGTTTTACAACCTGGAAAGACGGGTCGAAAGAAATTGGAAAACGTAACTATTTCAGACGTTGGAATATAGGTCAGTGTCTTGAGAATGATAAAGTTTAAGATAGACACTTAGAATCAAGTCAAAGCTAAGCAAATAAGAAGTCTGTACTTTATACTTTAAAGAAATTAAGGCACTATCTCACAAAAGTAATAATTTTCTCATACATTTTTCATTTGATTCTCAAGGCAATTCTGGAATTGAAGGGGAAAAAAAAGCAACCTTTACCTATGAGTGACAGAAAAGGTACACAATTGGGAAATGTAGACTTCTCAATACGCCTGAAGAGGGCAATAAGGAAATTAATTTTTTTTAAAGATTATTTATTTATTTATTTGACAGAGGGAGAGAGATCACAAGTAGGCAGAGAGGCAGGCAGAGAGAGAGGAGGAAGCAGGCTCCCTGCTGAGCAGAGAGCCCGATGCGGGGCTCAATCCCAGGACTCTGAGATCATGACCTGAGCCGAAGGCAGAGGCTTTAACCCACTGAGCTACCCAGGCGCCCCGGAAATTAATATTTTTCAAGTACTGGAAATATGGTACTTTTAAAATGTGGTATTTAAAAAGTAGGGATTTTAAATACGCTGTTTCATTTATGTCCCCAGAACTATCTTAAAGATTAGGATACTTATGCTCAGCAAGTTGGAAAAGTTAATTTGTCTAAGATCACAGAGTTCATCGCAGCAGAATCAGGACTCAGGCCCAGGGGATCCTGGCTCCTATGCACCACAAAAAAAAAAAAAAAAGGAACGTGGGAACGTGGGATCACACCTCAAAGGCAGAGATTTAAAACATACTGAAAAGTAAAAATCCACAAAAAGAACTAGAAAGGGTGATATAAAAATGACTCCTCCAGATAAGATCTAGTACATACACGACGCCAGAGCAAGAATGTGTTTTCAGCTCAAAGACACCTAGGGCCCGAGCTTGCACAATATCCTCACACAGTTATGGGGTCGGTTACCTTGACATGTGTGTGTGGGGAGCCTAAGCACATGTTTAAGCAACAGAAAGGGAGGAACTCTTGGGCATGTGCTCACCTGCAAACAATCAGCCATGGTTAGCAACCTCTCTCCCTAGGTCTTCCTCGTGGACACTCTCCAGGGTGTCCAGGCCTCAAGTCTATGCTCCTTTATTTACCTCAAGTACCTATCTGGTGTTGATAGCGATGAGGATTCTAACTGTCGTCTCACATAGAACTATGATATCAAAAAGCACTAAATGCCTAATTACAAAAAAAGACCATGGTTATAGCTCCACTGAGCTTATTACTAAGAAAACAGGGATGTGGACGAACATGTTAGGCATATAATAAATAATTGAGCATATCAATGTGGGGTACCTTTAAGATTTGAATGAATCATGCAACACAATTCACATTGCATATTTAATTTGTACTATTGAGTGAAAGGAGCTTATCTTTGTGTTACTGGAACTTTTTTCTAAAATGAGATGACTTGGGTCCACAGCGGAAAAGAGAAGTGACCAGTAACATTCCCCACATCCTCTGTCCTTCCCTACTACGTACTTTAAGTATAAAAGTCTAAGGATAATCGCATGCTGAGGAGGCAGCTTAATGTGAATGCAAAGTAACCAGGGGTCTGGAGTCAGAGACCAAGGTTCAATGTCAGCTCCACTGTTTACTAGTTATTTTGCCTTGGACATACTCCTTAAACTCCCTGGGCTAGCTGCCTATTCAGAAAAACGGGGATAATTAATTATACTTTCGTAATCATCATCAAGAGGATGATGATAATGATAAAATAATTATAACAATGCCTAGTATTTACTGAGCATTTACTATGTGCCATGCACTGTACTATGTACTTCCTTCATTTGAGTCCTAACGACAATCCTACCGTGTATTATTGGTTTCATTTGGGGGATACAGATGCGGACACAGGCTCAGAGAGGTGATGTAATCTGTCCGAGGTCACACAGTAAGTCAGAGATAGAATGGAAATGGAAACCCAGGTCTGTCTCCAAAGAGACAGGATGCTGCTAGTGCAAAAGCCCCTAGGACGGGGCTGATTTGGGAGGTGTTCGATGTTGGCGGTTATTACTAAACATTTCCATCATCAGCCGCAAGCTCGAATCTGTCTCGCTGATAAACCATGACCAGAGAATGTACTATTGCAGGTACAGAAACACCACAGAATTGACCATTTCAACATGTCAAAGCCTGCTTTAGCTTTGACCACATTAAACAATAGACACTTTATATACCTCTCTGCCTTCTGCAACAGGAAGACACTGAGCCTAATTTACTCTTCGACTGATGGATGCAAGTTCATTATTAAGACCATACGTTACTATGCCGTGCAGTGATGCGTAACAGCAGTACTGTGTAACTTTTGGGTCTTTCTGCGACAGTTATCTCCTCTGTCAGCTTTTCTACCCTCTTTCTAGATCGCTGTTTCTACTCTGCTGAGGAGAGAAGACCACACAGACACCGCCCAAATTATTACAAGTTCCCAGATACATAAAAAGTCAACAAGCTCCAAAGGAAACGCTAACAGACTCTTCTGTGGTGGCAAACTCCATGTGTTAGTTAGCCAGAGTGTTTCAACAGTTGGTTTTCATGTGCTCTGAGGCCCCTTTCTTATTTTCTGGCTGTCCTCCAAACGGCCGACGTTGCCAGATGTCAGATTTCCGTGTAAGGGTGGTGTCATAAATATTTTTTTTTAAACAAGCGGAATATTTTGCAAACCTCCTAGCCATCTATATATTATTAACACAACTGAAGGCTGAGCCGTGGTGGATATTATTTTCCTCCTTCTAGTACATTTTCTCAAATTCCATGTCACTCACAGACTAACTAGATACCTCATTATCTGAAATGTCAGGGAAAGAATTAGCATAAGCTCTGGGGGGGGGGGGGGGATGAGAGAGAGACCCTGCGACACTGAGGCGAAAGAGTTAAAGCTTCTCCCTGGGAGCCTTTCAGCTGCACCAGAGAATGACTCAGAAGCAGAGGAGGGTCTGGCTTGGTGAATACTTTTGCTGACTGACCTCCTGCCCTGTTGGAAGGAGTGCGTAATCGCTGAGGGACACACACCCTGCGAGGGTGCCGCAGTCCGAGCCTGGCTCGAGCGCAGGATTCGTGGGGGAGAGAGACCAGAATGGAGGTGCCCATGCACCCCCCGTTTTACGTGGCACGTCACGAATTTCATCTGTCTTCTCTGCCCCGGACACCCTATGGGAACCAACTGGTAGTGTTCCTTTCCGGGCCACTTTAGAGGCCTGGACAGATATTTTGAGATGTAATCACAAATAGCTTATATAAGCTGTTCCACCAACTCCAGATGGAAGGAAAAAGAACGGCGGAGGAACTCAGAGCACAGCTGGGCTCGTGAGAAAGCGGAGGCAAGAGCTGCCCAGACAGCAGGATGTCAGGGACCTCAGGGGAGTCGGCCGTGGAAACCCCATCTTCCCCGCTGGCTGGTGAACGCCCGCATTGCCGTTCTGCGTTTGAGATATAAAGGTCCTTAATTCTTCAAACCCTTTTAGAACACAGAACCTGACGAAGGAAGAGATTTGTGTCTGTTTTGCTCACGGCCCTAGAGCAGTGCTCGGCACATAACATGCTTTTAAATTTGGGGGCGAGCAAATCATTTATCAAAATTTCGAAAAACATACGAAACTGTTCCTATCAAAATCTCTACTTCCACGTATCTGAAAGGAAATTCACCATCTCTTCTCCACACACGGTTTGACCTTCCAGCTTGTATAACGATGTCCTATAAATCTTCCAGATCAAATACCGCTGCGGGCTTCTTCATCCTCTATGGGTGACGGTAACACTAATAGCAACAGCTACCATTTGAGAATCTACCATGTGCCAGACACTGGGCTAGAAGCTTGAATCACGGCTGCACTACAAGGTAGACAGAAAGGCTCTAGGGCCAGGGTGCCTGGGTTCAAATCCTAGAGCCACGCCTGGGCAGTATAGCTAAAATCTCTCGCAAATACACAGCTTAGCGAGAACCAGAATTCAGGCCTGTTCGACTCCAGTGCCCATGTGTTTGTTTTGTTTTGTTTTGTTTAGTTTTGTTTTGATTTGACTACAAGCTACGCTTCTCACTGGGTTCTTCCTTCAAAATCTTCTAGACTTCCATCTTCCTCTCTTTGGTTCTCCGACATTTTCTTATAAAAATTTTCCAACAGCGGGGGTGCCTGGGTGGCTCAGTGGGTTAAGGCCTCTGCCTTCGGCTCGGGTCATGATGTCGGGGTCCTGGGATGCAGCCCCGCATCGGGCTCTCTGCTCAGCGGGGAGCCTGCTTCCCCCTCTCTCTCTGCCTGTCTCTCTGCCTACTTGTGATGTCTCTCTCTCTGTCAAGTAAATAAATAAAATCTTAAAAAAAAAATTTTTTTTTCCAACAGCGAAGTTGAAAGAATTTCATACACAACACCTAGAGTCTACCATTTGCATCTTACTGCAGTTCTTTACCCCACATCCTCTCCCTTTATCCACTTATCAATCTATGCTGCTCTTTGACACACTGCAAATATTTTATTTTTGATGCTTTTCAAAATAAACCACAGACTTTCCCCTCCTGCACTTCAGCATATGTATCTTAACGAGGGTCATTATCTGTTTGCATTTTGATCTCGTTGTTGTTTTTAAGAGTCATTCCTGTTTTGCTACAATTCATTCACATATTTAACAAATATTTATCAAGCCTAATGGACTCAATCAAATTCTGATGCAGGTTGAACCCACTCTTCTTTAAATATTTATTCTCTAATCCTGTTGGTGGCCGACAGGAGCATTCAACTCTCTTCTATTGTCCCAAAGGATTCAACTCCTATTCCAAAGTATCTACCCCACCTAGGGAAAAACAAAACCCTGCAGAAAAACTGACCATTCATCTCAGAAGGAGAAACGCAGGCTTATCTTTCGGTTAGATAGCGAGAGAAAAAGAGAGAGACAGAGAGATTCTTAAATCTACAGTGACATTTTTTAGTGACTCAGGGATATTTTAACACTTTCTATCAACTGATACCTGTGGCAGCTACCTCTTAATCCAGTTTTACTCCTATCATGTACCAAAGAACATTCAAGACACAGTTCCTGCCCGTAAGAAGCTTACCTTAGTCCCCTCGATTTTCCCAAAACATGTTCTCTCTCTCTCAAATAAATAAAATCTTTTTTTAAAAAAATGAAGTCTTGCTATTTGCCACAACATGGATAGAGCTAGACAGTGTTATGCTGAGTGAAATAAGTCAGCCAGAGAAAGACAAATACTGTATGATTTCACTCATGTGGAATTTAAGAAACAAAACAAATGAACATAATGGGGGAAAAAAGGCAAACCAAGAAACCGACTCTTCACTGTAGAGAACAAACTGGTGGTTACTGGAGGGGAGGTGGGGGGATGAGTGACACAGGTGACGGCAATTAAGGAGGGCACTTGTGATGAGCGCTGCGTGTTGTGTGCAAGTGACAAATCACTCAAGTCTACACCTGAAACGAATATTGCGCTGTATGTTAAGCTGGAATTTAAATAAAAACGTGGGGAGGGGGGGATGTGGTATATACATACAACAGAATATCATTCAGCCTTAAAAAGGAATTCAGTCTGACTCTGAACACCCACGAACCCTGAAGACATTATGCTAAGTCACAAAAAGACAAATACTGTGTGATTTCACCGTGAGTCAAACTCAAAGAAACAGCAAGTAGAATGGTGGTTCCCAGAGACTGGGGTGAGGGGGAAAGGGGTCTAGAGCTTCAGTCTGGGGGAGATGAAGAACTTTTAGAGCCAGTTGGTGGCGATAGCCGCCCAGCAATGCGAATGTGGGGCGTGCCGCAGATCTGCGCGCTTCCCGGGGGTAAAACGGTATCTTTTATGTTACATGTATCTACCACAGTAAACAAGGGGTTTTTAAAATGTATGTCATACAAGCGAGAGGACGGGAAGGAAGGCCTGGGGAACTTCGGTCATGTTTAATAAGCAACATATCTACAAGTCTGGACATATTTACTGAAAAATCTCCCGAGCCCACAAACTATAAACCTTTACCCTGATAGATACTGATACTACACAACTTAAAAAGTCATTTCCAAAGCAGTCTTTGGAGAAAAGAGCTGAGCCTGGTACAGATTGAGGACATCGAACAATAAAGCATGTGCTGGATGTCTTGCATTTCCCTCCTGGGCCTGTCCTCCACCTTCCTCCGCCCTGCACCCTTCATCTGTGCTCTCCTCAGGGCCCACCCACAAGAACTGCATCAAGGCGCCCCCTTGCCTCTGGCTTGGGGGGTTCAGCCAATGGGCGGTACAGCAGAAGAGCTGATGGGAGAAGAATGGTAAGGTTGTGGTGTTTATTCCCCTGGCTCTTTCCCTGGTGGGCTATCAGTTGGCTCCCAGTTCCCTGCCCCCCTTCAGGCCCGGGGTGCCTCTCCTGCTAGCCTGGGGTATAGACCCCAAACCTGTCCATTCCATTCTAAGTAGGACCTCCCCAAGCGACCCAGCTTGAGCGTGCCTTCCATATTCTGCCAGGCCCCTGATGGATACGTGCCCAAAGGGATTTTCAGGATTTCTGAGAACTGTGCATGAAAAGAAAAGAGGGACAAAGAATACAGAAAACTATAAAATGAGCTTCCTAAACCTACCATTGTAAATCCAGGTGAGAGATAAGAGCTAGAGATGTAAATTTTGAAGGCTTCAAAAAATATTGATGCAGATATTGATGCCTGCATTACTCCACTAAAAGAATCGCCCCACTCTTGATGGATTTGGTGCACGGGACCCAAACTCTAAATTCTCGTTTCGAAACTCTGAGCCATCTATTTTACTACTAGAAAAGTAGGATGCCATGTATGAGAGCTTTGAAAATTTATTCTTTGAGAAAGCGCGAGTGACACTTTCAATATTCTTCCTAATATTTCCCAATTCACAGTAGAAGTCTACATTCTGGGATTCCAGAACAAAATTTCTGAAGAGGTTTCCTTAACAAAGGCCTGCTGTTTCTCCTTTCTTGTTTGCTCCTGCAGACGGGGAGCCCTGGCACACACCAGCACCTCTCTGCCTACCTGACAGGAGCAGGGGATGGGGGGTCTTTATTGTCAGGACTCTCCAGCATAGGTTCCTTCAAAGGAATATGTTTTCATGAACATGTGGAAACTTCTTTAGGTCTTGCAACTGACTTTCCTGAAAACATTACCTTTTGGGAATGGGCATCCATTTTAAAAACCTCAAGTCCTGGCAATGAGAAATAATATTTAACTTCAAAAAGCAAGCATGCGGGTTCTCTTATCCTTGACAATACAGGGCTAAAAAGAATAGTCTCTTTGCTGTGTGTGAGGGGATCAGAGGTGTCAGAAAATGAAGTTTAAATGTATTTCAGGAAGGAAATGAGACAAGCTAGGAAAACAGCATTTCCTCTTCTGGTTTATGTCGCTGGAGTTCTTTTTTTTTTTTTGCTGGAGTTCATTTTGGACAGAAGGTCAATAGTCACTGCCAGGTGATTACTCAGAGAACCAGCAACGGATGAGGAGGAAAAGTAGAATCCATCTTGATCATGGCGTCCCCCATGGGGCTGAGTAGCACAGTCTGGGTCAACCTCCTGCAACAGAATCTTCTGCGCACTGCTCTTCTGATGACCACAGCACGTACTCACATGTCGGTTAAATAGGCTACGTGGAATGTTGGACTCTTAGGGAAAAAAATAAAAAGCCTGCTCTGACTTAGGGTGATCAGAGTAACGAAGGCAGAAAAGGCATCTACTATCATAAACTGTCTTACAATTTATATTCTATTTTGCTTGTTTCAAACTGGTCCCCAGTTGGAAGGCAGCAACCTTGGCAGATGGACAGGATATAGATCAGACTTTCCGCCACTCAACGGAAGGGCCCTTCGGTCCACCACGGGATTTAAACCAAACACTTCGCATCTAAAACAAAGTCGTAGCTACTTTTTTTAAAAAAATGTGCTTTCTGTCTCTATATCAGTTTTGTCTTTTTAACAAAACTGCACAGGTGGAGGAAGGTCCCAAGGTTAACATTTCAGGACATACCAAGTTTGAAGATATTTCCATTAAAGAAATATTTTCAGATGGGTCAACCTAAGCGTTCCTGAAGCACTCTCTCAGGTGCCCATTCCTTAAACCGCATATGAATCTCAATTATGGGTGGAAATTTAAGAATTTACTGACTCATAAGTAAATACATTGGACATGTCCGAGCTAAGCAGCTGAGCAATACATTACAATTCACAGTGTACGTAATAAATGCCCAGATAACACATCCGATAGCAGTTGCAGAACTGCAGGTGAAGATGAAACTGTAAAATGAAACTTTCGGGTGAGGCCGCAGATAACAAGGAGCACCACGAACATGCGAGAACACGCAGTTTTGAGGACAGTTTCCAGGGAACGCCAAGAAAATGGATTAACCCAGTGTTCCAAACTGTGAGGTTAAATGTTACAAAGATCTGCAAGGTGGGCATCTTGTTTCTTTTCCCTATTTGTTTCAAGTACAAGCTAGTTTTTTCCTAAAGACAAAGATTTAAAAAGACATGAGGAGTTTCTCAGCCTACTTTATAAAATATTCTTGGTATTTTAGAAAGGAAGGATCAGGAAAGGAATTCTAAAAACAGAAGAGTCTGAGGAAGAAAAACAGGGAGGAAAGAAACGGTCCAACGGGAGTTAAAAGTAGCTGAGACCATTCTCAGGGTGGGTGACTTAGCTCATTTCCGAGAGCACCACCAGCCAAGCACCATGGAAAACGGGGACCGGCAGCTTTATACAAACAAGTAACAAAAACTAATACTTGTCATTTATAGAAGCTAAAGCCGCTGAATTTGAAATGAAAATGTATATATGGAATCTTCTGGTATTGTCTATTTAAGACGAACCTGAGAGTAACGCCAAGACAGAGCAAACCCAATGAATGGCTGACTCCTTAGACGGTGTCGATGAGAAGGATTTACTGTTCTAAATCAGGATGTTCAAACCTAAAATTCAACAATGGAAAGGGTCCTCTCCTGTGAAAAGATCTCTGACAGGAGAGGAGGGGGCAAAAGTAGGGTACGTAAAGAAAATAAAGAAAATAACGTATCTAAATGGAAACCTTGAATCTGGGACTGACCCGTTACAAATAGGAGCTGGGATAAGATAAAAGGAGAACAAAACAGGTGGGAGATTTATATTACAGACTGCCATGAAAGAAAACAAAGATGACATTTTAATAAGAAGGTTACAAAATTGCTACAGAAACTAACAGTAGTGTCTGGTAGTTGATACAAGCTGGAATGCTAATTCCCTAAGAAATAGAAAAGGCACACGATCACAGGGCAATTAATTTACTATGTCCTAAAGATCAAGCAGAGTCTTTTGCTGGGCCTTCCGGGCAGCTAACGTGTCTGATCATTGTGATTCCTGCCAAAAGAAATGAAGGGCATAGTTCAGGACTTGGTTTCAGTTGTGCATACCATTTTGTTTTGCCTTTTTTTTTTTTTAAGTCATGAATAAGTGAGTTTTATCAAATGCTTTTTCTGTATCTACTGAGATAATGTTTTTTCTCCTTTATTCCATTAATGTGGCAAATTACATTGATTTTTCAAATGTCAAATTACCCTTGCATTCCTGGAATAAACCCTATTTGCTTATGATGTATTCTTCTTCATTTTTAAGTTTATCTTTTTTTTAGTAATCTCTACACCCAACCTGGGGCTCAAACTCACGACCCCAAGATCAAGAGTCGCACACTCCTCCAACTGAGCCAGCCAGGCGCCTCATTATTATTTTTATATGGTACAAATTTCAATTTGCTACTATTTTGTTGAAGATTTTACACACTATGTTCCCAAGGGATTAGTCTGTAATCTTCTTTTCTTTAAATGTCCTTGTCAGATTTGTGTATATGGGATAGGCTAGCCACATGAAGAACAGGGAAGTGTTCCTTTCTCCATTTTCTGAAAAAGTCTATGTAAGACTGGTATTGTTTCAACCTTAAATATTTGATAGAATTCATCAGTAAAATAACCTGGGCCTATAAAACTTCAAGGAAGGGTTTTTAATTAAATATTCCATACTCTTAGCAGATATAGGGCTATTCAAATTTTCCATTTCTTCTTGTCTGTTTTAGTAAGTTGTGTTTTTTCAAGAAATGTGTCTATTTAATCCAAGCTATCAAATTTGCTGGCATACAGTTGTTCATAATATTCCTTTATTAAGCTTTTAATATCTGTTTGATTTGTAATGATACCAGAAAGTTTTGCTTTCTCTCCTTTTTTCTTAGTCTTGCTAGGAGGCTATCAATTTTGTGGATCTTTTCAAAGAATCAACTTTTGGCACTGTTAAATGTCTCTATTGTTTGTTTTTTATTTCACTGATTTCTTCTTCTATTATCTTTGTTATTCCCCTGCTTCAACCTTGGGTTTATTCATCTTTTTCTCATTCCTGTGAAAACTTAGACAATAGATTTTAAATCCTTCTTCTTTTTTAATGTAAGCATCTAAAGCTATGAATTTCCCTCTAAACACTGCTTTAGCTGCATCCCACAGATTCTGATATGATACTTTCATTCAACCAAAAAGACTAATTTCCCATGTGATTTCTTCTTTTAACTATGGGTTATTATTTAGAAGTGCACTGTTCACTTTCCAAAGACTTCATATATCCAGCAATCTTTCTGTTATTAATTTCCAGTTTAATTCTGCTGTGGTCAGGAAATGTACTTTATTTTAAACTCAGTGAGGTGTTTTATGGCCCAGCATATGGTCTATCTTCATGAGTGCTCTATGCGCACTTCAGTAGTTGTTGAGAATAATGTTCTATAAATGTCAGTTAGATTAGGGTGATTGATGGTGGCATTCAGATCACAAATATCCTTGTTGATTTTTATCTACTTGCTCTGTCAATACTGAGAAAGGGGTATTAAAACCCTCTTAATAGAATTTGTTTTTCTCTTTAATTCTGTTCTGGTTTGCTTCATGTATTTTGAAGCTCTGTTATTAGCACATTTAGAATGTTTCAATCATTTTGATGAACTGACTCTTTTATCATAACAATATGTCTCTCTTTATCTTGTTAATACTCTTTACCTTGAAGTCCACTTTCTCTGACATCAATACAGCCACGCCAGCTTTTTCTTTACTGTTTACATGGTTTATCTTTTTCTATTTTTCTTTTTTACTTTCAACATATCTATGCCTTTATATTTAAAGTACATCTCTTTTTTCCTTCACCTTTATGAAGATATAATTGACATATGACATTGTGTAAGTTTAAGGTACACAATGTGATGATTCGATACATGTATATATTGCAAAATGATTACCACAATAAGATTAGTAAAGATGTCCATCACCTCACAATATTAGAATTTTTTTGCAGTGAGAACACTTAAAATCTACTCTTTAGCAATTTTCAAGTATATGATGCAGTGTTAACTATAGTCACCACGCTGTACATTAGATCCCCAGTTCTTACTCATTTTATAAAGGGAAGTTTGTACTCTTTGACCAACATCCTCCCATTTCTTCCACCCTTCAGCCCCTGACAACCATCATTGTACTCTCTGTTTCTATGAATTTGGCTTTTTTTAGATTCCACATATAAGTGAGTTCACACAGTATTTGTCTTTCTCTGACTTATTTCTAAAATGCCTCTCCTTTAAACAGTTGATCGTTAAGTTTGATCACTTATACTTTTAAATTAAAATATTTAGACCATTTACATTTAATGTTATTGATATGGCATTTGTTTTCTACTTATCCCATTTGTTTGTTCCTTCCTGCCTGCCTTATTTCAAACTAGACAATTTTTTTTTTTTGTATTCCATCTCATTTCTTCTATTGGCTTCTTAGCTATACCTCCGGATTTCTCAATGGTTGTTCTAGGAATTACAATAAGTATCTACTTAGAATGAATATTATACCACTTTACATACAATGTATGAACTATACAACAGTTTAATTCCATTTATCATCTCATGCTGTCCTTTGTGTTATTTTTGTCATATATAATACTTCTACGTATTTGTGGTAGTCTTAAAGTATCTCTACAAATTTTTAGATACTGCTCCCTTCAAAGAGAGGAGCCTAATTCCTCTCCTCTTGATTGTGGGCTTTACTAGTGACTCATTTCTCAACTACAGAATGTAGTGGTGGTGAGTGTGTGATTTCCAAGACTAGGTTGTAAGAACACTCAGGCACCTACATGGTGAAAATGAGGCCTGCTGTCAACAGCCTTGTAAGATCTTAGAAGGAGATCCTAGAGCCCAGTCAAGACTGCAGATGAATGCAGCCCCAGACAACATCCTGATGAGAACTCATGACAGACTCTGAGCCAGAACTACTCAGTTAAGCCACTCCTGAATTCCCAACCAACAGAAACTGTAAGATAATATTTATTGTTTTAAGCCATTAACTTTGGAGATAATCTATTATACAGCAATAAATAATGCAATATATTATAAACCCCATAATACAACACCATTTTTGTTATAAACAGTCAGTTGTTCTTTAAATAAACTAAAGAAGAAAAGTCTTTCACATTTGCCTATATAATTACCATTTCTACTGCTCTTCATTCCTTTCTACAGATCTGAGTTTCCTTCTGGTATCATTTTCCTTCAGCCTAAAGAACATCCTTTAGCATTTCTTACAGTATGAAGTCTGTTGGCAATAAATACTCCCAACATTTATCTGAAAATATGTTAAGATTTATTTATTTGAGAGAGAGCGTGCGCATGAGTGGGGGGAGGGGCAGAGAGAGGGCGAGAATCCCAAGCAGACTTGGAACTGAGTGTGTAGCCCGACGTGGAGCTCGATCTCATGACCCTGAAATCATGACCTGAGTCAAAACCAAGAGTTGGACGCCCAACCGACTATGCCACCTAAGCACCCCTATCTGAAAATAATTTTATTTCACTCTCATCTTCACTCCATAGCTTTCTCTATGTATCTTTTTTCTTTGGCCACTCTCACAATTTTTCTCTTTAAGTTTGGTTTTCACCAGGTGAGTCCAGTGTGCTCAGGTGTGGTTTTCTTCATATTTACTGTTAGAGGTTCACTGAGTTTTTTTGGATTGTGGGTTGATGTTTGTCACTAAATTTGGGGAACTTTCGATTATTATTTCTTCAAATATAATTTCTTCTTTGTTTTTCCACCTATCTTTATGGGACTCCAATTAGACATATGTTAAGTTACTTGATATTGTCTCATAGTCATTATAGCTTTGTTATCCCCTGTCCCCAATCTTTTTGCTCTTGGCTTTTCAGCTTGGATAACTTCTACTTACCTAGAAGTAGAAGTAACTAGTACTTACCTAGTTACCTTGGATAACTTCTAGCTCATTGGCCTCTTTTTTCTGCATGTCTCTCTTGCTCTCATAAATCCATCCAGTTAATCTTTATTTTAGCTATTGTATACTTTTCAGTCCTAGAATTTCCATTTGGCTCTTTCTAATAGTTCCATTTTTCTGCTAATGTTCCCTATCTATGCAATGATTATGTCCATCTCTTCTTTTAAATATCTGCACACATTTACATCAGCTGCTTTAAATTCCTTGTATGCTAAATCCATCACCTGGGCCACCACATATCTTCTTCTCTGGAGTATGGGTTACAGTTTTGCTTGTCATATTTTTACTTCTTTGTATTTTAGTAATTTTTATTGTATGCTAAATATTGTGGATGAAATGCCGTACAAAGCCTGGATTACGTTGTGTTCCTTTAATGGGTGTTGGATTTTGGTTTGATAAGCGGTTAAATTACTGGAAGAGCCTTTTGATCCTGGTAGGTTTGGTTTTATGCCACATTGGGTGGGTCTATTTTGGTTTTGTCCCTAGTCTTAAGGTACAGCTTTAGGGTATTGTTCTTACTCCTAAAGTTGTCCTATTTGGGGTCCCAAACGAATGTCTTAAGTGCTCATCAAGGTCTCTCACTCTGGCTGGACTAGAACGTCAACATTTCTGAGCACTGAGCCCCCCTCAGGTGTCTCTGTTCACCTCTTAGCCCCGCAGCAGCCACTGTGTGTCAGGTCTCACAGAGTCTTGCCCTGTGCATGCCCAGCCTGGCCCTTGGCCGAGCAACTGAGGGAAATCCCTGAGTAGATTCCTGTCCCCTATCCCCATATGCTGCTCCCTTTCCTCCTGTACCCTGTCCTACAAATCAGCCTTCTTGGTAGCCCCAGACTCTGATCTCTTCCTCCTCTGTTCAGTGAGACCATTGCTCTCACTGGAGCTCCACTTCCCTGGGCTGTAGTTGGGAAAATATCCCCAGGCAAAGAGCCAGGGTGAATATGGGGTTCGCCTGGTTTCCTTTCTCTCAAGGATCACAGACCTGTGCTGCCTATTGTTTTATGTCTGAAAACAGCTGCCTCGTGTTCTTCCCACTTTTACAGTTGTTTCCAGTGAGAATATAAGTCTGACACCGGTTTTTCCATCAAAGACAGAAGCACTTCATAGCATTTTGTATTTGCAAATGTTTCGTATTTAAACTTCTCTGGTTCATAGGTTAGAATATCGTTTTCTAACTCTAAATTTTAAACTCTCTGAATTTTGTATATGTGAACAGTAGGTTTTCCCATAATATTAGGAGGCAACCACTGTAGCCTAAAGACACAGCTCGTCCTCTAGTTTTCTACCATGTAGATGCAAGAATCTCTCTGTTACTATTGGGTGCAGGGAAGGAAGGGCTCCAACGATGCCTAAAATTAAATCTTCCAACAGCTAGGCAGAAGGGAACTTAGAATAGGTAAAATATGACTTAGATAAAGAAATACTCAGTGTCTTTACACCATAGTGCTGTGAAATAAAATTGATACCAGCAACACAGAACTAACTAAAACAAGTCAAGAATCAGTGGATCAGTGGAGCACCATAGCTGACAATTTGTTCCAATCTTCTAACAACATCTTTGACATACCCTCAACAGCTTTTAGTCACTTTTATCCCCATGTCTATTCACCTCTGTATTCATGCCTTATTCAGCTGGTTCTTGTGTTTATAACATATACTCTTGTAGATCAAACTGTTATTCAAAATCCACCACCTTCTTTATAATAGGATTATGGATCCATACCCTTTGCTGTGTGATCGTGCAGTGCCTTCCACTGTGGGCAGAGTATAGTTAGTTCCCTGTCACATTTTGTTGGCCTTGGCCATGAGACTTGCTTTGACAAATGGAGTGCCAGTGGAAAGGACATGAGCAGAAGCTTTAAACCGTATTTTATGGTTTGGCCTGTCTCCTTGTGCTCTAATAACCCACCATGAGAAGCGCATGCCCTGGGAAGCGGCTGTCCCTTCAGCCAGGGCCCCAGAATGAAGACAAGGGGAACGAGACTTGAACCCAAATGAAAGCTTGTTGAGTTGCACCTGGCCCAGCCTAGATGAGCCAAACTGCGGCCAGACTTCAGACCCAGGAGGATGAAAGTAAATGGCTGTTGGGATAAACCACTGAAATTTTAAAGTTATTTGTTGCACAGCCAAAAAATAAAAATTTTTTAAAAAGACACAGTATAGATGCTAGATGTTTCGACCGGACCAGGTGGGCACCTCACTCTTCCATCAAACACACATAACTCTTATCATCTGGATAAACTCCTATTATCTTTTAAGATCCAACTCCAATAATACCTCCTCTACAAAGCCTATAGGATTAGGCCTTATCTCTTATATACTCTACAGGGCAAGGAATCTTTTTGTCTATTTTATTCACCGATGTAGATCAAGCACCTAGAGAACTGCCTGGTACATAGGAGGCCCACCACAAATATTTGCAGGATGAATGACTGAACACACTGAACTGCTTTAAATTGTATACCAAAATATGTATCACATTCCCAATGATCATGCTATTCTCTCCCACAGAGCTGTATAGTATCTCATAGGCCTCACTTCCAGGTTAAGGAGGGTTGGGCTTTGATTTTTTAGGTACTTGGAAGCATCTGAATTGTGTGAGTAGGCAAGCAGATGCTTAGAAGCAGAACTGGTTGCAAGTGACTGAGTACCTCCGAATAAAAGGGGGGGAAAGAGGGTAGGGGAGTGTGTGTGTGTGAGGCTGTATATATATAATATATATAATTTTTTTCAGATGAAGAGAAAGGTATTCTAAGGAAAGTCATTCTGGTTGTTTCTTTTCATATTTTTTTAAAAACAGGTCAAGTTATAATTCACATACTATACAATTCATCCACTTAAAGCATACAACTCACTGTATTTTAGTATATTCCCAGAGCTGCACAACTTTCACCACTATCAATTTTAGAACATTTTCACTATCTCAAAAAGAAATTCCATACCCATTAGCAGTCACTTCCTATTTCTCCCCAACAGTCTCCCCTCCCACCCTACCCCACCCCACTTCCAGTCCTAGGCAGCCAGTAACTTTCTCTAAATTACCATTCTATAACTACTCTGTATAGATATGCCTACTCTGGACATTTCATATAAATGGAATCACACAGTATGTGGTCTTTTGTGACTGGTTTCCTTTATTTAGCATGTTTTCCAGCTCTTCATATCATTTTCAAATATAAATGATTAGCTTAAAACATATGTAGTAATTAAGAGCACAGACTACAAAGCCAGTCTGCCCAGATTTATATCCTAGCTCCATCCCTTATTAGAATTATATGATTTGAGGTGAGTTACTTAACTTCTCTGTGCCTTAATTTCCTCATCTGTAAAGTGGGCTCAATAATAGAACCTGCCTTGTAGGGTCATAGTGAAATTGAAATGAGTTAATACACGTAAGACACTTAGAATAGTATCTTTCACATACTAAGCACGATATAGGTGTTGGCTGCTATTATTATTATTATCTGTGTTAAAGAGAAAGGGATTGTAGATAGTCTCAGAATTTTTTTCACAGCTTAGGATGTGTTTTGGTATTCAATAGGTTTGAAAATGTGTGTCTCAGCAGGAAGAAATGGGGAATGACTGCTAATGAGTACAGGGTGAAGCAAATATTCTGGGGTTAGACAGTGGCTATGGCTGCACAATTTTCTGAATATACTTTAAAAACCCCATTCAATTGCATACTTTCTAAGAGGGTGAATTTTATGGTTTGTGAGTTATATCTCAATTGTTTAAATGGTGTGTATTTCAGCAATTGCTATACTTGAGGCAAAATCGTGATGGCATACATGAATATTCAGCCTTGAGAAAAGTTAGAAATTTAAATAGCTTCCCTATTCTGCCCATGCACCACCTACCCCATGGTTTCTCTTGTACTTCGTTTTTTTTTGTTGTTTTTTTTTTTTAAAGATTTATTTATTTGAGGTGAGGAGGGGCAAATGGAAAGGGAGAGAGAGTCTTAAGCAGACTCCATGCTAAGCAAGGAACCCCATGCGGGACTCGATCTCATGACCCTGAGATCACGACCTGAGCCAAAACTAAGAGCCCGATGTTTAACCAACTGTGCCACCCAGGTGACCGTCCAGTGCTTCGTGTTTTAAAAATGTTCTACACTTGTGTTTTATACCTGCTGTGAGCTGCAGATGGAGGGTAAGTAAACACTGATTATATAGACCTTACTGGGGAGAGCTCCAATGAAGAGCAAATTTAAAAAGAGAAATCATACCAAATTATATTAAGTAACAACTAACTGAAGATAGTAATAGTAATTTACTTTACAGGGTGTCAGGAGGATTAAGTTTGATCATGTAGGTAACACATTTAATACACTTCCTGGCAAATAGTAAGCACTCCTCTATTTTGTAAATGTCAGCTATGAGAATGATGATGATGGCGATGGAGGAGGGGGAGGAGAACCATCATTCATCACCCAGACTGACTAACATACAAAGTACAGATGAGGCAGCAACTTTTGGGTGCTGGCTCACTGCCCAAAATTGCTACAGTCTTTTTGAGAGGAAGGGGGAACAATGTGATTCTGTGGTTACTGGTCACAAGGACAAAGCAATTGACACCCCCTCTACTATGAGCTCTAAATGAGCTGTGTATTCACAACAGACCCACAGGGATTTCGCAGCAGTTCACAAACGAGATCCCCACTTACGGGTCCAGGGAAACCTTTGCCAAATGCCTTCTAGGGATTAGAAGAGGGATATAAAATTAATTTATTTACTCTTCTAAAAAAAAAAAAACCTGAACTTCTAGGGAAATCATCAACACTACTATTAAATCCTTCAAATGCATCGACCTTTTTTTTTTTTTAATGCATAGACCTTTTAAAAATTGTCCTTTCGAGCTTGAAATGTACAAATTTGAGATCGCCGTTGCCACTCTAGACCCTCAGCGCCTGTACTTTGGGACTACTGCAACAACTTCCTACATGGTTATCTACCAGGCTCCTGGCCTTCGGTTCTATTTCCCACACTGCAGTGAGGATTATCTTTTTAAATACAAAATCCCATCATTCTCTGCTGCTTGAAGCTCCGCAAGGGGTTCCCACCCAGCACCTGCAGAAGTATCTCAAACCCTTCTGCAGACTGTATGGAGCTCGATGTGACCTGGTCCCTGCTCTCCCAAGTTCAGCCTCGTTTCTAGATACTCCCTACCTACCATGCACCTTCAACTCCAGCCTCCCTAAGATGCTGGCAGCACTCTGCAATGCGCTACAGCTTTACGGCTCACATCGGTACCATCTAATAATCTACAGCCCGCTTCTCAAACACATCGTCTTGTGTGTGTTGTTCCTATCTGCGATCAGCTGTGAATGTGAAGTGCTTATTTTTATTGCTAGCTAATCACTGCAAGGAATAACAATCAGTGAACTATCAAACCACTCCAACACCTTGTGAATAATAAGTATATTTCACTTTGTCAGTGTTTGGAGGTACCAGAAAAGAACACAGACCAAGCCTGACTCATACCTAGAGAATAGAAGAATAAAGTCTGAATACGCTGGTAAAAGTCAACACAGAGATTTCATTCCTTTACTGTTATCAAAGATGAAAGCAAACCTCTTACTTAAAATAAGCAAGGCACCTTATGATAAAATTATTTTTAAAATAATTTTATCACATGTCTTCCTCATTCTATGTTAAGATTTTTAGCTTTGGTTTATTAGCCATTTGGTTTAAAACTAGATGAAAATATTGAAACTGAGATACTGTATTCTTACACTCTCCAAGTCACTGAATACATAAATCCATACATCGCTTCCTACTTCATCGATTTTCATTCTTTATACTTTTATACTGACTCATTACCCTGCACAACTATCACAGCCAACCAGCAGGTCAAGGCAAGAAGACTACAAGAACTATAAGACAAAACGGGACTTCTTCATGTCTGCAGTGGTCCAGCTATCAAAATTACTGATTAACATCTAGGTGGCAGCACCAAAAAGAACAAGTAATGGAAACTATGGGTTTGAAAAACATATATATTAGTGCTATGCTCCACAGTTCAGCTCGCTGCTGGAGAATACAGGATCCCAACAGCCACTAACGAAAGTCTGGTTTTAATGTAAACTCATTCTCCTCTTACCTGACCCCTTCGGGGATTCTGTTTCCTGATAAGCAGATCTAAACCGTAAGACAATAATAACCCAAGGAGGTTCTGGCCCTGAGCCCCAGAAATCCTTAAAGCAACAAACACTGTCTAAAAGAAGAAAACCAGACTACTCACTCCCTTCTCTGTTCTCCCCACTAACTCTAGGGAACACAGAAATGCCTTGCCAATTAGAAGTTATAAAATTCTTTTGGAGGCAAAATGTTTTGAAATACAGACGGTCTGTTGATAATGTCTTACCCTGTCACCTGGGATGCTTGGAAGACTCCTCAGAAATTACCTCTGGGCCAGACCAAGCAATATGTGGGCCAGTGAATCCTTTCTATTTATGGAAGCTGAATAATTTGGAACCTCCTGTAGTGATTGACAGATTAAAAGGGTAACTTAACTCGTAATAGGTCAAAAAAGTTAAGTCAAAAACCATTTTAAAAAATTCAGAATGCAGGGAGCCTGGGTGGCACAGACAGTTAAGGATCTGACTCTTAGTTCTGGTTCAGGTCATGATCTCAGGGTCCTGAGATTGAGCCCCATGTCGGGCTCTGCGCTCAGTGTGGAGTCTGCTTGAGATTCTTCCCATCCCACTCTCTCTCAAATAAATCTTTTTAAAAAAATCCAGAATGTGGGAAACTATAAGATAAAAGCTCAATTTCTTCAATAAAATAAACTGTAACCAAAAACTGAAATGAAATGAAAATGAAATAAAATGAAAAAGGAAGGGGGACTTATCAGTTAAAAACCACTCAAACATTAACTTAATGCAGTGTGTGCCCATTTCTTGGGTCCTGATCCAAACAAATCAATTATTTAAAAAATCGAGACAGCTTAAAAAAGAAGGGGGGCGGCGCCTGGGGGGCTCAGTCGGTTGAGTGGCGGCCTTCAGCTGGGCTCGTGACCTCAGGGTCCTGGGGTGGAGCCCTGCATTTGGCTCCCTGCTCAGGGAGAAGCCTGCTTCTCCCTCTGCCCCTCCCCTCCTACTCATTTTCTCTCTCTCTCTCTCTCTCTCTCAAATAAATAAAATCTTTTTAAAAAATTTCCCATTTGTTTCCATTTTTTATTTATTTTTATTTTTAAATAAGATCTCAAAAAAAATAAAAATGGGGCACCTGGGTGGCTCAGTCCGTTAAGCATCTGCCTTCAGCTCAGGTCATGACCCCAGGGGTCTGGGATCAAGCATCTCATCGGGCTCCCTGCTCAGTGGAGAGCCTGCTTCTCCCTCTCACTCTGCCTGCCGCTCTGACTACTTGTGCTCTCCTACCTCTCTGTCAAACAAATGAATAAAATCTTTTAAAAAATAAAAATAAATAAAAAATTGAAACAAATGGGATGATGGATTTTTAAAAATATTTTATTTATTGTTTGAGAGAGAGAGAGAAGAGAGCATAAGCAGGGGGGAGGAGCACAGAGAGAGGAAGAAGCAGACTCCCCGCTGAGCAGGGAGGCCAATGCGGGGCTTGATCCCAGGACCCTGGGATCGCGACCTGAGCCAATGGCACACGCTTAACCGACTGAGCCACTCAGGCGCCCCACAAATGGGGAATTTTTGAACATTGACTAGCTTCTTTATTATACTTAGGAATTACTACTTTTTTTTAGGTGACAGTAATAGTATTGTGTCATTTGCAAATAAAAGGGAATTCTTTTTTTTTTTAAATCATTAGAACCAGAGGGTCTACAAAAATACAAAGGAAGGTGGAAGACAGAACCAGCTCAGTTTTATACATCTTAAGTTGAGTGTTGGATACATGGATGCGTGGCATATTATTCTTTATTCGTTTTTTCAAATTTTAAATACTCATTAGGACAAAGGCTGAAAAGTCAAAGCATGCTACCTGGATGGAGTTTTGGAGCCCCTCCCCTTCAGAGATGCCCCGCTCCCTGTCCGTCTGCAATAGTCAAGGCAGGATCTGGAGAGGAGGCCTCCCAAATGGTTTCGGCTCCAGGCAAAATCCTCCCATGCTCTCCACAACTCAGAGCACTGGTGAGTAACGCGGCATACGTGAGGAAAGGACAGTCCTCAAGAACCCTGTGACTCTGTGTCACTCCCTGTCTTCAGTCACCTGCTCACCTGAGGCCCACCGCATAGGGCATGCTGGTTAAGGGCATGGCCTTTGGAGACAAGACAGATGTGGGTCTGAATTCTAGTTCTACCACTTAGCAGTGTAACTTCCAGGCAAGTTTCTCAAACCAGTTTCTTTTTTTAAGGAGGCTCCCCGCACAATGTGGGGCTTGAACTCACAGCCCTGAGATTAAGAGTCGCACACTCTACCAACTGGGCCAGCCAGATGCCCCTCTCAACCGATTTGTACCTCAATTTCTCCATACGTAAAATGAGGATTACACCGGCGCCTTCCTTATAAAATCATTCTGAAGATTAAATGAGAATGCATTAGTATGGTGACTGGCTAAGATATCAGCTGCCATTTTCTATTAGTAGTGTTGTTGTTTTATATTCCTTTCATCTGAATTTAGACCATTAGTGAAACCCAGTCCAATGAAAGATGAAATATTCACAATTGTAATGAACAGTGTATTTACTGCTAGCGCTACTGTTGTAGGAAAGAACATCTGATGACTGTGTGAGGAGAGCATGAAGTGGGGACTTAAAGTAAATTAATAGATACAGGTAGATTCGGAGCAGACTAGAGGGCCCGGCAGCAGAGTTTAAGATTTGTTGGGGGCAGTGGTTACAAGTAGAGTAATAAATGACAATGAGTCCGAAAACAGTCTGTACAGGATAGACGGGGTCTGTGGCATTGACCTCTGGGGCAGCATTCGGTGTATTTGCGGCAACTGGTTTTTTAATCACCCTGCGTTGTGCTACTAACATGATTTGAGGCCTTACTTTATGATAAAGTCACCAGGTATGCACAACATGACTGTCATCATGACAATCCTGACCCGGATCCAGAAATGACAGAAACACCAAAAGGTTTCTGCGTTCCGGGGGGAGGGGAGGGAAGAACACACTAGAAAATGGGAGGACACGGGGCGCGAGGCTGGGGAGTTCAGCACAGCCCGACACATCCATTGCAACTTTTTCTGCTGACAGCACAGATCATTTATCCTCAGAGAATGACCTCGTGAAAACAATGCAGGGCGTGTGCCGGGCCCAGAACCCATGGCTAGAACGTCAGCAAGGGCTATTCTCCCCGGCGCCCTGCTCCCACCGTGTGCTTGTCAGCGACACAGACACTCACAGCCCACGTGCAGAAACCACAGTCTGCACAGGTGCTGCTAAGCCAGATGTAGAGAGATCAGCTCTGTGGCTGGGTTGATGGTTACGCATACAAGGTCAAGGAGGAAACGGGCATTCTACCGCTTTATTGAACCCATGCATTTGGCTGAGAGAACTTTCTTTCCTCACCCCTCCCTTAGCCTTCCTTGCTCTGTATCACAGAGCTACCTCCTTACAGACTGATTCATTTTATGGCTTCCATTTGTTGAGAGCACAGTATGCGCCCGGCACCTGCTTGGGATTTCTCGGTGAACAAAACAAAGATCCACGGCCATTGAAGAACTTTCTCCTTGAGGGATGGGGAAGGCAGACGTTTTAGGAAGTGACAGGCGGGTGTTAGGACAAAAATGAAAAAAAAAAAAAAAAAAGAAAAGCAGGGTGAAAGGGGAGGGGATGAGAAGAGGGAGGGCCCGTCGGATATGGAATCTACCAGTTGGCAGGAAAGTTAACCTAGGAATTCTCACTTCCTGCTGTTTATTACGGCTCCCTCACTGCTCACCACATGAGCAGGTGATGAGGGAAACGAGACAGCTGTATTGGGCTTTCCTCAGAGTCAAAAGAAGATAAATTACAACTATGTTCTCCATACTTTTCTTTTCGGAAAGTGGCCTAAAGAAGGAAAAGCGCTAAATGAACCGAAGCTAAGTGACATCGGACAGACCTCTCCCCTTCTCTCAAGCTAGTCTTTGGGCCAGTAGCCTTTGGGCTACAACTGCCCCATATTCTGACCGTGAGGCCGGGCTGTCTGTGCACAGTGGCTCCCGCAGGACCGGCCTAACGGTCTCTAAGGAATCAGCCTGCATCTACTCACACCTACAAGTTACTCCCATCTTCTTGCTTTTTTTCAGATGATCAATCAAAGCAAGAACAAAACCTGACGGTCTAGCCCTGAAAGAGGAAGGGTGATACAATTCCATAGAGCCCAAGTTTAAGTGCATTCTCCTTCTCCACGAGCATGCCCCTCCCTCAATAAAAAAAAAAGCGAGAAATAACCAACATTTTACAGGCTGATGCTAGAAGTCAGGATTAATGAATTGCCTTTCTATATTTTTACAGGTTTTCTACAATGAAGATGTATAATTTTTATAATTGGAAAAAAAAAACACCTAGTTAAAAAAAAAAACAAACCCAATCATACACCAAAAGAGATGGTGATGAGAATCAATTGCCCGATAGCCCAGCAGTTACGGCTGCTAGACAGCTACCTGCTGAAGTATCTCAATATTTTGTGAGAGCTACTTGGGTAAGATTTATACCTGGACTAGACACTGATCCGGAGTAAACAAACTATAATTTTACGTATCTTATATTTACAATCATGCTGACGACCCCAGTTGTGATGCTGAATATGGCTCTCTCTCATTCTTCCCACCAGCTATTTCAATTCTGACCCTTAGAAGCAGGAGAAAAAAGCCGATCTAAGGGTGAAATAAGCTTATATTGGAATCATGAAACGTTTACCATTAATTTCTGTAAGTAAGGTTCAGAAGTACTGAAGACTTTTACTAATCTTCTTTTGCTTAAAACTTAACCTCAGCATAGGCTTAGGATTTGGGTGTGCACCCTCCTGATGCCATCTTACTTCTTCGGAGACAAATCCTGAAAAAGTATCTGATAAGGCTGAATAACCATTTATGATGAAAATGCTCAGTAAACGAGGAAGAGAGGAGAACACCCTAACTGGAGAAAGGCACATCTAAAACCCAAAACAAACAGTATATGAAATGGAAAAACTTGGACTCATTCTCTTTAAGACTGAAAGCCAGACAAAGACGACTACTAGCATAGCAACTATTTTGACATAGTCCTGGAAGTTCTGGCTGCTGCCATAAGGAAAGATAAAGAAATTAGACATACATGGATGGGAAAGAAGCAACAAAACTATCACTATTTTCAAGGACTTGTGATTAATAGTGGGAAAAAATGGGAAGACTGGGAAAAAACCCAGAAATCAACTATTCGAATAAGATGGGAAAGAAAGGCTGTCAGATACAAGATCGGCATGCAATAATCAACACTATTTCTCTTAAACTACCAACACTCAACTAGAAAATAGAGATATGATTCACAATAGCAGCGAAACTGAAATATTTAGAGATTAGTTTAACCAAAAACACCTTCCTAGAGCTTTATGGAGAAAATTTTTAAAGTTCTAATAAAGGATTTAAAAATGAGCTGATGAAATATTTAGGGATAAAAGGGCATGATGTCTGCAACTAACTCAAATGGGTCAGGAAAAAAAATGCATAGAAATGTAGAGAGGGAGTAATAAAGCAAATATGGCTAAATGCTAACATTTGGTGAATCTAGGTGAGGGATATAAAGGAGCTTTCTACTAATCTTAGAACTCTTCCGCTAGTTCTAAATTATTTCCAAATAAAACAAAAATTCTTTTTAAAAGTGCTGAATAGATGAAGAGACACATTACACGCTCTTGGAGGAAATGCGTTAATATTAAAAAGATGTCAAGCCTCTTCCAAATAATTTATAAATTCAATGTAACCAAATAAAAATTCCTTAAGAATAGAATTTTTGAGGAATTTATAAACTTAACTCCAAATTTTATATGGAAAAATAATGGTCCAGGAATAGCTAATTAAACTTAAAAATGAAGAACAGAGATGGGGCACTTGCTGTGCCCGTCATGAGAACGTATTATAAAATCACTGCAATAAAACATGTAGCAGTAACTGACAGGCTAATGGGACAGAGAAGAGGCTTGGAACAGACCAGTGTATCCATAGAAACCATAGATGCAAGAGAAGGTACCACAACTCAATGGAGGAAAGCATGGATGTTTTTGGAGATATTACTGGAAAGTTTGCCTCATTAAGTGGAGAATAATAGGACTGGATCCCCACCTAACACCATATGCAATGTGGGCTCTAGATAAATTAAAGAAATTGCTATGACCCAGGGATTGAGAGGGGCTTCTTAAAACTCCACAAGTATTAAACACGTCAAAGAATTTATCTGATTACATCAAATTAAGAATGTTTTTTGATCAACGGACAACAAAGAGGGGCTCCTGAGTGGCTCAGTCAGTTAAGGGACTGACTCTTGGTTTTGGCTCAGGTCCTGATCTCAGGTTCTGAGATGGACCCCAAGTCAGGCTCCATGCTCAGCAGGGAGTCGGCTTGAGATTCTCTCTGCCCCTGCCCCTCTCCTGCACACACACACACACTCTCTCTCTCTCTCGTTCTCTCTCAAATAAATAAATCTTTTAAAAAAAGAAAGGACAGGGGCGCCTGGGTGGTTCAGAGGGTTAAGCCTCTGCCTTCGGCTCAGGTCATGATCCCAGAGTCCTGGGATCGAGCCCCGCATCGGGCTCTCTGCTCAGCGGGGAGCCTGCTTCCCCCTCTCTCTCTGTCTGCCTCTCTGCCTACTTGTGATCTCTCTCTATCTCTGTCAAATAAATAAATAAAATCTTAAAAAAAAAAAAGGACAAAGACAATTAACAGATTCCCAAAGAGAAGACATCTGCAGAGTCTAAATATGAACAACAGAGAGCAACTCCAATAGAAAATGGTCAAAGATATGAATAAGCAATTTACAGAAGGAGCTATATGTGTAAGAGATGTTCGCATCCTTTGTAAGCAAAGAAACACAAATTAAAACGACAAGAGATCACTTTGCACCTACGAGACCAAAAAAGATGGAGAGCTGGATAAAGCCAAGCGCTGGCAGGAGGGGAGAATGTAGGAACCCTCCAACATTTCTGGTGGAAGAGAGACTGGGGCAGCCACTGTGGAGAGGAATCTAGCGCTATTTAATCAAATTCATTAGGTGCCCGCCTATAGCCCAGCAATTCCCTTCTGAGTAACTATTATGCAGCTTTATAAGTGGACAGGTACGAAGATGCCCACTGCAACAATACGTATGTGAGGGCGTAGGGACAATCTGAGTATCTATCACACAGACAGCAGATATGAAAAACTGGGGTTTGAGCACATGGCATGAAGTATAATGCATTAGTCAGAAACAATGTATGCATAGAAACAGACAGATCTTCAAACTAGTATTCAGAGGAAAAGGCAGCAATACAGCGTTATAAATTAAAATGCATATAAAATAAACGAGATCCTACACAGACCAAAAAAACCACATTGCATGCATTAGAATGAGTACCTAGGGGACATAAGGTGAATGGGAAGGGGATAAGGGAATTAAAAACAAATCTTTCAGACTCCTTCCATGTTAAAAAAAAAATAAGAATTCGAATGACCTATGATAAATATAAAATTAGAATTGTTTCCTTCCCCAAAGTTTCCAACCTTCCTAACAACAAAAGCTACTTTGGTGGCCAGCTCTGTTGATGAGTAACAACGCTTCATCCTCTTTCAAGCAGGAAGAGAAAATTCAGGGATCAGCAGAGTACTAAAGGGATGAGCAGAGAATATTCACGAAACTGTTTTGGTTCCCATGACCTGACAACCTGACTGAGAAGACTGATTACCTCTTGATGTGGAGGGATTCGGCTAAAGGAGGGTCTGAGTCAAGTTTCCAGGTCCTCTGAAGCTGTTTACTTTTAGAACCTCTTCGTATGCAGTCCCCTGGCCTCCCTGTAGAAATAGTCCACGCTACTTAGAATCTTAAAATTCTAGAGCTCGAAGGGACCTGGTCATCCTACAGACGAGGAAACTGAGGCCCCAAGAAGAGTTACGGTTTAGGGTCACAGGGCTAGTACGAAAGGTGCTCTGTCCCCCTTCTGTTCTCGCCCAGCAGCCAGAGTGACCCTGTCAGACTTAAGTCATCATGAGCAGCTCTGTTCAAAACCCTCTAATGGCTTCTTCCCCCTCACTCAGAGTAAAGGGCAAAGTCCTTACAATGGGCTATACTGATGCGCCCCTTCCCACTCCCACTGCCTCTCCTCTGCTGCCCCTTCGCCCTCGCCCGCCTTGGCCCTGCCTGGCCGCTGGGACCTCGCCCGCCCTCGCACATGCCAAACAGGCGCAGCACCCAGGCCTGGAACCTGCTCATCCCTCTGTCGTCCCCCGCCCCGCCACCCTCACAGTCTCAATTCCTTCCAGGCCTAGTTCAAAAGCGACCTTAACAGAGCCCTTCCCTGACCACTCCGTATAATAAAGTCAATCCCGCCCACCCCCGCCCCCACATACTTACCCTTTCCCATTTCTTACACCTCTTTAAAGTTCTCTGTAGCACAATGAGCATGTGACCGCCTACCCATTCAGTTTGATCTGTTTGCCCCCACCCCACTACAATGCTATCGCCCCTCCGTCCTCGGGGCTTTGTCTGTTTCGTTCGCGCTGTATCCCCAGCTCCCAGAATAGTGCCTGGTAGACACAGGTGCTTAATGTGGTGAATGGCCAGATCAGAACTGCAGACCTCAGCCCCCTAGCACAATGCCCTATCTGCTCTGCTGTGCTGCCTCGGTTCTTGGTGATTGGGTTCGTGCCTGCGGAATCCCTGACACCTAAAAATAAAAGAATACATTTTAGCTACTCTATGTTCATTTTATCTCCTCTGGTTGACTTTTATAGCATCGAGGATAAAGCACCCAACCAAAAGTTAAGGGCTCTTTCATTACAGAGCTGTTCTGTGATCTTATTTTATGGCTATTACTTTAGGTTTCTGCCTTTCCAGGCGAAAGGCTGATATAATTTTTTTTTTAAGTAAGCTCTATGCACAATGTAGGGCTTGAACTCACAACCCGGAGATCAAGAGTCACACACTCTACACCAGATGCCCCTGGTATCTCGTAATTAACACCTGATTCACAAGACTATGTTACCCAATCTTGAAAATTAGTTTGTCCAGATGTATTCCTAAGCTGAATATAAGAAACTATTTAATATTAATTGGATTGTTGTTGTGAAACTCTTCGTACGTAACTCTGAATGAATTTTCAGGATGCTTTAGCTAAAAACCAAGCACAGCTGAGAATTTCAAAGCAGATAATCCTTAACAATGCTATGCTGTAGGTAATACACTGACTTCAGAAACAATAATAAACCTAGAAAGTGATTCAAGCCTTATGCCTGGCAATAGGTATGCAAGTCTCCATTTGCATTCTATTGCAGTTGCTTTTATCATTTAAAAAAATTCCAATACAAAAGGTATCTGCAATTTCAAAAATCACTGAAGTATCTGAAATTTGAAAAACAGCTTTTTGCTTATTTTAGCCCGGCACTGTAAAGTGGGAGGGTTGAGAACAATAACACACTTGAAGATTCCCGAGGCATTCTGCAGAAAGGATTTCCTTCTGAGGCAGAGATAAGTGAGTTTGCTGGCCCTGAAGCCTTCCTATATTGCAAGTACAGGAAAGACAAAAATCTAAGCATAGTCACAACCAGAGCCTCATGGAGTCTTGCACTATGTTCTAAAAACCCACCCTTAGTTTTTAGGAGATCGTAAATAGTGACTCAAGATTTAGGACCTGTCATATCCTTTAGGGGAAGAAAAAGAAGTGTAAAGCTCGATCAACAAGCTTGCAGGAGGCTCTGAATTGCAATGTGGATAAAAGAGGAACGGGAAAGGGTCTCTGCAGGAAAGAGGGCCACTCCGAAAGCGCCAGAAGAAACCAGAAGTGGGAAAAGGCTCTGTTTTGGGGCTGCAAGACAAAATAAATAACTTGCACATATTTGGACAGACTGTCTGTAAAGATTATTATTCTATCTCAGCCAAATACACACAACATGCGTACTATATAAAAGACACCTTATCACATTTCCTGAGGCAGAATGTTCTCAGCTTATTGCAAAAGTTATCTGTGCACCCCACGCACCGCATTCCCAGGTCAGATTTTAGCTATCCTCACAAAGCACTCCATTCCAATCTCTGAATTTAAGTGAATTTAACACTGAAGTAATTTCAAAAATCATTTTTCACCTATGTTAGGCCAATGTTGATAATGTGACTTGTTTTATTAAAACTTTTTGTCACAATGAGTGACATATGTTTCAAATTAACATGGAAAATCAGGAGCTCCAAGGGCGTAGAGATCCTTTAATTCAATAATTTAGAGAAAAACAGATAAACTAACTTGCTTATCACCTGGAATCTATTCCTGTTGCCAGGGTAATAAATGCAGATTAACTAAAAAGCACACCTGTATGCTGTCAGGTACTTCAGTTGGCCAACTACAGCCAGGGATTAATCAGTCCTGATCTCCCCCTGGAACTCTGCTTTGTAAACCATCAGAGCTTAACTATGCTCAAACCCTAAACATTAAGCCTACCACTGGCTTGCCACATATCACAGAATCACTAATTAGGAAAAGAAAGTCTTCCAACACAAGCTGTGCATATTACTGTAAAATAGGCAAGTTACCAATATAACAGAATTAACAGTGCAAGAGCCCTTCATTATTGCATAAATGAGACAGACAATAAAGGATAATGAGATTGCATTTAAAGTGGGGTTTTTTGCATTTAAGAATTAACTCTACACCCCAAGCGATCTCCACAGCGCCTGATCCGCGGCAGACCTGGCCAGTTCGTAACCCCAATATTCCTTTATGCAACTGACAGCACCTCTTCAAGGTTAAGTGCTTTGAGAAATTGATGCCTGGTGGACATCAATACTTGTGGCAGGAATGCAGGTGTCCGTGGGTGACCGCAAAACCCCAGCATAACCAAACTTGCATCTCTAGCCAAACAGGTCTTGCTTAGTCTTGCTTCGGAAATCATCCCTCCCTGTCTCCCTGACACAGAATCACGAACTCCGAGCCCGACTGGATGTGACTTTGAGCAAGCCAGAACATTTCTTCATCTGTAAAACAGGGGGCTGGGCGAATGCTGAATTCTTTTCCAGCTCTCGGATTCCGCCTCATTGCCCGAGTGGCAGGGCGGTGCAGTGAAAAGAGCCCGGGGCTTGACACCGTTTAAAAAGCCCACCCCCGCACCCCCGCGACTGCTGGCCGCCGGGGACCTCACAGGGCCGGACCTGACCGGGGCTCCGAGGACGGCCGGCGCCGCGCACCTCCTCCCCCGTCCCCCACCCGGGGGCTCCCGGCCGGGGCAAGGGTGGCGCAGGCCCGGCCGCGCGGCGCGTCCCTCTGGGCGCAGGTCCCCTCCGCCCTCCGCCCGCCGCCCCGGGTCCGCGACCCGAGCTCCCCGCCCGGCCCCTGACCTGCTCTCCGCCGCCCAGCGGTCCCTCGGCGCGGCGGGCAGCTGCGGCCGCCCGTCCCGGGCCGCTGTCACCTCCGCCCCTGGAAGCGGCGGGCGGGCCGATCCGGTGTGACTCAGCGCGGCCGCCCCGCCTCCCGCCTCCCGCCTCCCGCCCAGGCTTCCGCCTCTCGCGGCCGCGCGGCCCGGGGGCGCCTCGATCCCCGCGCGCCCACCTCCGGGCGCCCGCCCCGCGCTCGCGCCCCCTGCCGGCCCGCCCGCCCCGCCGAGTCAGAGGGGGCGGCGCGCCGAGGGCCTCTGGCCGGGGAAACTGAGGCACGGGCCCCCGCGAACCCGCGCCCGCCGCTCGCCAGGCGTTGGGCCCTGCGTGCCGCTTTGGCTCCGAGCGAGTCCCCGGCCCCGCAGGCCCTCCGGCCGAGGAAAAAAGGCGAAATTCCGCTGAGGGAAGGCCCGCTCGGTTCCTGTCTGTGGTGCGGTCCTCTTTCCGCCCCAGGCGGTTTTCTTCACAGCACACAATGTTGGCCTTCGCTTCTGTCCGTCCCATTTTTCCCCCCGAGGGAAGACTCTCAGGACAGCTCCGAATTTCAAAGCGAGAGACAACAGGATGCAAGAACTGGGCAGGGCTGAGAGAATGCTTTTAACGTGTCCGTGAATCCTCGCAGGATTCCCTTTGTGTCTTACAGGCCACAGAGTCACTCTGCTGGCGCGTTGTTTGAATTTGTGTGCCTCAGGTTTCTGGGATCTACCCAGGAGATGGAGAAGAGATCCAGCAAGTCTCTCCCTGTGTGTCCATCACAGAGAAACCTCTATTTCAAAAATGTTCGTGGGATTTCCCTTCTCCTTCCCTTGTGGTAAAATATACGTTACGTAAGCTAAAACTTAGCATTTTAACCATTTTTTAAGTGTACGATTCTGTAGCATTAAGTACATTCACACTGTTGTGCAATCATCGCTACCACCCAGCCCCACAGCTTTTTTATCTCCCCAAACCCAAACCATATTCATCAGACACTAACTCCTCGTTTCTCTCCACCCGGCCCCTGGCAAGCTCCGTTCCACGTTCTCTCTATGAATCTGACCATTCCAGATCCCTCCTATTAGTGGAATCCTAGGTCTGTCCTTTTGTGACTAGCTTAGTCACTTAGCATAATGTCTTCAAGGTTCATCCACCTCGTATGGTGGTTCAGAATAGTATCCATTATATGATAGAGCCTTCTGCTCACCCACTCCTGCGTCAGAGGACTTGTTCCATCCAAGGTTTCCTTCTACTTTTTGACTGTCGTGAATCATGTCGCTATGAACATGGATGTACAAATATCTGTTGGAAACCCTGCCTTCAATTCTTTTGAGTGTACGTCCAGAAATAGAATTGCAGGATCACATGGTAATTTTAGGTTTCATTTTTTGAGGAACGGCCATACGATTCTCCTCCTTTGCTTTTTTGCTGCATGTGAACATTGTCGGCAGAAAACTCTCTGGTAAAATGCCAATATTCTGGGTTTTGACAAAATTGTTAAGGAGTGCTACGTTTGTCTGTAAAACAGTGACTTTTCTTCCTAAGAATAAGTAATTAACATTGCAAATTTATTGCCTTTATTTTTGAAGATAGTTACTATTCCGTTAACCACAATTTTGTGTTTTCCACATATACTTTTCTGATGTTTCTTGGACAGAGTCAAGTATGTCATATGAAATCAGGATTAAATAGAACTTGAGCATTTCATTTTAAAGAATTTATTTATCTGTTTATTTATTCATTTATTTATTTTAGAGAGAGGGAGAGAGAGAGAGAGAGAACATGCAGGGGGGAGGGGCAGCAGGGCAGGGAGAGGGAGAGAGAAAGCCTTGAACAGATTCTGGCAGAGGGCGAGCCCCAAGAGGGGCTTGATTTCACCACCAAGATCATGACCCAACTGGAATCCAAGAGTGGGTCGCCTTACCGACTGAGCCACCCAGGTGCCCCTCAAGTATGACGTTTTTTGTTTTGTTTGGTTTAGTTTGGTTTGGGTTTTTTTTGTTTTTTGTTTTGTTTTTGTTGTTTTTTTGTTTTGTTTTGTTTTTAAGATCTATTTATTCCAGAGAGAGAGAGTGCACTGGCAGAGGGAGAGGGAAGGAGAGTCCGATGTAGACTCCCTGGGAAATGTGGAGCCCAGGGCCCACCCAGGGGCTGGATCCCAGGACCCCAGATCACCACTTGAGCTGAAATGAAGAGTTGGAAGCCCGACCCACTGCACCACCCAGGTGCCCCAGGCATTTCATGTTAAGAAGAAGATAATTTTGAATAAATAAATAAATAAATAAATAAATAAATAAATAAATAAATAATTTTGAATGTCTTAACATACACTCAAATCAACCTGAACTTTTTTTTTTAAGATTTTATTTATTTATTTGAGAGAGAGAGCACAAGCGGCGGGGAGGGGCGAGGGTAGGGAGGGCTGAGGAAGGGTGAGAGCAGCAGACTCCCTGCTGAGCAGGGAGCCCAATGGGGGGTGGAGTGGGTTGGGGGCTGGCAGGTTTCCATCCCAGGACCCTGAGATCATGACCTGAGCCAAAGGCAGATGCTTAATCGAGCCACCCAAATGTCCCTGAAATTTTTTTTCTTTTACCTGAAACAATTTCAGAAAGATCTGATGACTGAATCTGAATCTTTGGAGGGAGCTTCCTTACAGAGTACACAAAATTTAAGAACCCCTGCCCTAGGGCGTTGCAAAGATTCTAAATATTTAAGGGCAAATAATATTTTTTCACTCATCGACAAAGATTCACTATATATTTGTGGAACAGGCTTTGTGCTATATGTTTGGGTTTTTGCCTGAATAAGACAGACGACCAGCCTCCTGCTCTCATGGAGCTCACATTCTAGGGTGTGGTGACAGCCAGTGCATAAATAAATGCTAAACCAAATAATGACAGGGTGTGTCAGGGTGTGTCAAAAAAGAATGCAGTTTAAATAGTAAAAAAAAAAAAAAAAATGCAGATCTATGCCTTCTATATTCTCTCATGAAGACGTTAAAACACATTTTTGATGTGGGAAACAAAGGCAGAAGAAAAATTATTAAATTTCCTTACTACTTACAACCTTACAACAAGGAAATAAATCAGATGGTGTGATAGGTTAAATCACAGAGAACCAAGCCCCGGTGCCCACACCAGCCTCCTGGTTGTGCTCTCTCTCTGAAATAAATAAAATCTTAAAAATAAATGAATAAATAAACAAACAAACAAACAAATAAAAAGAAAGGCTTGACTGGCTTTTTTCCTGGAAAAGCCTCAATAAACCAAAACAGAGAATGGCTCAATTGCTGTGCATTTTGGTTACTCTCATTGATCAAAACTGTTCAGTTGTAGACACATGAAAAAGTGCTCAACATCACTCGGCATCAGAGAAATACAAATCAAAACCACAGTGAGATACCACCTCACACCAGTCAGAATGGCTAAAATAAGCAGGTCAGGAAACGACAGATGTTGGCGAGGATGCGGAGAAAGGGGAACCCTCCTACACTGTTGGTGGGAATGCAAGCTGGTGCAGCCACTCTGGAAAA